>JABXJD010000019.1:612500-1017500 GCA_013375575.1 Percina caprodes | reverse complement strand
TTCTCACACACACACAGACACATATGGACACACACACACACACGGACATACATATACAGAGACACACACACACGCACACACATACACACACACGCGGACACACACACACACACACACACACACACACACACAAATGCACAAACACACTGACACTGTGATTTTTATACCCACTGAGAAAACAATTACTGGCCAAATCAATTACAGCATGACAATTAGCATTCCTCCAGGGCTTGCAGTGTTAACACAAAAACAAACATTATAGTATTTCAAAGGAAGAGAGAGACAAAGGGCAAAGAAGACAAAGAAGAATTGAGTGGGAAATGTAAACATAATTGGAGAGGACAGATTAAGAGATTAAGAATTTACATAAAAGAGCAAAACCACAAAGATGGGACTGCTGACCAAACTTGTCACGAGGCCTATACAAATTTTAAAATGATGGTTCAGGCCTGTGTATGTAATTGTAAAACAATCCACCAGGACAATATCACGCTGGAGACCTTCAACATCTGCTCAAAGACCTTGCTGTAGATCTAAATGTTATTTTGAAAGCCATGGTTCATGATAACTTACTTCATCATCCATGTCATCTTCAGGCGAGGAGTCATCCTTGGGTTCGGAGTTCACATTGGGGTCATAGGTCACGGTTCTCCCATTACAGTCACTGTACTCCGCTATTATGGAAGGACAAAGAGTGGACGCCGGCAGCAGCTCCAACGACTCTGGCCGTAGTCTGTTGTTTCCCCCAGCCTCCGCCTTGTCCTGCCCACTATCTTCCTCCTCTCCTCCCTCCCCAGACAACAGGCTCTCCCTCTCTCCGCTGGTGTCTCGCCTTTTGAGGCTCGGCGCTCTTCCCAGACTGTTCCAGCTGGAGCGACGGCTCCCCCATGAGCGAGGAGGAAGAGGGGAGCGCCGTCCGGGACTTGAGAGACTCTGGAGAGACAGGAAATAGGGGTAAGCATACTGTGTGGCTATGAAAGTGTGTCTATCTGAGCAAGAGTGTCAGTAGTTTATTAGGATTGTTCTATCCCCATGAGCTAACAATGAGTGATTATTGGCTCCCTATATTTCCAGAGTTAATTTAAGGCGTCCATGATATCCTTGCGGAATAAATAATTGTCTACCTGTGTAACAGTGCCCTGCTATAGGCAGATATACAGACCGGAGGTATGAAAAATGCAGTTTGGTAAACCTGCAACCTTTGGAGCCATTGGCGGCATATGTGGTACCTGCACAGTCCGCCTTCTCTGCGCAGCAATGTCAAGATTTAAAATGAGGTCAGATAATGTAATATCAATGAATAAAATGTAATATATTCCTCGTATAAAAAGAGGACTATGTGAGATGTGCTCCTTCTCAGTCCTTTGAGGCGAATTTAGGTAATTAAGACATCCCCCATGGTAGATGAATCCTACATTAACCGTAGATTGAAACATTTAGAGCATGTGTTTAACTCCAGTGTTCCACCTCATGGGACTTATGAGTCATTGGTCATTAAGGATCTTCGTGGTCCTCCATTTAGGACCATTGGGTCTGATTGAATTAACTTTGTCTCATATGCCTGTCTGCTCTTTACCTTGGCTTCAGCCAAGTAAGTGGGCTATATGCAGGCTGTGTATTTGCATCATTCTTGTTGCCATTTCTTTTAACCTTTTCTTAGTCAGTATGTCACTATGTAAGAGTGTGCTATCTAATATGTATTGTGCCTTGATCCATTCCTTCAGGATAAAAAATTAAATTTGGGATGTTGCACTTATCTTATTGTAACTACTTTAACATTCACCTAACATATGTATTGTTTATGGCACCCTCATTTGTAAATGACTGAATGCTGAATGTTTGATATAACTCACCAGAGAATGCTGGTCATAGGATAAAGGGTCCATGGAGGTGGAGCTTCCACGGCGAGACTCTGCATGACCACTTCCTGGCTCAGAAAACCCCAGTCCAACTTCACCATACTGAGGCACCCCCTGACTGAACATGAGCTCCTCCCCAAGGACCGACTCAGGTCCCAGAGAGCCTTTAGGAGTGGGCATGGGTGTGGCTGCTGTGTGCATGATTATCGGAGGAGCCATCGAGCCGCGAGTGTCAACGTGACCGTTGGCTGTCATCATCAGAGAGTACATTTTTAGCTCTGTGGAGAAATAAAGTCATTATAATCACCATCATTTATTCACACAGTTAGTAATTAGTCAGTCGTGAAACAAGAAAGAAATTGCCCAATCTGAGCCTTTTCCGTTATTTAAACCTACCAGTGTCTCTAAGCTGTTCTACCTTCTCGTCCTCCTCAAAATTGTCAGATTTCTTCTCATCATCTGACTCCGACCGATTAGCATCACCCTACAACACACACACACACACACACACACACACACACACACACGCAAATAAGCACTGTGCCCCTGGGGCGCAACATGTTAACAGTGTTGGATGAGGAAGAATAAATGATCTGAAATGATCAGCAGATGTGTTAGGGTTAGGTTAGGGTTAACCAACAGTGTGGTATTTCAGAGTCCGGACCTGCGGCCCTCAGACGGCTCCATCGGGAGTTAATTAACAGCAAGAGAAGGCCCTCATGCTTGTTAAGAATCAGACATTCATCTTTACTCTGTTCCCCTGACATTAACACCATAATTGTAAGAAGTCTTCAGTTGATTCTTAGCATTCAGAACTTTGAATTTTTTTCATTAAATTAACCCTTGTGTTGTCTTCCCCGTCAACCATCTTCACCACCTTCAGGGGACAAAATTGAAAATTAACTTTTTTTTTTTGGCGCTTTTCGGAAGTTTTTTAAAATTGTGGTCAATTAACCTAATTTAAATGACTTTTTACCATTATATGAATTATGTTGACTAAAAATTAAGACCGGAGAATGATTAATTTGGCTGAGTAAATCACTTTAAATAATTTTAATAATAATTTTATACCCTTTATTTCACAGACTGGTTTAAACCATTTAAACATTTTTTTTTCAAATGCCATAAATTTGAATAAAAAAAAAAAAATTCAATGGAAGTAATGATTCATTTGACCTGCGGAGATCATTGTATGGAACCCATACAACATACATCCAAGTTATTTTGGGGACAATTTGGTTGTAAGAAACCCATATTACTGATGTAAAAACTTTATAAAAAAAGGTCAAATTTGACCCGAGGACAACACAAGGGTTAATACACATAATTAAATATTGTACTATTCTCACCTCAGCCTGGAAGCCCTCAACCAAGATGGCCACAAGTAAATTGAAGAGCACATAGTTGCCAAATGTCATCAGAGCAACAAAGTAGAGAGCCGCCCATGGAGAGGTGGAGGCCATGCCGTTATATAACACCACATTCCAGTCCTCCTGGGTTAGAATCTATAAAATGAATGAAGTCAGGTTTAGAGATTTTCAAATATAAATATGAGAAAAATAGTAACCACAAACCAAAGACATGGAAAAGAAAGAGATAGAAAGGGACATAATGTATATATAGAGCCTATACAGCCCTATTGGGTTTTACAGTATATGCTTTATAAAATTCAGTACTGAGCTACTTTTATAACCATCATGCCACAATGCTTCAACGTCATTCATATGGGATTACCACAGAGTGTATGCGGGTGTGTGTATGTGTGTGTTTGCTTACGCCCGTGTTTAAATCAATGTGACTGATGAAAGCATTTAAAACTAGGGCGCTGTTCATGATGCAGCATGAAAGCTCGCTCCGTCTCTGCCCACTCCTTAAACGCTGTGGCAGGAAAGCAATTCACTGCACTGTGCAAATGTGTGTGCGTGTGCATGTACATGTGCGCGTGTGCGCGTGTGTGTGTGTGTGTGTGTGTGTGTGTGTGTGTGTACTGTAGCTACTTTCCAAGAAAACTATAGTAAGTACATAGGGAACGCCTTCACATGACAGCCAGTTGGATAAAACGCTTTTTCAGCATTGTACTCACACACACACACACACACACACACACACACACACACACACACACACACGCACACACACACACACAGACCAAAGTAAGACAGTCCACTGTATTTTGTGTTCCACCTTTCCGCTGACGCATCCAGTATAGAAAAGAGGACAACATCTATATGGAGCAATTGAACAATATCGCCACACAGGGAGGGGAAGAAATAGAAATGATAGTGAAAGAGGGTGAGCATAACCAGATTTGTTTCATTTCACAGCATTTGACTAATGAGCAGAGCTTGGCAGTTGAAATTGGCAGGCACACGCACGCACACATGCATGCATGCGCATGCACGCACACACACACACACACACACACACACACACACACACACACACACACACACACACACACACACACACACAGAAACACTCTAGGGTTAGTTTGGCATTTTGTTGGGATGACCAACGAGTACACATGACCTGTGTTGGGATAAAAATATACACACACAAACACACTGCCCAGTTTATCTCTTACAACTACACTGTATGAAGGATGTGATGCTACAGCTGACATTTTTAACTACCGTCATACATTTCCACTTACGTACATCAGTGGGTTCACTCTGAGCCAGTAAGGAGCACTTTGGAGCTTTCTTTTCCAGGCGATGCCTACATGACTGCCAGCCAAATTAAGCTGTAACAGCCCATTTTATGTGTCATAGTAGTAATTATGAATACACAAAGCAGTTGAACTGCAGATCAGAAGTGAATCAAGCAATTTTTAATCATACTACATGCAAATAGATGAGAAAATATTACACTAAGTGTAGTTTTGGACAATCAAATATGACTTCCAAAAAAAACTGTGCGAGCAAGAGTCAATCTGTGGATTAGAGCCAGCAAACACTAAGGAACAGAAGCAAAGTGTAAATTAAAAACTAACCTGGAATACAGTGACAATAGCCCAGAGCAGAGAGTCAAAGTTCTTTCGGTCGGGGATGGTATCTCCGTTCTCAGTCTCAAGACTGAATTTACAGCCAAATAGGTGCATACCCAGTATACTGTAGAAGATAAGAAAATGCTGTGATCATTTTGTGTGCGTAACACATTCGGAAGATGGATTTGTGTGTGTGTGTGTTGCATGTGTGCATACCTAAAAGTGAAAATGAAAAGCATCAGCAGCATGCAGAACGTGGCGACGTTGTCCATGGTCTTCATTAGCACTACCAGTTGTCTCCTCAGGGCAGGAAGGAAGCGAACCAACTTCAGAACCCGCAGCAGACGAAATGTTCGAAGGACTGACAACCCACCGTCTGCTTGACCAATTATCTCCCACACACTGAGAACCACAAACCAAATTTGTATTAAAACACAATTGGAAAACTTTTAAAGTTGAGATCCTGTTTGGTCATTGCTGTCTAAATTAACCATGTATGCAAACATGGAAAATTACAATGTTACAATGTACTAATTATGAAGGTAATTCCCCTTCATTACCGGAAGCAACACAACCCAACGGAGTACATAGAACGTAAACATAATAATACCAAGGTTACTGTATTCCGTTGAAGTAGCAGAAAGAAAAGATGTAATCACATTACCGATACATATAGTAACACTGGGTATTATTAGCAGAATTTTTAAAAATACATTTAAAAAGTAAAAAGTAAGTATGGTGGTGGACTGGTAGCTGGAGAGGTGCCAGTTCACCTCCTGAGCACTGCCAAGGTGCTCTTGAGCAAGGCACCGAACCCCCAACTGCTCGGGGCGCCTTTCCATGGGCAGCCCCCTCACTCTGACATCTCTCCATTAGTGCATGTATATGCTCAGCATGTGTGTGTAATTCAGGCCTGAGTGTAATAACAACAGAGTGTAAAGTGTAGTTTCCCCTTGTGGGATTAATAAAGTATAATAAAAAAAAAATAAAAAAAATGAAGAACAACATACTACTGTAGCCGAGGGTTATGAGATGTGCCTATACTTATGAAGGTGATAAAATAATAATTCACAAGCTCCATAGTCTGAACCACAACAACAAACTCTTTATTGACTCCCACAATGCCACAGCAGCATGTTATAGCTTCAGCCCTTCCGTTCTTACCTTTCACAATAAAAGCCCTTTGGTAAAAGACAACGCAACAGAGTAGCTTCACTGCCATGTGCACACATCACAACATGTCAAGTCTCACACAACACCACTCTGGTCTTGAGTCGTTGTAGGTCTGTATTTGCTTAATGCAAAATAATTTTTTCTTTAAATGTACACTGATAAGAGGACACATTTTTGATCCCAAGAATCTTGGTTTTCCCATTTACGTTTCTAAGGTAACATTGTTCTGTTGTCTTACAGAATACACAGGTGCGAATTTAGTTTAAATAAGAGTCCTCTTATTGATCTTTCTTTTCTCTTGTTTATATTTGCATACTTGATATTGAGGTAATACAAAAGTAACGGAAAGTAAACAAGTTACTTTAATATTGTGATACTTGGATTAGGTTACTGACTACATTTATTTTTTTACAGGTAATTAGTAATCGTATCAGAATACATTAAAGTAACCCTTCCAACCCCGCTAACAACATATATAAAAAGGTCCCCTGATCCAACATGAGCTCTATCAAACTAACTGTTAAACACGCAGCAAACCTCAACTCCCGACAGGATCAAGAATCCGCTGTAGCAGTAAACAAAGCTGCTCCTATGTGATCCATCATGAGTGTGTCAATCTTAGCTATTGTACAGATGGATGCCGCGGCAGTAAACCTGACACTCGAAACCTAGTGACTGACACGCTGGAGAATGGGGGGTGGCTCTAAATCTGAGTTCAGTTGTCTAGTTTGTGAAATCTACACTGATTGGTTTTATTGTCTTTGCATTCTGTTTTTGCTTTGAATTTTGATGATGGCATTTATTATGATAATTATCATGATTATGATTAAGATACATTATTACCTGATGATCACAATGATGCTGTCGAATATGTTGTATGGGTTCCTGATGTATCCTAACAAGCCAAAAGCCAGCAGCATGAAGCCCATCTCCAGGACGAACATGCTGGTGAAAACGATGTTACTGATCTCTAACACATCAGTCAATTCCTCCGGCTGCAGGGAGAGAATAGGGAGACAAAGCAAGAGAAAAGAAAAGTGGGATGGGGACAAGAGACATGGGAAAAGCAAGAAAGCAAGAAAGAAAAACAAAGAAACAAGCAAGAAAGAGTTAGGTAATAGCTTTACTCTACTATCCCTGGGCTGTCTTAGTGCCCTGAGCTGAGACATTATAATTCAAGTTCAGAGCTGCAGTCAAACCCAATCAATCCAATGGGACCAACAGCAACAATCCATCACTGCCATACTCCACTTACCTCACAGTACAGTCAGTGATCCAGCAAGATATAACTGAGGCCCTCTCATAAACCATGTAGTCACGACTTTTATGGAAAACAGCAATGTTGTGCTCTGGTAAAGGCATCATGGGGCCACATGCTCAACTTTTCCTTATGAAACGTTTTACTCGAGCTGCATCAGTGTCCTAAATGAGCCTGTTTGGATTTAAAGTTGTGACTTGGGCTGTATTTCTTTTACATTTAATCATCCTTCCTTCCTATAGGCTACTGAATAATTCTATGTGACATCTCATTGTGGCACCCCTAAGTTCCTATGGTGTGTTTCTCACCTGGTCGAATAAATAATAGCCTTAAATGATGTAAAGCCAATTCAGTTAACTAAAGTTACAACAAGTAACTATTGTGATGATCTTGTGTGCTAAACATTTTAACATTCCTGAGCTTGTTTTAGGATTTAATGCTGACAAGCTTTGTGCCATCCTGATATTAACAAACAATTACCTAGTATTATCCTCAGACAATTAAATCACTCTAAACCATACATTAGTATGCTCTATAGTGTGCCTCACAGTTTCTGAAGCCCTTAGCTTGTGATCCATATATTTTATTTTCATGTCATGCATGGTATTAAAACTAATTGGAATTATTTTTATGTGGGGATCAACAAGCTCCTTTTACGTCCCGGCCCAGGGTGTCTGAAATCAGGCAGACCATATTCTGGACTAATAAACACAATTACAAAATGAATATATAAAATCGAGAAGTTCCGGCTAATACGGCAGATAGGGGTTAGCCTTCACCCTGGGTTATTCTATCAGTGCCCTGCCGAAACATCCAGTGTCTTTTTGTTTATTGTTAATGGAAATTATAAAACAAGTTATGCATATGAATATGTTTAATAAAGCTGGAATCAAGGAGCAGGACGATTTCCCTGTCACAAATATACAAGCCAATTATATGAATATTCTAATCCTTCACTTACTATTTTCTAAAATAAAATTAAGATAAGAATAAGATTAGCGGTTTGAAATGACAATGCTGTTATTGAGGAAAGCACTGCACAGTACACCTTTAGTATAATAATATGTATGATGATTCATTCAGGTAGCATAATCAAAAAAGTACAATACTAATATATGTTGTACATTCTGATAAAAAAAAACAGTTTTTACAACCAATCCAAGCCCGTTTCTGCTAAAGTACAAAAGAAAATCATGATCACCAACAGAGGGCGCCATACTACACAGCGCATCTCCCCTGACCTCCAACTTAAACACACACACACACACACACACACACACACACACACACACACACACACACACACAAACCTCCTGTGAAGAAGTAACCTACCAACATTTTACCCTACTACATTTGTCTTGACACTTAGTTACTTTTCAAAATAAGATTTTTCACACACATCATAATACACTGACAAGGGCGATTCTGCATAATGAGTACTTTTACTTGTAATGCTATAAGTACACTTTATTACCTCTGCCAAGGAGGTTGTTTTTGTCTCGGTTTGTTTGTCTCTCTGTCTGTCTGTCACTAGAATTACAGAAAAACTACTGGCCAAATTTTGATTAAAACTTAGTGGAAGGGTGTAGCCTGGACCAGGGAAGGTTGGGTGCAGTAGAGGGTTGTGTAATTTAAAGCACACAGCATTTATTTTTATATTGTTACTATTTTGGGCTGATGAGCTATTGAGTTAATTGGGAGAGTTGTAAGACTTGAAAACCAAAGCAGAAAAGCCTGTGCAATAAATAAGAAAATAATTAAATAAAAAAAGGGCACCAAGTAATGTCAATAGTGTCCTGCATGGTGAGGCAAACAAAGTCATATTTATTTTTTCAACAGAGCTATGCAGACGATGGAGAGACTAGCTGTTTGCTGTCCTAGCTGTTTGACTTTTACTGACCAGCCAGCACATAAAAACTTTATTAGCAATTCAAACAAAGCTTTAAAAGAGCATTGTCAAGCAGTCAAAATACTAGACTCATATACAGTACATTATTATTTAACAGTGGAAAAGTGGCCTTTTCATTACCTTTGTGACCGTCACACCAGAGAAATGAAAGAGCATGCTGCTGCCTTGCCGGACAATCATTTGCATATGCTACACAGCAGTTGTTATGCCTGCTAAGATTACAAATGTATCTTTACTTGCTAACAGTGGGCTGAACGCGGAGAGTACTTTATGGCTAACATTGCAGATTAAAACAATACAAATTAAAATACAGCAATAGCTGAAGGGCTCAAAGCTGAGAGCTGAAGGCTTGCACAGACTCAGTTCAATATACATTAATGTCTTCTCTGGTTTTGTGCTTTGATGTTATTTACTCAGCACACTGAATTCTGGTTCCTGTTCTCCCTGATGGAAACATTATGGACAGCCATGTGGAAGGAAGAGAAAGTTCAGGAGCTTTTAATGATTAGAGAAGCAGGTTCTATTCAAGTCCTGTGGCTAGAGAGAAAAATGTGGGTGGGGAAAATGAAAAGAAACACTCTTCTCCCTCCATTAATCTAATCAAAGTGCCCTTGGAGTTGTCAGCATTACACCATAATGCACTTTGGTTTATAGTAGCAGTTCTAGGTTGTCATGATCCTTTGTAACTAAGTGGTTTCGATAAATAATTAGACGCGCTTAACCATATTAGAGTATGTTGCATGTTATCTACAATCATCCAAAATGAGCACTCTGAACTATTTGCTTTAGACATAGCTCTTCACTAACATCATTATGTTTGACAGACCAGTGATCAATGAATGAAATACTGTGTCAGTGCCGGCAGAAGACATTTAGAATGTACTCTGCATATGACCTTGCACTTAAGACCAGGAGAAAAAAAGCACAACAGAGATATGCACCCAAATGTGTCTAATTTGAGATACTATTCCCACACACATGCACACTAATAGTTTATAAAGTCTGTCTAGGTGTCACATAAGGGGGATGAGGAGTACTGAGGGGAGGAGGAACTCTTACATAACACTTTGGTCTGTGTGTGTGTGTTACTGGCCCAATAAGGCTATGACTCTCCCAGTCGCTTCTTATGTTTATACCACAAAGATAGAAACACACACACACACACACACACATCCCCGGGAGAGGGAATTAGAGGAGAGGGAGAAAAGAAGAGACAGAGAGGGGAAAGGTTTTCTTTTGGTTTTTATCTTTTTGCTGTACTTCTGGGAAACGTAAGGGCTGAGTGTGTATGTGTGCATATATAATAGACAGTGTAAAAATGATGTAGATGAATGTGTCCGTGCAACACAGTGTCGGAGTGTGTGACAGTGGAGCGAGGGAAGGGGGAGCTGTATTACTAAGCCAATACTTCCCAGATGTTGGCCACACAGGGTAAACTAGAAACATAATCCTGGAGTGTGTGTGAAAGAGGGTGTATTTGCATGTGAGAAAGAGAGAGAGTGGGTACAGCTCCTCCACTCCTCCCCTCTCTTCCTTCATTCCCTCACCCCTACCCACCCCCAACCCCCCATACTCTCATTTCCTCTCGTTATACTCTCAGACAGACAAATGCTGTGTCAGACAGCCAACAGTTCTCACCAAACTACTTGATTCTCTATAAAAGTCAGTAGTTTTGAACTAATGAGTACGTTTACATGCACACCAATATTCTACTATTCCATTGTTCCGATTATATACCTGACAAGAAGGAAAAACAGTTACTTTTAAACACTATGAAAGACTGGGATATCAAGGTTTTAGGATATGCCCACACATCGCTATGCCGACCTTTTCAAGAAGCTGGTTGAAGGAATGAAAGAGGGACGCTGTGTTTGCACGGTCTGACAAGTACGCCACTGCTGGTGAACTTTGAAAAAATTGTATTCTGGACGGCTACATGTAAACGGGAACAGAAGTGGAATATTAACTTTCATTAGCCATGTAAACAACTTAGACGGAATATTGCCTTTTTTGTATTAAGGGCAAAAAACTGAATATTATGTGCATGTAAAGGTAGTCAATGATTTGAACTGTCCACGGCTTTCATTCTCCCTACAACACATAAATTATTACCTGCTCGTGGTACTCTATCCCCATGCTAAGAGTATTGACGAGGATAGCGATCATGATCCCTCGGTTGAAGTATTTACTTTCCACAATCCTCTTCAGTTTTTCCCTGAAGCCTACCCAGGCCCGAACCACTCCATTTTTGTACTCCACGACCCCTCGCCGTCTGCTCCGAACTCGCCCGCCTCTCAGATCTCCCCCCTAGAGCAAAGACAGGGGAGTCATTTAAAAATGAGTTGCTAAATGTGAAAATGCTTACTGAAGGGTTTTGGATACAGTAACTCTTTTACTTAGTAATTATTGTAGTTTTGTTTTTTCAAATACAATTCTTAAAAAAATAATATATTGCCTGATTTTTTACGCTTTCACACATTGTGAACTGGTATTTGGCCATTATCACCGCCGTCATTAATGCCAAATAACCACTTTCACACCCTTCATCCTCACTGTTCATTAGAGCACCCCAGCACAGCCTGACCTGGGGGAAGTTGTGCAGTCCGTCAGCCTCTCCCCTGCCTCCCTCCAGGTCTCCCAGTTCCAGCTCTAGGGTCTCCAGGCTGCGGGCACACATTGGGCAGCTTAGCAGCTCCAAGAGCAGAGGGCTGGGCACCACGCCTGCCAGTTGGTACAGCAGCCTCTGGCGACCTGTAGGGGGGACAGGACGGGTGGAGACGGTTAGACACTGCAAAAGGGGTTTTCCTGGCTGTCCTTGTGTGCTGCTGTGGTCGCTTTAGCTTTACAGAGAAAGATCTAAGCCTGAAGTCAACAACCTCCTCCGACAAGCTGCAGTAAGAAAGTAGCCTGAGAGGTTAAACACAGGGATCATTAAGCTCATTGCTGTGACTGCTTGGTAACTGAAGGTGATTCCGATGTGTATCAACATTGTTATCAACTTCTCCCTTCCCTCATTTTAATAATGGTGGCTTGACAGTCAGAACACAATATCAAGAGAAACTTAACAAAAAAAAAAAAAAATCAACCTGAAACAATAGTAGGAATTTGATAAGGATGTGGAAATTACACCTGTAGGTGTGTGTATTTAGTTTAGATTTTACTTAAAGAGCCCCTATTATGCTTTTTTAAATTTTTCCATCCTTTAGCATGTTACATAATTTTTTGTGTATGCAATAGACGTATATGTAAGTACAAAAAAACACATTCCACTCCAAATTGTTCATTGCCTTTTTTTAAATTCCTCAATTAGTGATGTCATTGATTGAGAAAGCAGGGCCAGTTTTTCATATATGCTGCCCATAGGTGTTGCCTGAGCAAACACAGCCCACCAGTGGATTGTTTGAATTAAGTTGACCAATCACAACACAGTTGGCCAGCTGACCAATCAGAGAAGGCTTTTCAGGAAGGCGGGCCAAGAGCTCAGACTGAGCATTTCAGACTGAGGCGCTGCAGCAATGGGCGTTATGAGAAACATAATGTGTTTTTTGAACATCAAAGCATGTAATCCTATTCTAGGAGATCCAAAGAGTATAAATATGACACTGAAAAAGAGTATAAAAGAGTCTCTTTAACAAATTTCTCCCTTCGTTAAAAAGGCTAAAACACTTGTGTTTTGTATTAAAGAGAGACAGAACTGTATGCTTTTAAAAAAGAGAACAATAGGACAAGAGAGAGACAAAAACAGTAAGACATTATGATTTTATGGTAAAACTGTAAGAATATAATATAAATGCCATTTTGCACGCAGTGCTGAAAGGATGTCCTATTTTAGTTTAGAGCATAAACAAGCTGGTTTCCAGTGAGTCCTGCAAGCTCGCCCACAGTACTGTACGAGACTCCCTTCGCCCTCTGTTCTCTGACTACATCCTGTTAAAACCAGTTTGAGGGAACTGCAACGCAGCTAAACGTGACTTCTGGAAACATCAGCTCTTCAAAGGTGGCTTCAACAGCAGCACGCTATGTTGTTTACAAAACTATCTAATACCTCAAGCTATAAAAAAAGGCTTGTGAGAGTTGTCATCATGTCTCAATGTATTTTAAAATCTCTGTCTCCAACTCTTGACAAATTGTTTGTATTCTCACAAATTCTTTTAGCAAATGCCTTCAAGGGACTAAATACAGTATTTGTCTGGCTAAAAGCTTGTTTAAATTCACCCCCGACCTCACATTACCTTATATTACATTAGGTTAGATTAGATAACATTAAAACTATAATTACATTTGAGAGCCCCAGGCTTAAAAAAATAAAATTCCTGAGAACTATTCACCCCCAAAAAGCATTAAAACTCAGGCAAGGTTAAGCAAAGACTGAGACATGGGACAATGCTGAAAGCAGTCTCTGGAAAATATTGACTTATTTAAATTTTCGTTTTCAGTCAACTGCACACCCCACATTAAATCCCACATTAGAGGTGATACTTTCACTCTCGGATGGAATCCTATTGACTGTGTGCAGATCAGCGGTGTAAACATTTAACACTTTGAACACTCTCGTGGTGTGTGTGTTTTTTTAATCATGTGTCATACAGTAAAGGCCGTTTTACGGTTGTGTGTAGATCGATGGTGTACCCCTGTAGACCACTCTGTGTCTACGCCGGACCCTACGCCATAGCCTGACTCTAAAAAATTTAACTATACGTCGCAGCAACGCTCGTCGCTTGGCCGTGGCTTAGCAACGTTGCATTTCCCCCCAACTCATTTCCGGGTTCTCCTTCTCCATAAACAACATGAAATCAAGGGGAGGGTTAACTTTTCCTGCTACAGATTTCCCACCTTCGTCAGAAAACACAGGGGAGACACTTTGTTTCTCTCACTATGACTCTAGAATCGATACTCGCTCCAAAGCTAATCGCTATCACTCTCTCCCTTCTCCCTCGCTCTATCACCCGCTCCCCACACACACACGCCGCGCACACCAGTGCATAAGTATAAACATCAGGCCTCGACGTAGGCTACGGCAAACGCTCTGCGTGGAACCTCAGCACAACCATAAAACGGCCTTAACTCTTCGCTACAGCAAGGAACTAATTCATGTGCACTTAATTAAGTTTGGAGTGTCGGCAGCCAGCAGTGTGTAAATGTGAGCTTGTTAGCAGTCTCACTTCATTAGGACAGAACACACAATCTATCATACTTCTGCTGCTTTTTCATTTTCTTGTGCAACCAACAGTTTGATGCTGTCTCCACTCTGTGCTCTGTCCTGTTCTCTCTATGCCTCATGCCGCTCCCCAGCTAACCCTCCGTTTTGACTCCCTTCCCTCTTTTATCCCCATTGATCTAATTTATTTTTCTCTGTCTTCCCCTCCTTGCCTTTCTTTCTAACTGTGAATATGGCATACTGTTTGCCTCTTCTTCTTTCAACTTCCAAATTTTTCAAATAGCATTGTATACCTGTGTTTTTGTCAATGTTAATACACACTGATTGGGTTTCCCCACTCTCCACATACCATGCTGAGTCCCTCAATCCTCCCCTTTTATCCACCTCTCTGCACTGATCACTGTAGCACTTGAGACATGGATTTCCTGTCAGGACTCTCTAAGTGCTGCTTGAGACACATGCACACACACCGTAGATGTAGCCAGAAGCCCCCTCAGGTCAAACCTGGGTATTTGCATTAACTACAGATTGAGAAGGGGAATTGAAGGACAGTAAATGACTCATTAAAAATATAGGTTTAAGAAGAACAAAAAACAGGAAAAATAAAATAAATATTGTTCCATTATGAAACATGAAATATGTTTGATGGCATATTTGTCTGACTGGTGTGGTGTGGCTCAGGTTGTTACACTCAGTCAAAATGGTTGCTGCTACCAGAAGCTTACTCAGGCTCCATTCCTTAACCTACTGTAGTTGCAATTTTCTATCTAGGAAATAAATGATACAAACCACTAAACTCAAAAACTCCAGAGTTAGAAAAGGTCCCTCAATAAACCTATAGGTGATGGAACAGATTCTACATCCATGCTTTTCTGCAGTTTACTGATTGTGTACAGCATTGGATTGTTGTGTGTGCTCTCTTACTGTGCTGCCCCATGAGCTGGTAGAGCTTGTTCAGTGTCTCTGTGTGTTCAGATGCTGGGTGGTTTGGTGGGTGCTGTTCTGGACTGTGCCCACGCTGCTGGGAGTGGGGGGGCGGCGTCTTACTGCTGTAGCTGCACACAAACGACGGCAGAATTGTTGGATAGTTCATCCCACCATTCAGACGCCCGAGCAATGCCCCCATGCCCTGGGTAACAGTGGTCGGGCCGCCGCCGCTGCTGCCATTTCCATTTGTTCTTTCTCTCTGGACAGGAAGGGACTTCATCTCCAGCTCCTCCCCTCCTTCACTGTCAGTGTGTTCGGCGGGTGTTACGCTGATGGAGTGCTGGCCCCCGTTGCTGAGTCGACAGTGCTGGTGCTGATGGTGCTGCAGAAGGTTATGGATTGGTCTCAACCACAATGCGCTACCCGGGCCTAAGCCTCCACAGCCTCTGCTGGAGCCGTGGCCATGGCCGTTACCTCCGCCGTTACTGCCTCCGCCATTAGGATTCACCTTTTTACGCCTCTTACTGATCAAAGGACAACAAAAGACATCGATGATAAAAAAATAACTGTGCATGGATGCAGAAAGTATTATTACCAGGTTTATAGAAAATCTATGTGTGTGTGTGTCACTCTCAACAGTTTCGGGCACTATGCATAATGTAATACTGGGAGCTACAAAATTGCCAGATACACAACTGTTAAAGGCTCATAACAAAAACAAACACATTTTAGTTTCCCCAAATGACTCATACAATGTTGAAAATAGACACAGGCGGACCAGCAAGGTTGGATTCATATAACGTGTGGAAAGTAATTATAACTTTATTCTTGTAATATCATGAAAATCTACAGTACAAGCATGCGTGAAATGAGTCCAGCACTGGTCCCAAACTTTAAGCACAGACCGGTTTGGGTGTTTTCTTTTTTAAAAATTTAATTACTGCTCTCTTTATAAAGAGTTTCTGCAGGTTTCACCGAGTCAAATTTAAGATTTTTTAAGGGCATTATGAATTAAATGTAAGAACTTTATCTCAAACTAAGCCCTAATTTCAGATTTTTCAAGTACTGCTAATTTTGCACTTCCCCATAACTGAAAGATAAAATCTGTCTTTTATGTCTGGGGTGCAATATGAAAGAGACTTAATAACCAATAACACGAAAGCTGATTGGCTGCAATATAAGTTGCATGTTGGTCTCAATTGTTGTTGTAATACAGCAAAATTATATTTGGACTAGCGAAAGAAAGAACTACAACACAACGGAATAAAAAAAAAAAACTGCATTAGAGGTATGGACATTGAAAGTTTAAGACCTGTTTAAAATGATTCAAGACCTAGAACACAATACTTAATAATTTAAGACTTTTTAAGACTCGGCGGAAACCCTGTTACGACACATTACTCACACAAAAGCAGCCCAGCCCAAGCAGCACTTACCTGTGCCATCCAGAATATATCCTCTGCAGTCTGCGCGTGAACTTGCGATATAGGTGGCTAATGTAGCGTAGCATCTCCTCATAGCATGAGCCTGGTTCGCTGTAGCTGGCAAGGGTGGAGTCGTTGGACATGTAGCGAGCACGCTGCTCCCTCATCAGAGCGTTCTCCCTTTGCTTTGTCTCGGAGAACTGGGTGGCGATGACCACGAGGCACAAGTTGATCATGAAGAAAGAGCCCACCTGGTCGGGTTGGAGGGTAAAGAATAGAGTTATACAACTGCAGCATTGAAAATTATATAGGAGCAGTTGTGTAAACTGTCATCCCACAAACACACTGTATTAAGTGCTGTTACATAGAGTAGGCTACGAGTGAAACATTTCCCTTAGCTGTTAAACTACTGCATCAATATTTGATTTCAGGAATAACTCACTGCATCAAGTCATCCTTCCTCAAGGTGTTATTAAAATTGTATTAAAACACTGTGTCAACAAGAAGCCAGATAAGATCCACAAATTTTGGCCAGCTCTGGGATGACAAAACTGACTTTGTTTTTATCATTGTTTAGAAATCTTGAAATATAAATCATGCTCCGATGAGACGGTCTTGAAAGGAAGTTACACATGGCCATGACTGGATGTTACTGAAGGAGCGTTAGGAAATTAAAGGATCACTTTCTTCATCTTTTTTTTTTTCTTTTCCATTTATCTTTCTGTCCCACCCTCGTCTATATGAATCACTTTGTTTTTCTTCCAGCCCTTCCTCCATTCCCCCCTTCTCTCTCCCAAACACTTTTTCCTCCCTTCTCCCCCTCTGAATGCACATTAAGCACTTTTACATTTAACCACAGGCAGGTAGGTAGCTCATACAGCATTGAGAAATATAGCTTAAGCTGCAATCTATGAAAACGCCAACAACAGCGTGATAAGAGTGAAATTATACATAATTCTGTGAGGTTCTACAGACGGGAGTTGTGCTACAAGCAGAGTCTAGTGGCTTGCTTTTTAAAGGTTATTCTGGGTATTTCAAAGCAGGACTGGAATGCAAGTACACAAAAATATCTTTCAGGAGCAACATGTTAAATATGCATCTTTGTTGAGCTGCAGATTGTGTAGAACTGTGTAAAGAGAAGCTAGATTAAAGAAAAGTATATTTTAGTGCTTAGTTCAAAAGTATACAGTATGTAAACATAATGGCATACATAACTTCATATTCTGAACCCACTTATAATTCATGTGCAAAACCAGAATCCACAGATGGCTGATACTCTTAGAAAACTATAGCGATTACAATGAAAAATGTACTTGGTTTGGGTTAAATGCTGGAGTGTTTTCTTTTCAAACAATTGTTTGTCCATGTTGGTTTATGTAGATCTGGGTCAGAAATTTGGGACCCAAGCAAAAGTGTACCTTTTAATAAATTGTGCTGGGAATTTTGAGCTTCTTATTTTAATTCAATATTAAAAAAATGAAAAAAAAATAATAATAAATACAAGGGGGTACTTACGATAATGAGCAATATAAAATATATAAAATTGTAGAAGGAGTGAGCATCCATGACATAGTACATGATATCTACCCATCCTTCCAATGTGATGACCTGGTGGTGGGGACAAAAAGACAGAGAGACAGACAATGTATTATAGTGAACAGGAAAGTAAAAACAAAACAAAAAAACATTCTTTAGTGGCTTTGTCCATTGCTTTTTGCTTTTTCTTTGAAACATTATGACAAACACACGCAAACAGACATTCAAAGTACACAGCAGTCAGAAGCAGCACATTATTCAGTTTTTAGTGGCTATTCCTCTGAAGAAAGCCTGTGGTGTCTCTCAAACCTGTGTGTGTGTGTGTGTGTGTGTGTGTGCGCGTGCGTGCGTGCGTGCGTGCATTCATGTGTGCCCGCATGCATGTTTGTGCCAGGGGAGTGACGCAACTCTCTCATGTAGCCACTATGCTAATGAGCAGTCAAAATGCTGAGACATAAAAGCAGTGGCTCAGCTCAACCAATCTGATAATACACTCACACCTCAATGTGTACACCTCGGCTAGAATAACACATTACAAAATTAACTGCCAGAGCAACAGCGCAAGAGTAAGAGTTTAAAGAAAATCTGTGTGTGCTCATGCGTAGGAGCTTGCACGCTTCTGTGTATTTGAGAAAGTCATGCAGTGCAAGTCAAAGTGTATAAGACACAGAAGCAGATCTATCAGTGGGTACTGCACAGATCTATTCGAAGGGAATTCATATCACAGACAGTACTATTACAAAGACTGTGGGAAGCAAAAGTCATGGCCTCCCTGGAAAATCAGCGGCGAAATTCGCAGCATCGCGTATTTTAATAATTGACCAGGTCCACATCATCAGCTAAGCTTCCAAATGTGTGCGAGTTGAAATATTTCAATTCAATTTACATTTACATTTACATTAACAAGCCATATAGTGTTCAGATTCTCCTGATTTCCTAACGTGGAGGAATTATATTGTAGCTGTCTGTGACCACCCAGAGCTCTATAGTACCTAATTTCTACTATACACTTCATATTGAAGGGTTGTACAAATGTACTGTACTCCAGGACCCCATGACATCAGTGTTGGGTGTGGAAACAGGTGCAACAGAGCACATTTTTGTTGTGTGTTTCCATGAAATAGGCTTGAAACCTTCAACCAGAGAAGAAACCAAAACACTGCTTTTAAGCCTAGTGTTGTCATTCTTCAAAACCAACAAAATTTCGTAAACAATAATAAATACCCTTCACTCCACATTTTTGCTTCTACAAGCAAATCTGCACATATAGCCCTTCTTACCTGGAATATGGCTATCCAGGCGTAGCCGATATTGTCAAAGTTGACTGCTCCCTTGTGAGGGTTGTAGTTCCCGCGGCGACACACATTATAGTACTGGTTCCAGTTAACACAGCCGTTAACACTGGCCCCACCCATTCCAATCAGAGCTGAATTTAGGTGGGGAGCGGGCAAGGTGCACTCGGCCCCGCCCTCCATGTAGGGCGGCACGCTGCTGCAGCGCAGCATCCCGTTCTCGCGGGGAGCCGAGCAGATGAATGGGCTGTCTTCACCTTCCTCGGACATGTAGTACTCACTTATGGACAAGTTGTACATTCTGGGTGGAAAGACAAAAACAAATGTTACCTTAATTAAGAATACATATTGTATTAAGATAATACATTAGCATATTTGTGTTTGGTTTTTGTTGAAAGTTCTATAGTAGGTTATATTAGCAATACACTGTAGATATACTTTGACTTTAATTGTTCACTTCTTATACTGCACTGTAACTTCTATTCTAGCTAGTGTATATAGCAACGGCTTATACATTGCCCCACACTAGCATCATTAAATCTTGTATTATCTGTTTTTATATTTTGTATTGTTTTTATCTGCTCTTTAATGTTTTATGTAAAGCACTTTGAATTGCCCTGTTGCTGAAATGTGCTATACAAATAAAGCTGCCTTGCCTCACCAATAAATAGGATCAGATTATCAATGGTGCTATTTAAAATGAGCTCCTGCATAGAAACTTGAAGTAGATGTTAGCAAACAGTGTAATTATTGAGAGTGGATATATCATTGAGCTTATTAAATATGCAGACATCCAATCATAGATGTTAACTTTGAATTTTTCACAAACCACCTTAAGCGAATGATAGCGACCAACTACTACTCCCACACTATTTTCATACTGAGTCTATATTAAGACTGTGTTCTCTTCTTCAGCAGCATCTCAATCAGTGATTTACACCCTTATGATAAATTATCTAAACATAATGGGGTAAATTAACTTTGTGTCTTATTCATAGTAATTATTATAAACTGTCCCCATCCGGTTGAATCTCTTTATCAGTGGTACAGAGACACCAGTAACCAGAGACATTACTTTAGTAAAAGTAGAAGTACCACAATAACAACCCTACTTAACTAAAAGCAAAAAGAACCTGATTTTAAATGTACTTTAAGTATTAAAACTAAAAGTACTTGCATAAAAATTTATTCTCTTAACATCTATATTCTAATAATAAACAAGTTTACATTCTGACTTACTTCTGGTTATAATCTGCATGAAGCTCGACTTTGCATTATTTCCCACAGGACAGTGAATGCTGCACACATTTATCTAGCAAGAACATACAGGCTTGGACAACAAGTACGTGGCTTCACAGCTGAGTTGGACCGGGAGTGTTTTTAAGATAATTATACGAATTGTATATTAACCCTACGTGAAGGAATGCTTTACACCAAGCACAGTATCGGAAGGAGCAGCAGTAACAGGTGCAGCGGTAGTACCGGGAGCGGCATACGCCTGGCCAAAAAATGCTATTGAAGGGCAGGTCTTTGCATCGCCATAGTGGGATTCGTAATATCGCAAGCGGTGCCGGAAGCTGGACGCATACAGGAGCCGCTGCTGAAGGCTTCCCTGCCGATTGCAAACGTGTGGCGGTCAGGAAGACATTTTGAAAGGGGGACTGATCAGAAAATGTAATGAAAATGTAACTGAACGTTGTAAAAATGTAGTGGAGTAGAAAGTATTGATAATTACTGCAAAATGTAACAATGTAAAAGTCAAAAGTATGCACTATTGATTCAACTTAAGTAAAGTACAGATGTGAAAAATGTAAAAAAAAAAATTACATAAGTACAGTAATGAACTATTTGTACTTTTTTACATTCCATCACTGGAGTCCAGTGTTACTCGACTACATCCTCATCCGATTTACTCCACCTCTGTCTGTGCATTCACATGTAGGGTTTGCCAAATCAAAGCCATCCCAAAGTGCGGAGTGGAAGTGGACTACCAGGCTCTCCTTTAGTGAGTCTGCACTGATATGTATTGCTTGAGCTAAAAATGGAGGACAAGTAAATCTTTTTTGCTACTTTGTCAAATATAATTTTGTTCAAATTCTCTCTTGTTGGGTTAAAACAATATATCATTGAATTTGTAGGAATTCCAATAATAAAAACAAAAGGAAAACCATTACTTGGTCACTTAATTAGTTTGAGTTGTACATACAGTACAGAATGCATCCTTCAATTTAAAAAGAGAAAGTACCACCTATTTAGTAATACAGGCAAATATTTTATAGGTTATTTTACATATTTAAAAGTACAAGAGCAAGTAAAAACGCAAAAGCTGTAGTGACCAAGTCATCTATCAGTATCCATGGCGACAGCTGTTTCCTACTTATGGTTAAAAGTGGTTTGCATCCCACAGTTTACCTGCTTATTTTTACCTTCCCCTTCAAAATGGAGAGCCCTCCACTACAGTGAGTGTGCCTTTGTGCAGAGTGACATCCACTCTTAAAGTACTAGTGGGGAGGAACCAGTTTGAGAAAGGATCTTACTCTTTACCAGACTGTCTATTCCAATTACGTTCCAGCCATTAATGTGAACATCAATTTAATGTTGTAGTATGATTGTGAATTTCCCCCTGGGGATGAGATCTTATTTTAACCGTAACAACCTATTATGTAATAACAACGCATTATGTAATAAAAATGCATTATATAATAAAAACCTGAACCCAATATGTAATACATTTCTCCGCATTTGGTAATACATTTTTTGTAATAAATGATGACATAATAATAAAGGATGACATAATAGCAAAAATGTAAAATGGTGCTTTATGTATTAACCAACCAAAAAGCATGTCTTCAATCTTTTTTTTATAACATTGTCGTGTTCATTTTATGAATTCAAGCATGAATCATGGTGATTCAAAATTGGTTTTAAAAATGTTATATATCAATAGATTAGTATTACCTTTCATCACTAAATGGATTACATATTGCATTCAGGGTTAGTCCATATTGAAGTATACATTATTACATTTAATTACGTTTCATAATGAGTTATTACATTATGCGTTATTATTAAATGTAATCTGTACAGTAACTAGTAATTTAAGATACTGGTAAGATAAATGTAGTGAAGTAAAAAAAAGTACAATATGTTTACTGAAATGTAAAGTACAGTATAAAGTAGCATGAAATCAAAATAATCAAGTTAAGTACAAGTACCTCAAAATTGTACTCAAGTGCAATACTTAAGTAAATGTACTTCACCACTGATAGTCAAGATTCACATTGTACTGGAGGTCAGACAGACATTTGTTAAATGAGAGAAAAAACAGCAGCCTTGGATATGAAATATTAAGCCGCTGTTCTCTCTTTGTTCTGTCTTTCTCTATTACACACAGGAAGGATTCAGCAACATTAACTCTGATACAATTTATACCATTACATCAAAACAGAATTAGTTCAAGGATGTCTAAGTGACATTTGTGGCTTCCTGCGGTTGTGGACACTGAAGCAGTTTTTCTTCTTCTCTTTTGCATAATTTCAATCCCCACAGCTAAATTGGTGACTCTGATCTTTCTTTATTTCTGTGAATGTGCATGAATGCCTGTTTTGTCTGGTTTGGGAGATAGTGCTTGTTTGTCTGTTGTGCTTCTCTTATAAGATCTATCTCATGCATTACAAGATAAGATGAATCTTGAAGCTTAGGTTCATCAAATAGTTTCATAATGTGCACAGTGTAGAAGGAAATGGGTCAGTCACTTCTATTTCGTCATTCTGGTTAAACCCAGATAGATGTTGAATTCCAAGAAATTGGCAGGAAAAAACTGATTTTATGTCCAAGGCAGTTATATTGTTTGGTCTTGGCATGGTTTTCCTCTTCCTCTTTATTTTGTTTTGGAATATTGTCATTTTCAAGCCCACATCTGAGTTTTTGTGTAATATATTCAGGCTTTACTTTAAACATTCTTTAAACATGAGAACTACATCATCTGCAAAGAGGAGTTGTATTACGTTATGTGGGAGTTTTAGAACAAGTGCTTTTTTAAATAATAGGCAAGATCACTGCACAAATATTAAATAACATGGAGCTAAGACTACAGCCTTATCTCAGACCACATCTACATTTCTCTTCATGGTCTTTCTCTTTCTCTCCTTGCTCTCTCTGCTTGTGAGTGTGTGTGGCCATACAGTGGTTTACATCCTTGTGGCGCTATGCAGTTTGCATATCCCAACAAGTTACAATGTCTGTTCTTTTGGCTACAGGCAAAATCTGACTGATACACAATATGACAACTCAAAACAAACTCTTAACAAGAGGGAGCAAAAGAGGGAAGCAGAGGGAGGAAAAGGAAGAAGGATGTAAACAGAAGGAAATAGGGAAAAGGGCAGAATGAAAGATCATGTTTGAGTTAAGTGATCTGAGCATGTTTGAAGATTCCATGTGTGCATGCTGGAGGCAGTGCTGGTCACCATATGGGTGTGGAGAACAGCACTTGCAAAGCTGGGCAGATGGACTCTTTTCTGTTTGGGGAAAATTAAAAATTGACTGCAACTTCTGAGGGAGGTTTTATTTTTATGGGATTCATATGTACTGTATATACTCAAAAAAAATTACTGAAATCCAGTCCTATTCTCATCAAAGTGCTTCTTCCGACAAATCGAACCTAGAGTGGAATATGGACCAAAAGAGACGTTTTCCTAGAGGCTATTTGTGCTGCTTCCAGCCCAGAAGGAAATGAAGAAATGCAAATACTGTTTCACAAGGCCAAATTCCTTACGTTATGATCCTATGGTTCTCTCCCAGGAAGCAGCGGTTGCGCAGTAACCCCGCCCACAGTTGGACTCCCACAATACCAAAGATGAAAAAGACAAAGAAGCAGAGGAGAAGGACATTTCCCAGCATGGGCAGGGTGTCCAACAGCAGTGTCACCAAGATCCTCATACCTACATAGTGGGACAAAAAAAAGGAAAAGATACCATCAGAAATATTCACTTTGTGTAAAGTTCATATACATGATAGATAGTTGAGTTTTAAATCAGCTACTAGTCCTCTGGTTACTGCACACTTTGACAACCTCTACTGATCTTGTAAGCTTCATCCCCACAGCCAATAATTACAAGTGATGAAAATACTTAAAGTGACAGTTTGACATTATTTCATCCTCTGGGGTTTGAACCTCTTCCTTGAGGCTAGTATTATCTAACCACACGCGTTCAGCATCCATCTCCACTTGTCAGATGTGTTTAGCATCAGGAGAGTCAGGGATCTAGTCCCTGAGGTCCCTCACAATGTGTGCTGTCCCCTTTCACATATATTCCTTGTCACAATGACCACACTTGTAGTACGGCAATAGTGTCACTGCTAATTTTGACCGTGGCAATGATTTTTAAACTGAAATCTGAGTCTCCAAAATCTCATCTCCAGACTGTTTGTGCTGTGCAACTGCTGGACAAAGCTTTCACTGAACCTATTATAATTTAGTGACAGGTGGAAGAAGAAAAAAAGAATGGTTGGTTTGGGAGTTTTACAGTTATGTTATGGTTTGGCTTGCTGCCTCTCCTGTCTGTTTCTCTCTCCCTTGTGTTTTTTTTGCTTTCATTTCTTGTTGCTTTCATTTCATCCCATCTTGTTTAGAAAGTGTCCTGACGGTGGATTGTTGATGTGTTACATTGTGAAGCATTAACTGTCCCAGCTAAGAGGGAATGACTCAACAGCGTAAGGGGGCATCGTCTTGCTTATCCGTATGAGTGTGTTTGTGTACAATCATTAGCAACAAAGTTATTGTCCAGAACATATTTTCTACATAGTGGCAAAGCATGAAATGTCCTAAAATGAATTTTAGCTTTGGTCTTCACAATGTGTGTAAGATTAAGGCCTTGAAGATTTACTGATCACAGACCAGCTACAGATCTTAGAGCATGTGAGATAATGTGTTTTTTTGAGATATGTGCCAGCCAGGGAGGTGAGGGCCAATCCATCACACCAGAGCTCTAATAACATGTGGTCATGGCTTGGGATGGAATAAAAAACAGGAAAATCAATGAAATGCTGAGTTTAAATCATTGTCTCATCCCTAATCTGTCTCATATTATCCTGTGTTCTGACTGAGATTTACCACTTTTAATATATATCCGTCAACAGGCTTTCCTCTTTAGCTGTCTCACAATTCTCAGAAAATAGAGGTTATACAGATGGAGAAAAAAAAGTACACATTCTGATGACATATTTCTCATCATAAAAACTGAAAACGAAAAAAAAAGAAAGAATATGTCTGTGTCTATGATTAAAGTAGACAGCAATACTCAGAGACACTAGAGTATTGTCTACTTGTATGAATACAGCACATAGAAATGTATACATGCACACACTGAGTAAACAGTACACAAGAAGCCTTATATAGAGGAATCTGTGCAGTGAAGTCTGCTCGAACACAAACGTCTTAACATTGAATATGAATGGTTTCTCCATACACACTATTTTAGGTACAGTTGTTATATAGCAGTACACTGAATTCCATTGCTTAGAACGACACAGACAGGATTAGAAAATGCAAAGAGATTTAAAACGAGTGACATTATGTTCACTCCCAGAGTTACAATGTACTCTGGTAGATTTAATTAAACTAATGCAACCTAATGACGCACAAGAGGCAGAGTCGATGAGAGCATTTGAAACAGAGAAGGGTAATGTTGTCAATAAGAGACAAAGACAACAATATTGGAATATTTAGAAAATCGAGGCAACATGTTTTTCTTTTATTTTTGTTGTTTATTGGAAAGAATCAAGATTGTGTGCCTTATATATATATATATATATATATTTATTTATTTATATAATGAGAATATATTGTAATTAAGTTATGAAATTGCTTCTTAGGTTAGATCTGGGAATAATTAAATATGCCAATGTGAATTCATTGTCATTGGTAGTCAGGAAAATGACTTTGATGAACAATCCACAATCTTTTCCAAGTGAAGTTGTAACTAAATTGATATAATTAGAATTCTGTGCTAACGGAAACAGCATTCTTCAATAAATGATAACTTAAATATGAACAACAATTATCTAATATTTATAACATAAATAGATCCAGTACTTTAACTGTTTACCCAGATGTCCCAGCACTGACTGCCTTTAACGAAAAAACCTTTCCCATAAGCACTAGATGTTTGCAGGCTAAGCTCAGACATGTCTGCAATGACAGCAGAACAGAGAGGGATGAACGCTGTAGAATCTTGGATTAAACTAATTTAAAATTATGCAAGTCCCTGTGCTGCCCTCTTGTAGTTTTTTTTATTTTTTTTTGGGAGCTGTAGTTTTTTCTGTGGTTTACAAAGTAATTGTTGTCGGGCTGGAGAGTGCTGCTCACTGTTTCTAGGCTACAGCACAAAATGAAATTTAACATCTGTCTGACAATGGATACTTCTGAACCACTTAGGCAGAAAGACAAACAAAGACAGAGTGATCGCAAAATGGTTGGAGACTAACAGACGGTAAGTAGGGAACGAAAACCTTTAGCCTGGCTATTAGCCTGGCTGGCTTGCACCCACAAACACTCCATCTCTGATCACATTTCAGATAAAAAAGAAAACAAAAGATGAGATGGAGCCAAAAAGAGAGAGGACAAATGAAGGAAGTAAGCTGGTGTTAAACATCCTCAGGGTGTCTTTGTGTGTACCTGTGACTATGTGAGTCTGAGGGCTTTGTTTGTGTCTGTTTGTATTTACACTAACCTTGAGTTTCCAGCCCCAAGTAAAACCTCTCATTGTAATTCTCTCCCTCTTTTTTTTCTCCATCTACCGCCCTGTGTCAGACCCTTCAGGGACCAACTGAGTTTCACTTCACCTTGTCCATGGCTGTAAAGGTTATTTCTCTGGGCTGCTGTTAGCTTATTAATAAGGCAAAGTTTAATGTTAAATTGTCAGTCCTCACAGAGGTAGAACAATACTGTGTGTGTGTGTGTGTGTGTGTGTGTGTGTGTGTGTGTGTGTGTGTGTGTGTGTGTGTGTGTACAAACGTAGAAGTTCATTATTTATGTGAAAGAACTACTGGCTTATTCTGTGGAAGCGGGCTCATTATTAACGCATACACTCACACAAAGACACACACAGTACTCTCATGCGTTATCCAAAGTTGTATTAAATTTTTTTAATTTTGTTTTATAAATTAGGTTTTGTTAATAAAACGAGTAAAAGTAACACTACTAAACTAGTCGACAGACTGAAACAGCTGTGTACAACAAGAAAATAAGAAAGAAAGGTTTAAAACAGTGTAAACACCTGTTTAGGAAAAGTGTATTTAAAGCACCTATATTATGCTCATTTTCAGATTCATAATTGTATTTTGAGGTTGTACCAGAATAGGTTTACATGGTTTAATTTTCAAAAAACACCATATTTTTGTTGTACCGCACATTGTTGCAAATCCTGTTTTCACCCTGTGTGTTTAGGTCTCTGTTTTAGCTACAGAGTGAGACATCTTACTTCTATATCTATATCTTTGTTGGGAGTCACACATGTGCAGTAGCTAGGTAAGATCACATCAGCTAGATAACGCTATCTCCAACTTTGGTCAGCACAAGGCAGGATTAGCTGGAAGACTTCTTCTAAATGAGGGTGGAATACCTGCAGAACAGGGACATGGAAGTAGTTCTTTTGTAGATTATGGTGAACTAGTATGTGTGGTAGCAGTGTTTTGCCCTTGAGAACGAGCTAACATGCTAGCGTTAGCAGGCTACGGTTAGCCACCTCATCTCGGCTAGTGATGTAGAAAGCCGTGCAGACTAAACAGCTCACCCAGAGACTGAAGGCAGAGGACATTCAGAAACCTGTATCTCACTCAAAACAGCATGGATAGTTTTTTCCCAAATCTGTATGTATGTGGACGTACCAGAAACACAAAATAACGAAAAAAAAGAAAAAGGGATTTTTTCATAGTATGGAAACTGTAATAAAATGGCTACTGATATTGGCAGCCTGAACCTAAAAATAAAACTGCATGGCCGCCTGCCTAATGTATGCTGGTTAATAATCTTGTACATTGTTATGACACCATTGTCTAGTGATCCGCTTTAGCTGTAGATTCATGGCCCCTTCTGTCACATAGCTTTTAAGTAAAATGACAAACTATGTGCAAGTTCTCACTCAGCACTAACACGGTACAAGCTCTGGAAGTGAGATTAAAGCCAGCCATTCCAAGTACTGGATCATTGGTCAACTCGGGTTAAGTTGTGAGAATACATACACACACCAATAATATATGTACAGTATATATACAGTATATAGTATATATTTTCCATGTGGTTTTGCTTCAGTAGCGCTTAGTGCAAACTAAATGAATGACAACAGGTGGCTAACATCAGGGCATTTTGTGTAGGATAGTCAAAAAAAAATGTAATACGATGTCAAATTCACATAAATTACCTGTGCTGTGTGTATATTACAATAACATATTGTTGTCAGTATTGGGGAAGGAAGCATTTTGCAGCAGCTAATTATGCAAAGTTAATCATGACAAATAATAGCATTTTCACGTTCAGTACTTATGCTACATAGAATAGACAAAGTATGAAAATGCTTTTGTCTTTCTTTTGAAAACCAGTAATGAACATTTCCGGTCCTACCTGCTAAATATGATGGTGACAAAAGAATCCCTGCAAAGGTTCAAACATGGACTTACTTGGTACTCTGTTGATAGCCCGCAGTGGCCTGAGCACTCGGACGGTACGAATGGCTGACAGACTGGCGTTATGGCCATCCAGAGAATACTCCAACACCCTGAAGACATTCAAAGAAAAGCAGGAGTTTTTACTTTATGTTCTGCACTCACATACATACAGATATAGCTACACAAGGCAAAAAACAAGAAAAATAAAACCACCAAAAATATAAGTATGCTTATGCGTAATGACAGCTTCCCACATAATTACTGTGCATATGGTATTTAATTACATAGAGTCAAATGCACCTTTGCCTCTGTATAGTCTATATTGCAGCACCCAAACATCATAAATGCAACATTTAGGTAGAGAGAGAGAGAGAGAGAGAGAGAGTTATGGTCTCAATTGTGTTCTGGTACTTGCCCTGTGATTGTGCTGACTGCGTGAGGAGTACGTGTGGTCATACTGGCTCAGCCCTCAGAGCGTGGGAGTATCTAAAGGAATGTCTGCTGCTGATTGAGTCCTGCCCTCAACTCAACCTATATAGTGGCCCCGGGGTGTGCAGCTGACCCTAACAACAGCATACAGTACTCCTCCAGACTCCAGGTTATTGGTCTTGGTTACTGATAGGTGGTTGTTAAGGCTGCTCATAGTGGTAAATATTGTACTGAATATCTCTTATCTCTGAGAAACTAGATCTTAACCGGTTGACTGTTTTCACCCTGATGGCATGGTACCATTAAAGACGCAATTTACAATAAATGGAGCGACTGCAGCATTCTAGTGTGGTGGCACCTGATGTGGATACAGGTCATACATCCACATCATTGCACTCGTATTACGCTAGATGGGATGAAACAAAGAAAGAAGACAGCACAACAACTGTATGTAAGGGAAACGTCTATTTTGCCAATGACAAGATATTGTGAGGACAAGCAGACATATGAACATACCCATAGGCATTAAGACTTGTATCATGTATAAGCTGTGGGTAGCCATATTTACTCCTCTGTCACAAAGATTGTGTGTATCTGTGCATGCTTCTTTCTCTGTAAAAATCACATTTGTCTGATTGTTTACTTTGTGTTCTGCAAAATGTTATTTCATTCAAAGCAGACTGCTATAGCCTAGCTGTAAATGACAGAGAAAATCGGGCTATTTGTGGCAATGAGCAAAATACATTGCGGGATACTAACCCGGCCATGACGATGACGAAATCAAGTTGGTTCCACTTGTCACCTAGGTAACAGTTGGAGCCAAAGATTCCCAGGGCCACCATCTTGATGACCATTTCCACAGCAAAGAAAGCAAAGATACAGTCGTCCAATACCTGAAGAAACATGGTCAGAAAAATAAACACAATCAGAATTACAACAATAATAATAAAGGAATTTAAATTCTTACCAACAGTAAAAAAGGTCAGGTCCTTTTTAAGTTTCCTCATAATTTTAAGTCACATTTCCAAAGTAGCTGCGGAAGTGCCAGTGGAGGTTATTGGAAAATACATTTTTGTCTACATTAGGTAGATTCATCCCAGCAGGGAATAGCTCAGGCTTAGTGTGGTTATGGCTGTGTCTCAATTAATTATAGTAGACATCCTAATACAATAAAAAGAACATCTGTATTTGAATATAATGAGCCCATCTCAGTGGGACAGGAATCAACATTGCACAGTATGAGCATGTTGAGCCAAATGAGACAAGAAAAAGAATGAAATAATTTTTCATTGCTATTTGTTTCCCATTTTTTGTTGTTATTGCACTTCCTGTCACTTAACAGCAACTTAAAGCAAAAGATAAATCCTTGGTGAAAAAGAACAAGGCTTATTTGCAATACAATAGTCTTATGCATCCTTTACATTTGCCCCCATGAGGGATGTTAACTTTGGATGTTCCACATTAGTCACTAATGCTGACTTTTGAAGCTGGTTAAGTAAAAACCAAAACATGGCACATGACTTTACAGTGAGAAGACCTTAAACGTGTCACCAAGGTAGCAACACCTTGTCCCACGCTATTATTGCCGTATGGAAACATGTTTAGTGTCCACATTGCACAGCCTTCTTTAAAATCTACTGTTATAGGTAGCAATGTGGTAAATGTTTTGTCATCAAGAGAAAGCACACATAAACTGTAAGATAAGGTGCTCATGGGTCCAGTTATAAGGGCGACTGATTCCACTGACCTGTAGGATGCGGCACCACTCTGACTGACATGTGACGTCTTCACAGGGCTGGAACATCCCCAGAGTCACGCAGTTGAGCAGGATCACCAGCATGGATACGTGCTCGAACCACGTGCAGGAAGAGGGTTAAGGCCAAAACACATAGGATGTAACTTGTTCTATACGTAACACTGTTCACTCCAAGGGAGATGCAATGAAAAACAACAACTTAAACAATCAGATGCAGTTGAAAATGCACACAAAATGTTCTCAGTCTGCTTTTAAATGATGTTAATGATGCATCATTATGGCTGGGGATGGCTTTTTCTGTAACATCGCCTCCATTGCTCAGCACAGGTGCATTCACGGCAGGCAGGTGCAAGCCACACACACACACACACACACACACACACACACACACACACACACACACACACACACACACACACACACACACACACACACACACACACACACACGCACGCAACACTGTCCAAACAGGCCTGTTGACCTGTTGCAGAGTGAGACAAGCAATGATGCTTGAGAGCTATAGTCCTTAAAAACAATGACAAAATGAGATATATGCAATACAGTATAAGCATGCATACCGTAGGAAGTTCTAAAATCCCAGAAAAAGATCAATCATGATCCAGCATAAGAGCATGTGAGTAAACAAACACCCTGCCAACACACTGGAACCGGATGCCAATAAGAAGTTTTGGGCGAGTCTAATGCACATAATGGCTCTAGTAATGACCCAGTGGGACTGGCTGTTAATCTGTTTACAGGCTTTTTCACAATTTCACAAATAAACACTTTAATGGCTCCATGTCTACTGTACATCCTGTTGTATCGTATTGATCAATGACAGGAAGTAAATCCCTGAGAAAAGATGTCTATCACATATAGGGATGGGGGATTCTATGAGTCTACACATGTGTCTGAAAGATCTGAAAAGTATGAGAGTAAGTATTCATGCAAATCTTTGGTGTGTCCCAATTCCAAGGGGTATAAAAATGTCCTGACCTGACTAAAACAGCACTTGTGAGTGATCTTTAGTTGATTTCCTTTTGCTTCTGTTATCCTTTCTTTATCCTTTTACAACTCTCAGTGAGATTATTTATGTAGGACAGCGTATTAAGTTACACAAGGCACAGGCAACAGTTGGTTTTCTTTCTATTATTTCAATTTATTTTCTTTCTGCATTAAAAGAGCTTCAAGTAATATTCATCTATAAGGAATGGTCTAAATGGTTTGGCCATATAGGTGTCTTACAGCATAGACATTTTATGGAGAGAGTTTTGATCTGTCTGGGTTTGTTTTCAAATTTCTTTTGTTGTGCTGCAACATCGATGGCAATTAAAATTGCACCCTTGTTTCTATTGACTAAATGAAAGATGACAAATCTGAAAAATAAATTTTCGCGCCAAAATCCTAACTTTCGTCTTATTTGACTTTTTTTCTTCTTCTCATCGAATCCAACCAAAACAAATCTAGTACAGATGCCCTGTACAGCCAGACAAACACATAGAATGGATTAGTGTAGTTACACTTATACTGACAACCAATTCATAAATCCAATGTAGCAGCACTTACATGTTGCAGCATAATGCAATATCATAAATCAAAGCAGTTTATAAAAGTTAACCAATAAAATATATGGACAGAATATCACTACAACACAATCAGAAGATGTCCCTTTTGTCATAATGATAATAAATAATACACACCAAGTAATCAAAGAGTATGAAGAGAACACAAGTGAGAGGCAGAGAGATCGGAGAAGGGAAAAATTCTGGGAACAATTTCAGGAAATAGCTTTAAATCATGTCTCCTCAACTAAAAAAGGCACTGATGTTGCTGTTTTCTACTTAAGTTTGGCATATGTCCCAGAAAACACACACACACACACACACACACACACACACACACACACACACACACACACACACACACACACACACACACACACACACAGTAATCTGGTGTGTGCTCCGAGTTGCAGTATTGAAGTATTCCCAGGGTGAAGTACAGTACTGCTCTAATTAGAAAGGGAGTTGAAGCAGTAAACAAATGGTGACCATTGTCTTCTACATTATTCTCACACACACACACACACACACACACACACACACACACACACACACACACACACAGTATACATTATAGGCAAATTACTGCACAAGGACAATCAGGTATCACTGCTGTGTTCAGGGGCTAGGACAGAAGTTTATCTCAGCAAAAAACTTTTTTTTCTTCCAGTGGCTGTTATGAGTAAGAGGTAATCGTGGTCTCCTATAGTCACGGCTATACCCTTTAATTTATGCTACACTCAGGTTTTCCAGTCTCATGTACTGAATATCTAGCTTAGATGTCGCAAAGCGATGAAAGAGCAAAGCACACAATCTTAATATTTAACTTGTGAGACTAAACATGTCTATACCAATGAAACCACAAAAAATCCATAACATCCTTTGAGATCAGTAATGGACATACAAAAGAGTATATTATGTCATGTACAATGTCATGCAACTACACATTGAAAATTCAATCTAACATGTTACATAATGTCTTATTTAACTTTACAATTTTTCAATTTGACACGTACATAAATGTATTTCATACATACTGTATAAAGTAGAGGAAAATAATCCTCTTAGTAAGTCAATTTAGTGTTAGTTCATCCTAAGAAAAAAGTCTACAAATAAATAGATAAATAATCAAGACTAAATACATATAACAAAATATTGCATAAGAGAAGAAGTTTTGGACACACGACTTTCAGGGTAACTGGGGTGTATGTGCAATTCTAAGGGGGGGTATCAAAGAGGACTCTCATCTAAATACAAACATAAGGCTTTCTACACCCTATGGGTTTAAGGGCAGATGTTGATACAACCATCGGGATAGGGAAGGTTTGAGTGTATGGATTATATCAACAGTAGAGACTGAAATCAATTATCAATTGTGTAGGTCCTTGTTCATTTTAAGATCATCTCTGGACAGGGAATAATAACAGCAAAGAGCCCTTTAAATAGCAATTTGTTATGTCATTTTTGAATCAGTCTGAAGTGGCAATCCACAAGTATGCATTTTACATTTTATAAAACATTTTAAAATAGCCTATTCTCTTTGCTCTGCTCCCTCCAACAAACCATTTGTATGATGGCCCATTTGTAAGTCTGACAAAGGATTTCCTGAGCCGTGGCTGCTACCACTCACCTGTGTCACACTGCTTAATTAACCAATCCTGACAAGTGTGCAATGTGCTCTGCCAAAATGACATGTCTATATTCTCCCTGCTGACAAAGGCTTCCCTATGCCCACTGGCAGATATGGAAATCCTTAAATATGAGACATGTAAGTAGATCAATTAAAACCTAACTGTAATGTTATTTTATAGGTCTAACGAGGGCAGCAATGCCCATCTGAGTATGCAACTCTCATAGTCCCACATGCTCACACTTTACTTATATGCAAATCTCATGTTTCTAATATTGTGATACTGAGGGAAGCCGGGTCTGCTATATTTTTGGAAAGAATTGTCTCTGCCAATGTGCAAAGCTCCCACTGCTATGATATGCAGTAGCTCAATATTCAAGTTAACAGAAGCAATGCTACTGTGGGAGGCATAAAGAATGCAGCTTATCCTCTGGAGGAACATTCAAAAAAGAATGAGAGGGATAAATAAACAAGGGGGCATCTGAGTAGTTAACATTGTAGATGGTACAGTATGAATAACAGGGGCTTTGTGGCAGGCAAATATGAGTGGTAAGTTAAAGGCAGTCCAGTTCAGTGTCCATGTTCAGTCACGCAGGGAGCGTTGCATTTTATTCAGTAATTCTGTGGAGGCAACAACAGCTCTGAGGCCTTCTGATTACAACTGTTGCTAGTGTTGTACACTATACATGTATTTACCCAGTCTACAAATGAGGTTGATGTGTATGTAGCCATTACAGCATGTACTACATGTGTTGTTGTGCTTAAAGTGGCAACAAAACAATTTCGATTAACAATGAGTTGCAATTGTGTTGTTGTGAGTATTAATACAAAGAGGAAAAAGAACACATCTTCAATCACATTGAAAATGCCATGGGCCATTCTGTCACTATGCAAACACACACATGCACTAAGTCAAGCGACGTAAGGTCGATCCCTCCTTCAGAGATGAAAGATTCAGTAATCTGTGGCAGAATTAAAAAGAGAGCTTTGAATATTCAGAGAATCTCGCTTTCTCTCTCATGTTGCTCTGTGCCCCCCCGCGCTCTGCTTTTTCTAATTCCTCTTTAATCTCCACAGTCAACACCTCCTGAGCCCCATTCTGTCTTCAGCTCTTCTCCTCCCCCCCCCACACACACACAGACACACACAAATGCACAGAAACACACAAGCATTAATGTGTAAGTCCTCAAAGTCTACCAGGCTGTCGCTGCAAAGCGAGCTCAGAACACACTCAGTGCCTTTCACACACAAGCTCAAATTCAGAAAAAATAGTTATGTTTTTCCTATGTTGCTATGAGCTAGATCAAATACACTGTACATTTGTTGGATTTCCTCCTCTGGCAGTGACAAATCCAGGCCTGGCACATAACGCTCCTGGTCTCGTTAAGGTCGATTTATGCCTAAGCACCCTGTGCAAATCAAATGAGGTCTGTGTTGTATCACACTAAAGGTGAGGGATTGTGGGTTTTCAAGGTATAAGTGCAGTGTAGCACTGACACTGGCAAGTGTAATATTATCATTCATCACTTGTCCATATAACACAGCCCCATTCACACTAAAAATCACTTATGACCCATTGTAGCTTTAGTCTATATCAATAACGTTTCATTTAGGGCACGGATCCTCAACGTTTTTTAAGCCAAGGACCCCTTAACTGAAAGAGAGATGGATCAGGGACACCATACAACATTTATTGTATAAAAGGAAGTTGCATATTATTCTGGTCGTACAATAACTTTGAGGGCAGCCTAAAGCATTTATAGATACCTTTCTTTTTGCATATAATACTTAGCTATTCAAATAGCCTAATCATTATTGGCATTGCTTTTATAAATCATGTTTTACACAACATAAATCATGTTTCAACGGGGGGTCCCCCCGTTGAAGATCCCTGGTTTATGGGTTTGTTCCGGTGCGACCAGAGGTTCCACCCAATGTCCTACACCATTCATTCTAAACTCTGGTCGATTTGGGAAACATCCTACGAGCTAGAACCCACAATCAAATTGTATTGATCTTTTCTTTTTTGAGTAAAATTCTCATCACACACTCGACTGCCATTTTAATTCCAAAGCGTGCCTCCCTAAGTGCATATGTTCTACCAGAACAAGTTCCTTCCTAAGGCCATTTTGCAGTGGCACCGTGCCTGCATCTGGCGTTTAGCGCCTCCCAAGACGATTGTGATTGGTTTAAAATTGCAAATAAACCAGAGCATGTTTTCCTATATCCCAGAATGCTGTGTGGACTAGCCAGACCCTCCTTTGCAGCGCTGTGGAGGAAGGTCTGGCAATGCGAGACTAATATAGCTCAGATACAACATTAGCAGTGCTATTTTCTTTACTATGGTTATTCTGACCCAGTGTAAACGTTGTTTGTCAGTTGTACAAAACAATATGCATATGACATAGTAAAGGACAAATCAGCAACAGTGACATGTACACATCTTTAAGTTTGGCTAAATATTCCAACAGTAATATAAAAAAAACTGTACAGGATCAAAACAACCCATTGTCTTTGATAACACAAACAAAAATAAACCGTTGCATTGTATTTTTGGAAACTAAGATGTTAATGGACCAGATTAACTTGTGGTACTTACTGATGTAATTATCCAAAGGAATGTGACTTTTATTTGTGAAGAAGAAGTTCAGCCTCCTTGATTTGTCACAGATTTTAGATCAACTCATTTACAATTTCTTTTTGCAAGAAAAAAAGCATCTTTAAACCAGACCAGAATGCCAAAACAACGTTGTATTGACTCATTTTATGGTTCTAGCAATATCTCATCCTCCATTATAACCATAATGTTCTATCAGTGGGCACACAATCTGTGTAGAGGATGATGAAACGCTTGCAAAAAGACATATATGGAGCATTAATTACATTCATTGGTGACTGTATATTGGGTACTGAGTGACTCAGTGTTTATTGTCAGCATCTGCTGTGCAAATATGTAACAATACAAGCTTTCCGAGGTAAACAAGACACAAATATCACAATGCAATATTAAGCATTTGTAAGAGCCTGTTAAATTTGTACCAGACTCTGTCATAGCAAAGTCTCACACCTACAGGGACTGTGATAACACGTACACACATTCACCAAGTGACACACACACACACACACACACACACACACACACACACACACACACACACACACACAGTGCTTGTAAACATGAGTATACTCAGGGTGAAGCATGGTTTGTAGGTTGGTATTTCCCTTTTTTCTCCAACTTGATGATGCATGTACACGCACACACGCATATTTAGACACAAGCGGCTGCTGATGCAAGACAACAACAATTCAACATGACCTCTTAGGCATACATGGAAGCATGAATCTGCTGTAGAGGTCTCACAGCACACACCAATGGCAAGCCCACTCCACACACTGCATACACAGTGTCAAGACCACTCCAGTTAAGCTGTCAGGTTGGTGGTGCACAGAGAGAGAGAGCACAGGTGGGGAAGAGAGGCGCAGTAAACAACAAAGGAGCACTGACGCACTACAGGCAAAGACTTGTCCTTTTGTCTCAGCAGTCAGTGCACAAAATGACAAAAAACTCACGTTGGTTTCATTACATTTAGAGCACATTATCAGCTGTTGTGTTTACCTTTTACAACTTCCTCCCTCCTTTATATTCATCTCCCCTACCTTGTTTCTTGCTCCTTCCCTCTTCAAAGGGCTCTCTATCTGTCCATATGTGTTACTGAGGAGCTACAGTGTTAAGTCTCAGCACACAAGCAGAACTTATCCCTATCTGCTTCATGGCTTAGCGCTCTTTGTTCTGTGATAAAACTACAAATTTAGCCTGTCCCATCTGGTTACCAGCTCTTAAACTATCTTTTGCTTCAGCATGAGGGAAAGTTTATTGTCTATGTTTTTACGCAACAATACAAGTTTGATTTCAAGAGTAAGCGTTTAAAGAAGCGGTTGACATGGCCTTCATTTCATTATTTTGTACGATAGAAAGCCATGCAGCGAGTTCAATTTCTCTGGGGGAATCAAGCTTAAAACTGTTCTGTGCAGATGTCAGTGGTCACAGTTAGTAGTCATAATTAACAGATCCACAAGGATCCTGCATGATGCCTATTGGTGGTCACTCTCCTGTGTCAGGTGAAATTCCTCAGTCAAGCAGATGAATTGCTTTGTTTGCCTCATTCCACTGAATTTGAAGCTAAAGGAGAGGTAATAATGTGAATGTAAGAGGTTCAGATCAGTGACCAGTCACATATCACTTGACTCTGCAAAGGAGGCAGGTGGCTTGGGGGAAGCATATCTATGCATCCATACACACAAAGTTAGAGAGTTTGTGAATGAAACAGACTTATATGCAACACTGTACTGCATTCTTAAAGTGGTCTGGGGGTACGTAAATGGAGCTCTCAGAGCAACTCTGTTGATAAACAGGATGATAAAGTGGGAAAAGAGACCAGAGAAGAAGAAGGGGGTGAGGCGACAACTGCATTCACATCTTTATTGTAGTAAATGTGAGAATGTAGAAATGGGTAACATATTGTACCAATACAAGCTTCAACTGTTTACTTTCAGTAGGAGTTGTTGGTACAAAAGTTATATTTGACATATGACCAGTTCATGCCTTGTGTGCTCTCCACAGTTTACTTGCACACATGCTAAACAATAATTAATCAATGCAACAGTGCCTGAATCCTTTATGTCTATGCAGAATGTTAACAGAGATTAATTTAACCACTTGAATGTGTAAAGGGTTGCAATATTCCCGGAATACTTAAGTTTGAAAACTTTTCTTGGGAATTTATGGAAATTAACGAGACATCAACGTTATCTGCGCAGGCTGTTCTTACCAAATCATAAGTATGCAAATAGAGACAAATCATAGCATACGTATATATCATTTATTATTTTGCTGAATAAATACCATTCATTTGTCAAATACATACAGGGCCCTATCTTGCACCCGGCGCAGCGCGGCGCAAAGCACAATGCAAAGCCCGACGCAAGTGTCTTTGCTATTTAAGACCGACACAGTTCCTAAATTTCCCCGTCCTGCACCCATTGAAATAGCAAATGCCCCTGCGCCCATCTTTGGGTCCATGGGCATGCTGGTCTTACAGGGAGGTATGTTCAGGTGAATTCTTGGCATATTGCTATCTTGAGGCAGTGGGAATTGATTGTGCCATTGACCAACAAAAACCTGGTCATAAGTTACTATCATAGCAATTTCATTATTTAAACAGCACATTAGTAAAATGTGCCTAGGCCATGCACTTCACCCTGTGCGCTTAGATTGTTAAAATAGGACCATCAGTGTGAAATGTGCCATGTGGTGAGTAAGCTAGGTAGCAAGTAACAGGGAAAGGTATTTTAAAAATGTGAGGCGACAATGTGGCCTATGTACAAATATAGGGTTTAAAGAACAACTAATTTAAAGTAATGTTTTACAGTAAAGAATAAATAGAAATAGATTATTTTAAACACAATTAGCATGCTCAATTAAGCTACATCCATCATGGTAACAGCAATATCTATCTATCTATCTATCTATCTATCTATCTATATCTATATATATATATATCTATATATATATCTATATATATATCATATCTATATATATATATATATATATCTATATATATATATATAGATATATCTATATATATATCTATATCTATATATCTATATATATATATATATCTATATATATCTATATATATAGATATATATATATATATATATATATAGTACAGTATAAACTGTTTGTATATATAGTATATACACATTCCAGTAATTTACTCAAAACTTAAGTAAAAGCATGTAGGCAGAGTGCAGGAATATTAACCTCAACCCTACTGAAACAAGGTTAAGTCTTCCTTTTTCCTCCCTCTATCCCCATCCTCAACATCCATTTTTAATCTCTCCCTCCTTCCTCAGTTCCTTGACCCTCACCTTCACCCTTTTCACTCTATTTTCCCTAAACTGCCACCTTCATTTCTTTCCTTACGCCCCCCCCCCATCTCTCCTCTTAGCCTTTCACCTCCCTCTCTTCATCTTAGGATCCACCTCCAAATACATATTCTTCCATTCACTTTTGCAATCCATTTTTCTAAATACCCCCTCCTAGTTTGTCATGCTCCAGTCCATCCCTCTTCCCTTAGAGGTGAGCAAACTCAATCCCATTAAATGTAATAACCTAATCACACTCACTATTCATCAGCAGGGCAGCACTGCACACACACACACACACACACACACACACACACACACACACACACACACACACACACACACACACACACACACACACACACACGCTTGCTTGTTAGGGTTGGGCTAATATAACACTTTAAGTTAAGTTTAGGGAATGATCGTGTTTTTTGTAAAATATAAAACATACAAAATAACCCTTGTCTCTTCTTTAATATTCATCAACAATCCACACTCTTTCCCTAACCTTAAATGAGTGTATTTAGCTGCCTAAACCAACATAAATCATGCTTTAGTTTTGTCTTTTTTTTGTTATAAGGAAAATACACTTGTCTCAGTAATAGCATTTTGGGCATGCAGTGAAAAGTATGCAAATGCATTCAATATAAATGTTTTCTCAATATGTTAATCAAAAAATATTTAGGCATTATTTGTCATTAAAAACATAACTGCTAAAGCACATTATGCAATTTGAAATTGCTATAGCAAACCTGAACAACCTGGATAAATTACTTATTACTCTAGTTAATATATATAATCACATTTTAAAGAATGCACCCTACTACTTGTAAGGTAGTATTCAAGTCAATTTTATTACATGTATAATTTCAGAAGAATCTTCAAACAATTTGTAATATCTTGATTGTCTGTATTGAATGTCTGTATTTGTAGTATCATTTATCACTTATAGGCACTGTTCAAACAGCTTTGACTCATTTGGGGAGCAAATCTCAGAGGTATACTCATTTATGCTTCAACCAAGTAGAAGCTATCAAGAGCACTGCTGGGTTCAGAGCTTCTCCAACTGCTGGCCTCGGCGTACAGACCATCCAGGGCCGCTTGTCCTCTTTCCTCCATCACTCTATTCACTGTTAATGAGCTCTGGTCCCCCTCTGCTGTCCTTTTTTACCCTCTGCCGCTCATCTCAAAACTTTGTTGTGAGTCTCTGCTTTGACCAAAATCTAAAATCTGCTCTTCTTCCCTGTCAAGTTGGTCTTCTGCTCCCTTTTTTCTCTCTCATCTCTCTCCTAACTCCTTCGTTTTTCTCCATCTCTGTTTCTCCTCCTCTTCGCCTGCTAGTCATCTGTCTCACTCTGTCGCTGTGGCAGTGAAGTCCTTCCAATCCAGATTCCAAGCCGTGTTTGATTGGGATGATTGTTCATTTATTTCACCATCTGCCACAGAAAACTGATGCGCACACACACTCTCTCTACCATCTCTACCATTCAAACTCAAAAACAACTCCCCCCCCTACTGTGATCACTACTTTAAGGACTTTGCCAACAGAATGACTAATTGTCTAATGTGTCACGCTGCGTGTGTGTGTGTTTGTGCGTGTGTAAACTCCAGATTGGCTCATCTCAGTGAGGTCCCTAAAGACGGCATGAATCAGAAAAAGAAACTCATAAATCAGCCTGTCCCTGAACTCGCTTCTTCTCATTCCCTCTTTCATCTCTCCATCCCTGCATCCCTCCATCCCTCCTCCAACACCCTGGAGAGAAGGCTAAGGCAGCAGTGACGCAGATACACCAGGATTCCCTCTGTCTTTCCATTATAGTCTCTCTGTTGCATGCGCTTTTATCTCCCACTTAATTCCATTGCCTTTTTAATCTTCTATGTTGATGCCACATTTTGCCATGGTAAAATGTCTTTCTGAGCAACTTTAAATCAACTACCAGTATCAATCATATTAAATGCTATTCTATTCCTCACTGTTTCTGCAGCGCTGCAATGTGCAGATGATGTCCTGGACCGAAACATTCCTGACATAGAACACACCTGAACACAAGGCATCCCAAGGTGAGATTCTCTTTCCTATGGCATCTGTCTCGTCATGTGCAACGGGGAGGAGGGACAGAGATACAGAGAGACCTAAATAGAGCAGCTGCATATGGTGGAGCCTTAAATGAATGAATTAGTGCAGTACCACAAACACTTACACACAAACATTAGCTCAGTACCACAGACACTTACACAAAGACATTAGTGTAGTACCACAGACACATACACAAACATTAGCGCAGTACCACAGACACACACAAACATCAGCGCAGTACCACAGACACTTACACACAAACATTAGCTCAGTTCCACAGACACACACACAAACATTAGCGCAGTACCACAGACACACACAAACAATAGCGCAGTACCACAGACACTCACACACAAACATTAGCGCAGTACCACAGACACTCACACACAAACATTAGTGCAGTACCACACACACACACACACACACACACACACACACACACACACACACACACACACACACACACACACACACACACAACATTAGCGCAGTACCACACAAACAAGTTTATATCACCTCTCGCTGGTGATATTCTACATTTTTCTTTTCATAAACAAAAGACCAAAACTAACTACATTTTACTGAGTAAATCTGTCTGTGTAGCCAAGGCCTGACTGTGCCGTAGAACTCCACTTTTGCACCAAACCTATTAAAAACACATTAATGAGTGGCTGCAATTGCAATAAACATGGGCACTGTTGTTCGTAGAAAATAATTTAAAGTAATACACTACTGTATAAAATAATCAGAGTTAATATTTATGTCTTCAGTAGGAACTAATGGGTTTGGGGTGCCACAGACAGGATAGAGAAGTCAGAGTGTATTGGGACAAATTCTTTTGATGGAACTATTGACAACAAGAAAATTGTTGCACAAACGATGTGTGTAAATGGATTGTTGTCGGCCTGTGTACGTTATATTGTCGATGTATCTTAATTCTAACAACATGCGTACTGTAGAAGACTGTCAGACATAAACATCCTGATTACAGCGATTAGGAGGGCCACTATTATCATGCATGGTATTCATGCATGGTATTCTCTATCGGTCTCTCTGACACAGTTTCGACAGGATTCTGGTTGCTTAGTAACCAACCGCAGTCCGAGGATTCCAGAGAAGTGTCCACAGAGAGAAAGAGAGAAGAGTTGAGGACAGGAAGGTGGAGTGTTTTAGTCTTTTGTCTGCATTTTGGCGAGTGTGTTTACATTTTTCTATAAATGTTTCCTCTTTATTTTCACAGTCTTCCCTCCCTCCCACCGTCTCTCTCCTCCTCATTTCCCTCAACCAGTCTCACGCTCCATATTATCAAGGGAGAGGGGGATAAAAAAGATCACCTCCCTCTCGTTTCCCATCTCTTTACCCTTATTTTCTCTCCGCTTCCCGCCTCTGCATGCCAAATACACATCACCAATACATGTCAAATAATTCAAGTATAATCCATTACATATGAGTTATCTCCTCACATACATACAAACACAGTGAGACCCTCTCCAAATGTATTCATCTATTAATCCTGTTAAACTGTTATGTTCAACTTCCTAAGGATCATTTATCCTCCTACCAAATTGCACAAAGGCCGGTAAATTCTTAATATATTGAAAAACAGGCTCCTTTGTTTGTGCAGTTACTGTGTGGCAGTGCTCTGGTCAAGTGTTTGTTTTGGAGGTTCATGTCTCCACAGAGGCCTAGAGTGCTCACCCCACAGTATCATTTTTAGGGCTTCAGTTTGTTTTATGGATCAGTCGTGCTGACTGCTTCACTGCTTGCCCGTTTGCATGGGCAAATATGTAGTAGAGTAGGAGCCAGTGGCTGGAAGGGAAGGAGAGGACTAGACAAAGAGTTTGACTGTATTAGCAGATGTAATTTACAATTACAGTAAATATAAGGCTATCCAAAACTAAAGACATAACTTTATGCAGCCCGTCAACTGCATTTCTAAACAATATACTGTAGCACCAAAGTGGAAAGATACACATTTTAAATCAGCCATGTGTGACCACACATCCAAGCACTGGGTGGCCAAAGGAGTTATGCATATGGGACATAAATGTTAATTAGCATGGAGAAACTTTTACTACAATTCAATTTTATTACTTTGGGGAAGTATGATATCAACACTTGAGGGATGAATGCAAAAAGAGACTGAATTAAACAAATTTTATGATGGACAGAAAAAGAAATATCAAATCATGAATGAATGAAGAAATATGTGTAAAGCAGAATATTTGAAACATGTGGTCTTTTTTTAGGAAATGTATCCAGGGGCAGCACAAAGTTTATTTTTGAATTAACTGGGAACAAATGGAAGTACTGTACTCATACAGTACTTACTGTGCATAAAGAAATAAACGGCAGCGAACGCAAAGGTCATTGCAAGTGCATGGCGGCCGGGTTTTCTATAGTTCTGCAAGACATTGTGCATTCAGTGAAAACGTTGTGACAAACACCGGGACGTCAAACGGGCTTTCGAGACTGACATGACAGTAATGCCAGAAGTGCTTCTTGACTTGTATTATGTTGGTCTGTCTCGAAGATTACAGTGCTATACATCACTGTATTACACAAGTCTCCCATGATACATCTGTCCTGGATGACTATTTTTAAATTAGGTCTTTGTGAATTTAATCTAAATTTCTTTAGTTTATTTCTCAAGATAGAGCAATGAGATGACATGCAGGTAACAAACAATGCAGTTTCCATAATAGAAAGGTCAAAGCCTATTGGTTGTATTTCTATCTTCCACCAGATGGCCATATGCCCTGCCCTGCCTGGCAGCATATGGACATCTGGACCCAAACCAAGGCATGAGCTGGGTGCAAACACATGCCCACACACACACACACACACACACACACACACACACACACACACACACACACGTTAATTTGCATATACATGTGTAAACATGTATATGCAAATTAACATGCATGTAAAGCCAAAGATTTGAACATGCCTAAAAGTCTTAAAATGCTCAACATATGGAACCATTAGTTAAAGCAAACAAACATTCCAGGTATCGAAGCCACACAAAACACACACCAAATTACATTCTGCGTGAAAAATCTGTGTGTTGTCATGTGTACAGCTCTATACGTCTTGTCTTTATCTATGCAAGCCCTCCATATGAGCCTGCGTGCATCTACCAGTGTGTGTGGGTGGCCATGCATATGAGTGTGTAGCCATGTGTGAGCGGTGAGTTTTGGCAGCTTTCTCTATGAGCTCACCTGATTCACTAGCAGCCTACAGCCTCTAAAGGCTGGGCACATTACCTTCACGGCTAACTATTATATAAGCCCCCCTTCCATTGTTTTTCTATCTCCCTTCTGTGCTGTGTTACTGCTGGAGATAATCACTGTGGGACATTATACAGCAAATTAGTATTAGCTACATGTTTGGCTGTCAGCCAATGCTTTTATGTGAAATTACTTTTCAAAATAAGGGGCAGAAAGTCCAATGTGTTGCTCAAGCTAATGCCGAGCTTACTTTGTCTCCAGCCAGTTTGCTTTTCTTTTTCAAACAATAATCATGTCATCACAAAATCTGCTCACTTGTTTTACTGCAGAGCCGTGAATATATGTAAACCCTAGTGGTTTAATGGAAAGTTTGATAATATTTAGTGTTTATTTTCAGTTTATTAAGTAAAAAGAAGTTAACATAAATCTGGGAATCAAGGAATCAAGGGAAATATTGTATGGTCCAATAGAGCTGGAAATAATTAGTCAATTAAGTATCGATCATCAGAAAAATAATGGCAAGTATTTAGATAATCAATTAATCTTTTGTCATTTTTTAAGCAGAAATAGTGAAACAATTCCAATAATCTTGGATTCAAGCGGATTCCGCGCCTTTCTTTGGCATGTATCATCGTTTCATAGAGTAAACAATGATATTTTATTTAGGGAGAAGTCTGCGCGGCAGACAGAAACAGCTTGGACAAGATGATCAAGAAGGCCAGCTCGGTGGTCGGGGCTGAACTACAGACGATCCAGCAGGTGGCAGATGTCAGAACATTTAACAAACTGGGAACAATAATCCAACCATGCACACCCACTCCACAACCTGATTAACAGCACCTTCAGTCAGAGACTGATTGCACCAATGTGCAAGTCTCAGAGATACAGGAAGTGCTTCTTACCAGCGGCTATAAGGTTTTATAATGCACAGAAATAACTATGCACTTATGGTAGTTAGTATTTATTTATTGTATTTCAACTTATTAGGTATGGAAGATATTTGAGGAATGTGTGGTTATGTTTGTCTTGAAGCTGATGTGGCACTGTCATTTCCTATAAAGGATTAATAAAGGATCTATCTATCTATTTGTATCCTCAAAGTATTACTTGTTGTGGGCCATGTGTGCACCCAAATGCTGCTGGTTTCAAGTTTAAGCATCTTCTTTATTCCAGTTAAAGCGCTGGTTTAATGCCTTTGGAAAGCAAGTTACCAGTTCTCAATGACTAAAAACAGAGAGGGTGTATATTTGCACAATAGTTTAGCAGATATAAGGTAGGGCTTCTGCAACACCTGCAATTTAAACTCACTAATGCATCAAAGGTAATTTACTGGCATAAATCCCCCACTGAATACTGCACAAACATTAACAATTTGATCGATTTTCAATAAGCTGATGGTGTAAAAACACAAATCCAATTCTAAGCAGACATTGGCTGAAATTGATTAGAAACACAAACTGAGTCAAAGAAAGTAAATACAAAATACAAGAAGCTATTAAAAAGTGCATTATGGAGTTCTGGCAATTGCTTAGACATTAGGACGAAGATGCTGAGTAGGACAATAAACTTAGAACAGGACTCTGTTCTGGCCATTAAAAGTCATTCTCATTGTGTTCTGGATGCTCGGTTTGACGCGACTTCAACTGTGCTGGACCAGTAAAACAATATGCAACCCCTGACCACATCTGTGTGTGTGTGTGTGTGTGTGTGTGTGTGTGTGTGTGTGTGTGTGTGTGTGTGTGTGTGTGTGTGTGTTTACTACCCCATATGTGTGGAGATACTTCTTAGGCTCAATGAGGTCCATTTCATCACTAGCACACTGTGAGGCTTATTTTCAGCAGATGAAAAACTTTCAGCCATTAAAAGATGAAACATTTCTGTCAGGCTTCTTGTTTTTTCATTTTGGAGCAGAGTGGATTGCTCCTGCAGTTGAGCTGGATGACCCAAAGTGGGAGAAAGACAGAGCGACAGAGAATAAAAGGTGGATTAATAGAAAGACTTTAAACAGGAGAAACTGAGAGGGATAACAATGTAAAAAAAACAATGTGTACCGCTGGATTTCCACAGGCAGCTAAAATAACGGCAGAGTGGAGTGATTCAGCTCATTCCCTATGAGAAGAGCGGTATGAGTAAATTCCGCTGGCAGTGGCGAAAGTGCCCGGATGTTCACCGCTCTCGCAAAGTTGACTCTGAGTCAACTTTTGCAGAGCGGTAGCCAATGTTTTTTTGTAGCCAATTTTGTATTCACTGTACAAAATATACCTGGTGAGATTTTTATTAGTAGTAGAATTGTAGTAAAGTTAGAATTGTAGCAACTGGCATGTTGCTAGTAATATAATGTTAATCTTAGTTAACAGCAAAGTGTGTGCCTAGAGTCAAAAATTTACCTAACAGTTGTGTTAGGCCAGATTTAAACTCAAAGAAAATGTATATCAACACCAAGAACTAATTGTCTGCAAAACTGGTACACCGTCTGTGTATTATGCATTATTTTGTGGTGAAACAACTTCGCTTGGAAGTTTGCATTTGAAAAACACTGCCTGTGGAAACCCAGCATAAAGCTTTCAACATTTCCAATGCTAACAATGTAATGCCTTGTCTAAAACACACACACACACACACAGATTTCCAATGCTAACACTTTAATGCCTCGTCTCACACACTCACACACACTGACCATGATTTGGCGCACTCTACAAAATGTTCTGCTTTTTGCCTCAGAGCTGTAAAATAACTCCTCTTCACTGCACTCATCCCTAGAGCACGGCCAACCATACCCAAACATAAACAAACAAACACACACACCTACACACACACTATAGACTGCCAAAATCTGACATCTGACAGATTGGTGAATGTGTTGTTACCACGCTTCCTTTCATTTAAAGCCTAAATCTGCAGCCTTTAGATGCAACTTCCTTCCTAAGAGTCTTCTCCACATCACCTCTATTACTGAGTGCCAGACAGAGAGCGGGAGTAAGAGCGACAGACTGCGATGAAGAGACAGAGAGAGAGAGAGACACACATAAAATGGAGATCAGAATCGGTGAAGGGCAAAGAATCAAGACAAAGAGTAATTTCATTTGTTTCCATATTTTCAGGTCGCATTACCATAGGAACCATATTTCCTTGTAGCACATCCTCACACAAACACTTTTTTTTTGCAGAGTCCAAGGTTTTGCTCCCCCAATCCAGGGGGGTTTAAAAATGTGGATCACATTCAGAGGGTGGTGGAGGAGGAAACTGGAGCGCACTGCTTCTCCTGTAATTGTAATTTATTAGGTGCAATTAATGCAATTAAAGATTAAAGTGTGCTTCAGTTTCCCCCTGGGCTCCACTACTCGCTGATTTACAACGACCTGTCCTCTGACAACACTGGTCTACAAGCTAAAATGCGCTTTATGATTCCTGTGCCTCCATTTAGTCACTTTACTAAACACTAACTTTATTCTTATTTGTCACATACAACTGCAGTACAACGTAGTGAAATTTCCTCTGCTCTCTGAAATAATCTCGGCATTTAACCCATCCTAAACATTAGGAGCAGTGGACACATACACATACAGCGCCTGGGGAGCAACTTGGGGTTCAATGTGGCGGGAGGAGGCTAGGCTCAAACCACCAATCTTGTGATTGAGGGCTGACCCTCTCTACACTCTGAGAAACCAAAATGTTGTTGTAAGCTTATACCAATAATTATTTTTTTCTTGAGCAGAAAGAAAGATGTGTCAAAATGAAAACATACTCTTTGTAGGAAGCAGCAAATAAAAAAAAATTGTTACTTCAGTTGGATGTTTGATGTCCACTGTGCAGAATGGTGTATGTGCACATGACGGGGGGCTGTTATCACTATCTGTTATTTTTACATTTCCATGGTTTTTATACAGCATCTTGCTGCTTCTTTGTCCAGCACTATGGTCAGCTTAAGCTGTGTTTAAATGTGCTCTAGAAATAAACTTTACTTACTTTTCCATTTATTGGCCTTCATCAAATTCAAATCTTATCTGTTTAGGAAAAGAAAGAGCAGCACTGCAAATGAAAGCAGCGTTGCTCCATGTTCAACGGTCCATAATTCAGTGTCATTGCAAGAACAAAATACAGACTTTTCCACTTAAAAATACGGTAGCCTACCAGTTGATTATTAGGGTTTCTACTTTTCATAGGGTGAGTGTATGTTATATTCAGATATTCTGATTTAATACCCATTTCTAGCACAAATTAACACTCTGAGTAGATATTTAATCTATTCATATATTCCCTGGACTTTGGAGACAAAGTAGCTCAAGACGGAAAAGAAAAGTTGTGAATATTCTGATATACATTTAATTAATTATTGATAGTGAACCTGTGTGTGCACTGCCTGTGCCCTCCTCTCTAACCTGCCTGGGTAACCTCTAACATTCAACCCAGTTTAACAGAGAAAGAGATGCAGAACCATGCATGGCTGACTACACAGTCGGCCGGAGGTCCTTAACCTTTTTACAGCCCAGCCACAGCCGAGCAGGCAGGATATGCCACTGTGTTTTATTATTAGCGGAGACAGTGTGAGAAACTGGAGACTGGCTTTGGTGGGACTTGATCCAAAAAAAGGGGAGCTTTATAATTGCATCATCCAAACTCTCCTTGCAGCATGAAAACAACCGTAAATGTAATCAAAGAAGGGAAAGAACATCTTAATCTGCCTCTGAATCTGCTACTCTAAAATATAAATGTAACACACACTGGTCCCTACTACCTCAGCTTTAGACAGAGTTTACTCTGGGCTGTGAGTCGACATTTTCCAGGGTCAGGGAAATAAATCATTACATATCTCACCATCTCTGCTTGCTCACTGGCCCGCAGTGATTCAGTAAACAATAGTAAAACTGTATTTACTGTAGCCATGGCAACAATGGATGCACAGGTCCTCACAGGAAGTATATGGGTTAATATTAACTTAGTGTAAATAAGCTACACAGGCATTATTTAGAGAAAGTGCTCATTCAGTGAGTTACCCTGTTCAGAGTGAGCTGATTAAATGCATTTCACATCCACATTACAAACATCCCAATATGTTAACAAGCTGACTATAAGCCTACTGACAATTACCATGGAAACAGAGCTTACATGGACTGTAAGAATAAACAGAAAGGAGGAAAATGCATTTCTGTATCAGAACCTAAAATGAGTTCTTCTTTTGTTTATTCCAAATTGAGATTCATAAATATAGTTTCATATAGAAACTGGACATATGCGCTGTATGCATAGTCAGTAACTCAGTAACTAAAAGTGAGTATCTCAGATAAAGCCATAGTATAGCTGTGCATGTAAATATTGTGTATGTGAATCCTGATATTTACTGATATTATATATGAGTTAGTTGCTGTAATTACTGTTCTGCCAACAACCTTATTGTTCTAATGTGGATTACTGAATAAATATGTACTTTCTCCTTTCATCCCCTGAGCAGAAAGTTTTTATCACTGAGCTGGTAAATTGTGTTAGTCATGTCTGTAAAATATGATATGTCTACAGTATTGTAACACACACACAAAAAGATTTGCTCCTCTTGTTTTTCATTCTCCACTCCCATTTCTCTGTCCAACTCCCAACCCTTCTGTGCCTCCTTGCTTTCATTTTCCACTCCTCTCTTCTATTTCTTCTGTACATTAAACCACTATTCCATCACTTTACCCTTCGCTCCCTGTTCTTTCACTCCAACAACAGAGCTAAACAAGGTAGGTTGTGGTTCCTCCCGCAGGAGAGGAGTGCAGTGAAGCTTTAGTATAGCAAATAGAACGTGACAATAAATTCATTACTTATGCCCACACTCTTCCTTCCTCTCAGTACGGCTCCTACTAGGGGTGGATGTATTCGTATTAAGGTACGGGCGTCTCGGTTCGGTATAAGAATTTACACAGAGAATACACAGTGTAGAAATAAGTAAAACTTGCGTGTAAATTAATTAATGTAATGTGGAACAGGGACACCTATTCTGTCTTAGCTCTGAAGCCACGTAGTCGCCAGCCAAGTTCGGTCAAGACTCCGGTCTAGTGAATGAGTTAGAGTTAGTAGTACACTAATATGGACGAGTAGCCCAGCCTAAGAGAGGACCCGCTTGAGAAAACTTTGGGTTTCACAGTCAATTACAGTACAGGCGAGAGGGTGGTGTATAAGACGAGGACTGTGTGTCGGCGTTGTTCAGCAGTTGTCAGGTAGGTGACTGGAAATACATCTAACATGCTAATGCATATCCAACGTCATCACCCAGATGTACCAATCACTGGAACGAGACAAAACAACTGTCCAACTTCTCCTTCCTACAATGCTTAACCAGCCTTTAGATACAAACACAAATAGGGCCAAAAAAAAAATCACTTAAGCAATCGGAATTTACATGTCATCTTCAATGCACCTATATTTACTCATAGAGGAACCTGGCTTCAAGTATTTGCTGCATGTATTGAAACCTCTTTACAACATGCCATCCCATCCACACACAAGGCAAACTGTAGTCCCTTCCATATACAACCAAACACAGACGTTGATGGAGCACGAGTTGTCAGCTGCACCCTGAGTTTCACTAACAACTGATGGTTGGACTTCTCGTGCTACGGAAAGCTATCTTACGGTGATTTATTTTTTTATTGACTGAGTGGGAAATGAAAGCGTCAGTTCTGCAGACGCGGCCCCTGTGTGAGCAGCACACAAGCACTCACCTAGCTGAGAAGCTACAGGAGGTTGTGGCAGAGGGGAAACTAGAAAGGTATGCCTGTCACACTTAATAGCAAGAATACTTTCTTTTATCTTTTGTGGGGGAACGTCTTGCCCAAGTAGATTTTTTTATGTAATTTTTACTTTAATGAATAAGAGATGCTGTATTTTCAGTTTTATAGCTGATTGTCTTATTTTGTTTACAAGTTCCAGAGAGATGATGTGTGGTACTTATTGTTTACTGTTTACATCTTACTTTACACACTCAGGGGAGAGACTCTAAACTAGGCGGTACAGCCTGAGACATAGACAATAAAAAAAAAAAATTGCTTTTTGCATTTTTGTTTTGCTTTTCCCTCCATTGTACTGAACCGAACCGTGATGTCTGAACCGACATGTGAACCGAACCGTGACTTCTGTGTACCGTTCCACCCCCAGCTCCTACACATACACACCTCTTGTACAAACTACTTCTCTTATCAATGGCAACAGAGAAATGTGAACCATTTAACCAGGTTTTTAAATCACTTTAGATCAATCCTTAACAAAACACAGAAAAACAAACAGACAGCCTTCTACATTGCAACAAATGGACAATCCAACTCAGGCACAGATTGGTGTATTTCACCAAAGTCTGTTTTTGTTGCACTGGCTACTGTGACTGCCTGTATTTTCCCACGTGGTACTGTCACACCTAGTATGTCTTTCAAAATGGATATTAGCCAGTCATACAATTTACATATTCATAAATCTTTTTTGTTGATGTCACTTTTTGACAGATAGACCCAAATGGACCTTTAACCAAGTGGACCTTTAACCAGCCTAATATACGCCTCTTTAATTTATACTTAATTGCCTGGATGCGTGTTTCCTTTGCAGTCTTAAAAGGACTATTTATCGAGTCATGTGTTATGCAACCATGGATTCTTGCACTGCTGATGTGACAAAGCTATTAACTGCTATTAGCATAAGAAAACATATGCAAATTAGTTCAAAAGCAAAGCAATTTTCCCTTAATTAATAATTAATTCATTACATTTATATAGCGTTCGTTTTTTTCACTATGCTTATTTTGTTGTACAACATAATCAGTGAGTCTAGATTTCATTGTTAAGGCCTTTACTTCTTTACCAATACAAACAAAATAATGTCCGAATGTGAAGCAGGTTGGAGGGTTCTTGCACCATTTTTTAAATCAAATGTAATGCGTTTACCGTCTTACCGTCACTAGTTAGCTAACGTAACAAAACTCCTAAAAATGCCTAATATCTAGTCTATATCCTTGATGTTACACTTCTGGGATTGCTCGGATGCCGCAGGAAATTCTGCCATGCATGTATTTTCCATTTTCTTGTGCTTTCTTTGTGTTAGAACTTTAAATTGGGTGGATTTATGACTGCTCCTCAGATCTCTGCAGGGTAAATTGAGACAGCTAGCTAGACTATCTGTCCATTCTGAGTTTTCTCTCGCAAGACTATTTTGCAGTGGCTCTTTGCAGAGCGGTTTAAAGATATGCCATTAAACCATAGAACCTACAGCAAATTTATAGTAAATTTAAGACATTTTATGACATTAATTAAGACATTTTAAGACTTTTTAAGGACCCACGGGAACCCTGTGAAATATTGCTTGACTACTCTGCCTTTGAGATGAGAAAACACCAGAATGCACTGCTGCACCAAATCTGTCTAGCACTCAGTAAAACACACAGACAGTGTGAGAGTGTAACTGCCTGCATACATGCGTCTGTTGTATCCGTGCTGGGGGTACATGCACGCACACTTACATGCTGTTTGGTTGACAGAGAAGGATTGACTAAGATGCCGGTAAATGTCATTGGTTTCGTAGCTGACTACGTCTGAAGTTACGGTTTCCATAGAAACAGATAAAGTATGTACAGTAGCCTCTCTATCTGTGTGAATGAGCCATAGCATAATACTCTAAACTGGTGTGGGTGGACAGGCACCCACTACAGGAGTCTTTTCACAGTGTGGCACAGAGATCTGTCTGCATATTGCTGCTTTCAGACGACAGAAACAGCTTCTTCCTAAAGAAACATCATTGTACTGAAGCATTACTGTCTATGCTCAATATGAATAGAATTATTATTTTCTGAAAAATATTACTTTTCTATGGGGGAAAAGATACCGAAACATAATTTGATGTTTGATTATTGCACAGGTGTGCTTTAGGTGCTAAAATAAACTTTTCTGCTCCAGTTTTGGCCAAAGAAAACACACTGAATCCTTTCCAACACCCTACAGTTGGGCAAACATTCAAATCTTCCTGCTCTTCTATACAGTGCTATTACATTTGTCAACATAGAGTTCTGCACTGCAGGATATTTCAGTCCTCGGGGAAGCTAATTGACCATAAAAGCTCCCCTCAACTAAGGTTGCGTTGACCGGAGGACTTGAATTAGTCTTTGACCTGTGCGCTGTTCAGCAGGGAATGTGTGGGCCGACCTGATATTTCAAACACTGATTCACTCTTGTCATTCATGAGGTTTACAGTCAAACACACACCCCTTGTTTATTTTATCCTACTTGTGATGAGTCTTTACCTGCAGCCCATCAGTTCTCAACCCTAACCCCAAAACTCTTTCCAGACATTGATCCTCCTCATGTTTAATTTCAACATTTAAAACCAGTCTTTACCATTAATTTACCATTAATGCTTTGCTTCACTTTCATCACTCAAACTTTACTCTTGGTTGTCTGGCAAGCAAAGGTGTGAATATGGTAAGCACGTATGCACGCACGCACGCACGCACGCACGCACGCACGCATTTCTCGCCTCTCTCTCACATATCTTTGGTTTACATTTTCTTAGTTTTACCATGACTATGAGGGTAAAGTAAGAACTTTCAGCTTTAATTTTAGTGTTCACATCCATATCAGAACCACCATTGTATGTAGGAATTAGATCTGCTTTTTCTCTAAGTCCCTCAATTTTATGGAAGCAAAGCTGTTAGACAAACTAACAGACTAAAATGAAATCATTGTATTTAATATTTCATTGCAAATCAATCAGCACGTTACAACAATACTTTTGTATTATCCTACTTTGCAAAATCAGTTTTCAATTTCAATACAATGGACACATTTTTTGGTAAATATTGAGGTTTTATACCCAACCTAACCCAACAAACATGAGCTGACCCGCTGACACTGTATTTTCCCTGATGATGCTCTGCCAGGCCATCATCCCTTTATGCTTGTTTCATGGGTCTTTCTGCTTTCACTCTGGTCTTCAGGGACTAAAATTCATGCTCATTTGGACTGAGGTGTCAAATCTAAAAATATAATTTGCTTTCTCTGTATGTTTAGAATGATTTCAATGCAAAGCCCTACAATTGAGGGACTGTAAGAAGAATCCTGCTCTGTTCATTCAATAGGGACGTGTACACTCTCTCCCTTATGGCTGAAAATCAGCACTTAAACCTCACAGTTAAGATTTCATTACCAGTTCATTGTGCTGGAGCCAACACAACACAAATTGTATCTCTGCACTTCTGCCATCCTCTCACTCTTTTTTCTCCTCCTTTCCCATTTCTTTAACTACTTGTCTGCCTTTTTTGTGGCTCTCTCCTCTGCTCCCAGGCAGTCCACTAGCTCTCCACTGTCTCCCTTCTTCCATCCCTTCTTATCTCCCTCCTCGTGTCTAGGACATGTCACATGCTTGAGAAAACCGAACACAATGCTATGGCCCTACTTGACAGCTTGCTGCTATACATGCGTATATGTGCATAAGTGTGTGCTGTGTGTATAGAGAGATTATTGGCAGGGTGGGCAGTCGAGCATGTCAGAATACAACTACCCCCTCCCTGTGTGTGTGTGTGTGTGTGTGTGTGTGCGCACGCAAGCTGCAGAGTGTCCGGATCCATTAACTGGATCACACTTTTTACAAATAGAGCTTAAAAAACAACTTTGATCCAGTTGAATACAACAGGATTAGCCTAAAGCCTTTATACACACAGACACTCACTCTGTTACTCACACTTGCACTTGTCCGCGCTGGCTCTCGCTCACACAAAGAGCCAAAAAACTGAAACACTCATCATCCACATAATTAGTCTCTTTTATTTAACATATGCTGAAGGAGTCCGATCAGTGAACAATAGATTCTCTGGGTTTTTATGCAGGAGAAGCATTTCTCTTGAAGAGTAACCTATTAGACTCTCCAAACCCCTTTTACTGTACTGTCCCAAATACAGTATAAGAAGACTCTGCTTATAAGATGATATAAATCCCTTCAAGAATACTCCTGTTTTATTAACCAGATACTGTTAGACCAAGGATGAGATCATCCTCAACCTTTGAAGATTTTTGTCTCGTAAAACATGAAAAACTTCCTGTAAGATTTTCTGTACCTGGAGATGCTTTCAATTTGTTTCCAGGAATTTGTTATTATGAGTGGCAGACCACATTACACGAGCCCTCATAAACACCAACAGGTTAAAAAAGCCGCAATATAAACAGACTCGCCTTGCAACATTAACACTACAAACAACCGACAATGCAACACTGCCTGCCAAAAACATTGTCTGTAGTTGTGAATACATGATAATATAGTCTTCGAATAAAATCCGCCCCCTACTTCTCAAAATGTAATTAAGAAAGAAATCATATTTAAGTTTGCATTGTGTATGTCACTTTTATCATGTATTTTTCAAACAAATTCTTCGGATTACGGCTGTGGCGCCAGAAAGGCAGGTTGCAGATATCAGTGTCTGATTCTTGCCAACCTTCTGTCATCCACAAAAGCTTGCATGTATTAAGGCCTTCTCTTTCAGCTAATCAACTCAATTTCCAGTCATGTGAAGGAGGCAGGTACCGTCCTTTATCTGTAGTCTACAAGTTGAGTGGCATGCATTGTCAAAGTGCAGTGTGAGTATTTGTTATTGTTTTTCTTTGTCATCTGTGTATTTGTGTGACTTGTCTGCAAACCACATTTCCTGGATGATATGAAAGTGCATTTTCATGTGAATTAATATCTATTTTGCTACTTTTGCTACTTTCTATTATTAATAAATCGTCATATATCAAGCTGATCTTCAGTAGCTTTCTCATTTTTTCACAGTAAGGGTTGTGTTTTACAGCAACAATACTAGTGTGGACGTAGAAAGATAGTGAACAGAGTAGACGTCATGAAGAGAACAAAATCAGAGCCTCTTTATTCCTCCCACTATCAGCTACCTCTCTCCTCCTTCCTTCCCGGTCTCCTCCCTCCTTTTCTCTCCCCATGAGTTCCCTCCCTCATTCTCTCCTCCCAGTGCAGTTAAAGGTCAGACCTGGAGATAAATCAGCTCCCATCACATCACTGTACGGTACATCTTTTTGCTAAACCAGAACAACACACACACACACACACTCACAAGTACACACACAGCCCCCCTGACCGGAGTGGCATTCACTGTAGAGTTGCATAAAAACACGAAACATTGCACTGAACATGATTAAGGGAGGCATTTGCTATAACCCTCCTGGCTCACACACATACACACACAGCACACAAACACACACAGCACCACACACACAGCACAGAACTGGTTGTAAAAAGCTGTAACAGTACAAGAGTTTTAATGTCACATTTATCTTTTCTGTCCCAGGTGCTTATTACTGAATAAACTGGATCGCTCTCTCTCTCTCTTTCTCTCTCTTGATTACTCTCTTCCTGTAGACTGAATAAAGGACACACAGCATTTAATGGTGCCAAAGATTATCGCTGTACCCATTACTTTAAAAGTTAGAATGAGTTAAGCTAGGACTGGGGAATGGTTTAAATTGGCACTGCCCTGGCCGGTAGTAGCACTGCAATAAACCCTTGCCTGTAAAGAGTGAATAAACTAAAAAGGGTTAAGTAGATGAAGATATATTAGGAGACAAACAGAGAGAAATGTGAGCATGGAGAGATTTAATGTGGTTTTGATTGAATAATGGGTGGCAGCATATTCTCCTATCTGAGTCACTGAGCAGTTCCAACCAGATATGGCCTACTGCTTCCACACTGCATTAACATGTGTGTACATTGGCACGTTGCATGTAGTTTATGGTCAGAAAAAGATGAAGCACAGATTAATGCTCTCTCCTGACGGCGCTCCTTCAACCTTCAACACCAGACGCCCAAGACACCTGTGACTAGTTTAGAGAAATGCCAATAAACCAGAGCACGTTGTTCTCCTATCCCAGAATGTTGTATGGACCAGACCGACCTCCGCAGCGCTGTGGAGGAAGGTCTGGCAATGTGAGACTTCTCTCTCTCTCCATCTCTCTCTTCAGTGTCTCTCCTTTACCCTCCTCACCTAACCTCAACTCATTTTGAATGTAATTTACCTGACTTCACTCCCTCTCCTGTGTTCACCCTGACTACACTGCTTATCTCCTCTTTTCTTTCTTTTCCATTCTGTCCTCTTTTATAGTTTCTGTTTCCTCCTTCAAATCTGGACTCTTACTTCCCATCTCCCCCAGTTCTCTCTTTTTTCTCCTCTATGCTGCTCTCTTATCCTGTACTTCTACCTTACTTTGTCCTTCATTTGCTCTCTTAATATGACATATAATAATTATACTTAAGTAGATTAAAATGAAAAGTTATTACAAAAAGGACAACTCCCTTTTAACAATATACCCTCATTGCTATTAATCGCTACCCAGAATAATTTTCCAAAGCTGATGTTTTTAGTGTTAATACTTAATTTTATGGGTCCATTAATTTCTTAAAAATGTCCTTGGACACTTCTTAGAAAGGAGTATGTAATTTGGCACTAAATATGAGACAAATAGAGACAGAATCAGCTTGCTATGTACTGATTTTAAGATGCCCTACATTACTCTGGCAATCAATTGGAATTACAGCAACTAACTGGAAGTGTATCAATTGAAAACATCTTAAGTATAACAAGTATACATACTCCTACTACCCATGCTGCCACTGGTTTCAATTCATCTCTGTATGACATAGAATAATCCACTTATTATCTGTACCGGTGAACATCATCTCTGCAGTAATTATTATTTTTTTATATTTCATCGTTATTTTTATATGGCAACAAAATACAGAGTCCTGTATGCAACCTGCATTTAGAACTACTCTTAAACATCTAAAATACTGAAACATGCTTTGGAAATGGTGATATAAAGTACATTTTCTAAATGGGATGAAACATGCAACACTGAAACATTCCCTTTATACTTCTGTTGCATTTGTTTATGTTTTGTAACCCCAGGAGGGAAACAATTTTCTCTGCACTTTCACGAGTAGCTGGTTGGGAGTCGGTGACCTGTTCAGGGACGCTTCTGAACACTCAACCTCCTAAAGACAAAAAAAGATTTCAGCTACCAATACATGCCAGCTTGGATTTGTAATTCCCTCTTGTAAAAGTCTGTGTAAAGCCATTACACCATAAAAGGAAGTGATAATGTTGACTGAACATAAGAGGGTGAAGACAAACACACTAATGCATTCCTATTGACTCCAATTAAAGAAGGGCATTATGATCAGTTCTGATTAAGCACTCTCCATAAACAAACACATAAATTGATTACAACATTAAAGTGAAGAGGCATTCATACAACATACTGTAAATCGTAGACAATGACTTGGAAGAATTAATTTTTTATTAAAAGACTAATAATCAGCCAAGATAATATACCAGTAGGTGTAAAGCGATAGCAGCACAGAGAGACAGATTTACAAGCTATAGTGAAACTATTTCAGTTCAAACTGACAGATTTAAAGGCCAGCTGGAGGACTCTTAAATTAGTCTACAAATATTGGCTTAGTACATCTTCTTTCCAGCAGTATGTCTGACTCTTAAATCTGTCCATTTTTGCTTATACTCGCTCCCTTGAATCAAATGCCACCAAATCCAACTCTGCCTACTTCCTCTCTCTTGTTGTGTGTGTTTTGTGAGGAGTCTCTTACAGAGGCCCTCCATTACCCCTAATAGGAGTAGCTCCAAGAGGCCTGTCATTCCATTAACCTCATTAGCATTGTTCCCTCTCAGTAAAACACACAAACACACACACGCACGCACGCACGTACGCACAAACACTACATACATGCACCATTTTATACACACTTTCCAAAAGATTATGTGTGACATATTGGTATCTTTGGAAACGGTTGTCTCTTATCTACAATTTTAGAAAAAACTTGTGTTTGAACACTCTTTGGCTGCACAACATGAGTCTGCAATGACTGATACACCTGTGGATAATCAGGGGTTAAGACGTTTACCCTCTTCAAAAGAGACCAGAATGCAATGCAGCCACATGGCGTGTCATGTTTTGAGTTATATTCATTACTCACTCTTCCTCCTTTTATGTATAACCCACAGATGAATGCAACACGTTCTGAACTGGAACCTGACCTTAAACTAGCCACTAGATGTATGCAACAGCCCGTGTCCATAATTAGCCATTCCTACTTGAAATATATGAAACTCAAAGCTCTCACAAGAGTAGAAGTTAAAGGATGCAAATGTGTCAACCTGCTGAGCATCTGCTGCTACACAAGCTGCACCTTTTCAGAATAAAATATAAACATATCTAAACATAAAAAACAGATGGCTTCAGTCCTGCGGGGTTGTCTAGCAACACAGGAAAAAAACCGAGGACCTATTATGACTTTAATTGTACGTCGTCTTCTCCTGTGTGACCCACTCCAGGGCCTGAACTGTTTTTATATTCTGCTCTGCAATCTAATTATTTATCCAGAAGAGCTTCAAGGAGCTATTAACCATTTCTCTGAAGTTATCCATTTTCTCATGTCCCGTCACGCTTTCATTCCTGGCCTGGTCCTGCCCTTTCTGTCCGTCACTATCTCTATCTGTTCCCTGATTTCGCATTTGCTGTGTGTGTGTGTGTGTGTGTGTGTGTGTTTTCTGTGCCTGTGTTGCATTAGCTGCTGTCATTTCTATGTTTCAGCATGCCTGAGTGCCTCTGTATATCTGTGAGCAGACAGTGTGTGTGTGTGTGTGTGTGTGTGTGTGTGTGTGTGTGTGTGTGTGTGTGTGTGTGTGTGTGTGTGTGTGTGTGTGTGTCCTCCAAGGCAAGGCTCCAAATGGCCTTAAAACAATCACTCCGACCCTCTCATTATTCTCTCAGATTCAATTAACAGCTGATCAAACCAAGCGGAAGAAGCTGTTCACTTCTAAAGGCTTTGTAATCACCTAAGCAACCAAACACATGTGCATGCACGCACACACGCACATACACACAAACAAGAAACCATAGCCACTGTAATACTCTGACAGAAACAGAAACAAAAACAAAAAACTTACTCTGAAGTCCTGCAATATTTGAATTTTTTTTCTCTTCTCACTTTCCCTTTCTTGTTTTCTCGACACACCTCGGTCTCCCCTTTACTGTGCATCACCTTATGTTGTACTCTTTTTAGGTATGTTTACATGGAGCCTATAGTTTCATTAACAATCAGAATAACAGCCCAATTATAAGACAAAAATGTGTCTAGATTAAAACAATTTTAGACGTAATGTTTAAATGTAACTTGTCAGCCCGCCCTGTTTTCAGAACATCTTTCTGAACATGGTTGATCCCTTTAGTAAGTTGAGGAGGCTTCCTTGGGAGGACATATAACTCTTTCTGCTGTTGCATCATTTACAAGCAGACTTTGCAACTCATGGTCTTTTCAAAAAGTCCTCCTAGTGAAGACTAGGTACTCTAATTAAAATTTCAAATATGGCTCCATTTGATGCGTCTCTCTCAACGAGATTCTACCACACTCACAGCAGCTCTGTGAGGCTGTACTTAGGCACCGTGGTGCCTTGACCTAAATGCTAATGTAGGAATGCTAACATGCTCACAATAACAATGCTAACATGCTGATATAAAGCAGTTATAATGTTTACCATTTTCACCATCACCAAGTTTAGCGAGGTTAGCATGCTAACATTAGCTGAATAGCAAAAAGTACAGCTGAGGTTGATTTGAATGTCATTAGTTCTGCAGGTAAATAAACCTGGAGAAATTGGAATGATATGCTGTTTCCTGTATGAGCAATGCATCAGTGGACATGACATCAAGTGATTATGCAACAAAAAATAGCATGTTTCCATAGTCACTTAGCACATTTGCTAGATAATTGAAGTACTATCTGTCCCTGCATGCATCTGTCTGTCCATCCATCTCTTCGTCCTGTCCGAGCCCTGGATGGCAGTGTCCTCTTTAGATAAGTGTGCACTTCAAATAAGTACAGACACAAAGCTAGGTGGGCTAGGATGAGTGTAAAATTAGCAGCTATCCACGCTGGGCTGTTAATGCCACATCCCTCCTCCCACAGATAACATTGTTTTATCCATCTCAATGGGTTAGTATCAAACGCTTGAACAAAGGCAGACACACTTGCAGTTGGAGGTCATTTTCTGCTAGCACAAAATCCCAGCATACTTAAGTTACATCACTGATCACTGTACAGTTGTTTAAAAAAATAAAATTCATATTGTGTGACTCGTTTTTTCCTCTCCTCCCTGGTGATATCTTTATGGCCGGATTGTCTTGTAGCTTCACCACTCTCTCTGCTGTCACACAGGAAGCACGGTTGCTTCCAAACAATAACACTCTCAATTGTGTTAGCACGCACACACACACACACACACACACACACACACACACACAGCATTGCTCACCATGTCAGTTACCAAATTAGGAAATAATATGCAAGGTCGCACAAACTTCATGTTCTGCTCTGTCAACACACACACACACACACACACACACACACACACACACACACACACACACACACACACACACACACACACACAGGTGGTTGCTGCTTCCAGAATACCACACATATTTAGTTAACTGTATCATCTATCAAATGCAGTCTGCATATCTAGTTTTATAGAACATCTCTCTACAGTGTAAGAAGAGTAGCATTAAACCTAATGCATCAATTATAGGATTAGACAAAACGGTTTCCAACCTAACAGCTTTAACCATTAACAGGGATCCCTAAGAGTAACTAAGATTAAATCTCGAAAAAGTGAAAACATTATTTGTGATTACATTAGAGGCTGTCCAAGTTTCATTGTGGTATTTACAGCAGGTGTTCAGCGCTATGTACTGAAAAGATGGTTCAATAGCATTTTATCAAATCCAAATAAAGTATCAAATCCCAAGCCTTTCGAATCCATATTTATATTCCCTATATTGACAATTGACAATAAAGTACAGCACTCACAGGAGATTCCATTACACATGAGTGAAAACACTGCTTTTGGCTGTTACTGGCCAGTTTACACAATACAACTAGAGACTTTGATCTTCATCAGCTGCAAGGGTGATGATACTTAGCTGACTGCAAAAAGACAAAACTCTCTGAGAAATCAATACAGCATGAAAATGAAAAATTGTGACTTTTTATATTTTTGACATGGTGTTCCCTCTAATCATCTCCTAGGCAGCAACACTGATTTTCTCCAATTGATTTCACAGCCCGTAATGTTACTGAAGGGTGTGCCATCAAGTTTGTTTTATAAAGATGGGGAGGATGAACTATTACGTCGGGTCTACATAATGTTTATTTTTCAATTTAATATTGGGCTTAAAGATTTTTTCTCTGCATCAATTGCTGCTGTAGTGGAGGATAACAGGCCAATATGGACTTCAGTTTTGCTGACCTGAGCCGAGCAGACAGATGACGCTCCTATCATAGCACACATCCTCCCTCTCTCTCACACAGTGCAAACACACACACACACACACACACACACCCTGCCGCTAAATCGTCTGCTCTCTGATCTGTTCGTTAACACAGCATCTCGTTAAGTCTCTGCAGTTCAGCTAGCCAAAGAAGGGTCTGTCCAGCATCCATCGCCATGCCGGCACAAGTCCGCCAACCGGAACAAACCAGATCAGAGCTTGATGTGTGGGAGGTCTGTCACACACACTCATGTTAGCAGTCTTTTGCCTGTAGTGTGCTTTGGCACACACACACACACACACACACACACACACACACACACACACACACACACACACCCCATTGGAACTCCTAGCAGAGTGCTATATTACTACACACATTGAGATCCACAGTAACACGGTGACACACATGCCAACTACCGCACAGGCTCATGACAACTGTCCTGCTATATTATGCACGCACACACGCACACATGCCTGATGCCTCTTAATAGCATCTTAATTTGTTTCTTTTTTTAAGGTGAGACACCGTCTTGTTCTCTTTGCTGGGTTAATTGCAAGTAAAACTGTCTGAACAATGTTTTTCCAGAAAGTTTGGCATTTCAGTAAGTCCAATGTGCCTCTAAATGGCTGGTGGGAAACAGATGATGTTGTTCCCCAATTAGCAGTCTTCAAGCTGTAGACATTTACCCTTGGAGGTCTAGTGTTCCTACGTTTCGCTTCACGCAGAGTTTTCACATGGAAAATGCAAAGAACTTCGGAAAGCAAATCACGCCATATTCACTGACCCACACGTCTACATCGTTGAGTGAGGCACTTTCTTCGATTCAAGGGGTGTTGTGCAACTACAATGTCAGAGTGATACTGTCTGCCTGTTTCCAGTCATGTCTCCAGCTCTGAATCCAGTCAGTGGGGGATTTCTCCCAGTCTTCCTGCACACCGGAGAGCACCAAACATAAAAGAGTTCACAGTAAAATCTACATATTAACCAGAGATTGATTTGAAAGTTATAAAATGATAATGCAACCTTAACCTTATTGATCCCCAGCCAAAAAATAGGGCAGCATAGAAAGAGCAGCACGTGTAAACAAAGAGAAAAATGTAGAAAAACATATTACACAGCATGTCAGGTTCTTTGTGTGACAGCTTAATTTCCCACAGGTTTCCAGCTGTGTTATTATAGCTGATGCTGTTCCCTAGTTTTTAATGTCAGTGACCTGCACATTTATCACAGGTAGCACCGCATTGAATACAAAACTGATTACAATGCTACAGAAATGCACATTGTATCGTATAGATGTAAAGAGTGCAGACGCAGACAAATTCTTATCCACACAGGTATTTTTTTCATCATTGTTAAACTAAATCTGAGCAGATTTTTATCATTATGTTTTCAGTGATGTGTTCTGTGTTCAGTGAAAATCCTCCCTGACTCTCATGCCTACCTTTGATATTTTTGCATAGAATTTGGTTTAGAAACCACTTTTACTTTATTACATTTTTTTCTCTGCACAATTAAAGTGTCAAAAAGTGTGACAACTATATTCATAGGTATTCTGCAATTTGGGTAATGGCAAATCGTTAGTTAGTGAGTTCCTGCACAGACATGAAGAAGTTGGCAAGGCCAGCACAGTCAATGTTTCTGTTTGCTTCATAAAAAGTTAAATGTCTTATTTTGACCACATATATATTTGCCACAATGCATCACTAAACATACATGCATATGTTTGGTGAGAATATCAGTGCTTTTGCTAATGCAAAAAACTGTTAATTAGACTTCAACACTTGTTATCATAAATGCAGCATTATGAGGTCTCGGTTAATTGTTGGCTCTATATTCAGTCAGGCAGTGTTTTGTTCTGTGACGTATGGCTCTTTTCTCTTCAGACAAGTATATAACTGCATCATTATATAGACACTTCAGCTCAAATCAGGCTGTTTAACACACACCAGACCTCCTGCACTTCAGCTGGGTCAGCTGCTTCATGATGCCCTTTCATCTCATACAGAGGCAGTGTGTGTGTGTGTGTGTGTGTGTGTGTGTGTGTGTGTGTGTGTGTGTGTGTGTGTGTGTGCGCGTGCATGTCGAGGTAAATGCAGTGTGTATTGTGCAGTTTTCATGTGTGTTTTGAACTGTGATAATAGAGGTCCATTAGAAAGCAGAAAGGGAGCCAGTGAGAGCAGCGTTCCTTTATTACAGCCTAATGGGCATTAAGCATCAGTTTCACACACACACACACACACACACACACACACACACACACACACACACACACACACACACACACACACATGCAAACAGAGACACACACACAGAGCAGCAAAGGCTTTTGATAAGGCAGCCTTTCCTCCAAGAGACAATTAATGATCATCTCAGCTGTTTAACAAAGATTAATCCATCTGCATTGACCTACTGCCTGATTGTGTGTGTGTGTGTGTGTGTGTGTGTGTGTGTGTGTGTGTGTGTGTGTGTGTGTAACCTTTATGAGGTGAGACAATGCTAAGTTCAATCCAGAGAAGAATAAATTATTCACAGGGAGGACAGTTCATTGGTTTGGTTCAGTGACAGACTGACTGCATGGATTAGCCTTCGAGCGGATGTGTACTTTAATTTATCCACATGCAACCCTTTTTTCAATAGACATTAAAAACTGGAACTGAAAACGAACTGCAGTGACACTAAAATTAAGAGTATACATCATTTAAACAAATGTTGAGGACCACCAAAAATAATCATTTGTGACAGACACATTTGACTTACATTCGAATATCCATATCTTTATATTTATTTATGTTAATACTTGTTTGTACTTGACTGTTAAAATTGTTAATTATGACCTGTGTTTTTCAAATATCCAGCAATGACAATTAAAAAAGAAATCATGTCTGACTTGTGTTCCTTGTTGAAAACGATCCAATCTTTAGGCCTGCACTGACAACAGCAGTATAATTCCCCATGTTGACAGTAATATTAATATATATTAATATTCAAACCAGTAGAACTTTGACACTGAAGGTAGTGAGCTGTAATTACCTAACTGAAGCTGTGATTGAAGGAAATATTATGAATTGACAAATTTTAATATACTTTCACAAGCTTTCTTCTTGTGTGACTAATGTGCAGTGCAGAATGTTTCTTAAGGTAGACATCTATTGCGTGCAATTCTACATACATGCACCTCGGACTTTAAGACGTGACTTACATAATTCTTGGATAATTCAACATAAGAGTATGAGACCAGAATAAGGAAAGCTCAAATTACAAAACTTGACATGTCTTTGCTCAGATAACCGAATTCAATCAAGCGACAAAACAATGTGACGTCTTCTCTGACTCTGCCCGTCTCTTTGGGAGTTCACTGTCAGTTCAATTTGGTGTGGATTACATCCTCCAACAGATATGAATTCACCCAAAAAAATTTAGATATGAGCAGCGATTCAGCATCTTGTCTTCTCTTTGTTTTACGTGGGTGATGTATTACTCCAGTCCACATCAGCGACTACTTCAATGTTTTGAAAGGGGCTCATCTGTCATTTATTAATCATGATATTGCCTTTTTAGCTACTGCAAAAGCTGCTATAGACTTTCAAATAGTACCTTCACTGTATTATGGTAAAACACACTTGCACATATACAGTCCCTATTAGAGACATGCACTGTAATACATGTGGAGCCTTAATTTACTCTTCATTTCCCCTCCCCCCTTTTCTATTTTACACCACACACACCTTCCTATATAACACTCATAAATAATGTACTTACTATTGACTCAGCACTTAAACGTGGACACTAACTCACACATTGTACATCGACACGCCCCTCCCCAATGCTTTAAAGGGCAGCAGTGCCATTCTGTTGCCTAGTAACCAGGTAGTTTCTAGTAAAAGCCTCTTCGCGGAGAGAATCCCACTGTCCTAGACATATCCCTCTACCTCTCACACCCACTCTTGTACTCTCTCTCTCTCTCTCTCTCACACACACACACACACATTGCAACACACATTTGTGCTGTTTGAAGGTGCTTTCAATAAAATCTGCACGTGCACTTTGAATTTACTCAGCTTTTTTTCTTCACCATCAACCTTCAATTACCACTCTACTAGGTACAACTAGGTTGCAGTAACTCCTATTCTTCACACTACACACCTATGCACATTGTGTAGCTTTCTCTCTCTTTCTCACACACACACACACACACACACACACACAGAGTCCTGCATAGTGGCCCATTTTGGCCCATTTTGTAGACAAAGCAGAGACACGTGAGAGGGAGTGGAAGAGAACCAGAGAGAAGAGGCTGCAGTTTTCACTATCAGGCTATGTACGTTATACACTACTGCTGTAAAAGCATCTCTTACTATATCGTACACACAAACACATCACACAAAGATGGGCACCCAACAAGCAAGGAGCAACACATTTGATATTCTCTTTCTTTGCTTTTCCGCGTATTTGGACGACATTATGTGCAGCAGAGACGGAAACTGCATGAAAAATAACTGTTCTCTGTTAGTATGTCGGAGGCCTGGGCAGAAAAAAAAGTTGTACATGCTAAAACATTGCAGTAATATGATCTCTATCTCTCTTTCTCGCTCACACACGCATTCAGAGCTGTCCGTATTGCCATGACAACTTAGTGCTAGATGCTGATGGGTTTCCCAGATCTATCATTTATTCATCCAACTCTGCATTACTCTTTAATACTTTGACACACACATGCACGCACGCACGCACGCACGCACGCACGCACGCACGCACCCTTATACATGAGTTCATTAATGCATGCACTCCCACCCGCTTCCTAACATACACCCTCATTTACGAGGCTGGTTTGATCCACAGAGTTTATATCACAGAAGAAATCTGTATCTGTAAGTGTCCGTTTGCAGAAAAGAATGTGTAACTGTGCTTATGTGAATTGGGGTGAGCAATTTTTGTTGGCTTTAAAACATTGTGTGAAATAAAAAGCTGTCAATACAAAGTAGGCCATTACAAATGCTGTGTTCATCTCTCTCTCCCTTGTGTGTGTGTGTGTGTGTGTGTGTGTGTGTGAGTTTCTGTCATTCTAACCATATTTCAAACAGTAATATGATCAGAAGCAAGACGAGGGCTGCTGTGTTATTCATGTGGAGCTTGACTGTGGGGAAACGGCTCAGAACAGCGAAAACACAGACACACATACAGGACACACGCACGCACACACGCACGCACGCACACACGCACGCACGCACGCACGCACACCAACAACAAAAAAGCTCATTAGACACAGCAGTGCAGCTACTAAACAGCAAACGCAACAAGGCAATATGACCTAAAAACATAACTGAATACTAAGCAATCCGTTGAAGATGGATGAAGGGAAGGAGTTCCAGCCGACCATGAGGGTCCACCGACAAACCCAACCCCGGCACGATGCAGAGTCCCTGGGGAGCCCTTTGCTGACCTCCCCCTCCCAGCTCCTCCTCCAGAAGAAGAAATACATTATCGCCTTTTCAGGTTGTTTCTTGCATCTTGAGGATAATATTGTGTGTGTGCAGTGTGTTGTTTGGAGATGCACTATGAGGTAAAGTGGTCCCTCTGAATCTGTGGCAGCTCAGCATTTCAACTGTCCCTGCTGACTCTGTCTTTCCACCCCCTGTTATAACCATTGGCCTGGATAAATCCACTTTTACTGAACTTTATTCCCCCTTTAGATCAACCCCTTTGGCCAGAACACACACACACACACACACACACACACACACACACACACACACACACACACACACACACACACACACACACACACACAACTACAGCTTGGGAATCGGTCAATGTTAAATGCTGAGACAAAAGAGAACCCTTGAATGAGTGTGTTTGTGTACATGTAAATGCATATTCCATACTGCAGTACAGTGGAAAGGAAAACTTGCATAAGTGATCCCTGGCTCCAATATAGCAACATACAAAAAAACACTCAAATGGGAGGGGGTGGGGTCTACAAGTGATTTGGTGCAGTTGTACTAATGACTCACACACATTTTAGCGGCAGGAAAAGACGAATGAGAAAGAAAGAGAAAAGAAAAGAGAAACAAAGAAATTCAGCAGCAGCAGCAGCTTTTTTGGAGAGAGACAGGGTGAGGGAGGGGTTGGTTGAGAGAGTAGTTGTATCTTGAGGACAAGAAAGCTACTGCATCTTCACTGCAGCAACCATCAACTAGGGGAGAAAGATAATAAAAAGCACAATAGAGAGCAGAGAGGTACAGGCTCATCACTCACACCTGTGATTGGCAGAACGCTGTGTCCAATTGTCAGACATGAACGCTGTCGTGAAATACACACGGTGTGATGAATAGATTGGATTTAAATGACCAATTTCTGTTCTTTTCACTTCTCGCCGTGTTTTTGTCTGTCTTCTGCTCTTTCATCATCCCCTCTCTCTGTCCTCAATCTCCTCTTGATCCCTTTCATCCTTTCCTTCTCTCCTTGCTCTTGTCGCAACTTTTAACTCTCACCTTTTTCCAACATCCTGTACTTCTTTTACCTAACCTGTCTGTTTTCCAACCCCAGACTTCATTTGTGTCCTCTTTTCCTCCATTTTTTCATTCTTCAATGTCCATCCATCCACACACTTCCTTTATGTAGACTACTATAAGAGAAACAGCATTGCATTATTTGTACGTATATCCTTGTGAGTGACAGAGTAGGTTTCGGAAGGTGGGTTGATCTGTGGAATACACTTCTAGACCATTATCAACACGATGCGTAGCCATGGCAACAGCTCCTGACAAGCCCTCCCACAGAAAAGGAGCGCCAATCAGTGTGGCACTGCCAGTACAGGGAGGATGACGGACAGATCTGAGAGTGAAAAGACAAACTAAAGACCAAAGAAATCAGTTGCCACCTGCCTTCACTGTTGTTGTTTTTTTACTGCTTTCCTGCTTACGCCTTTTTTGCAATCTAATATTACACACAGTCAAATGCAATAAATGCTAGATAAAAAGCCATGAAGATAAACCATGAAAAGGCTAAGCGGCTATTCTTGGATTGTCCGATAGTATCAGGACACTGGCAGGTGAAAAGAAGCGTCTGGCAGCACCATGTGTCACAGAGGTGGTACATGTCTGTCTGCAGCTCTCACCGGGACAACTGTGCAGTTAGCATTGACAAAGACTAAAGTGTGTAGGGAATTAAAGGTGCAATATGCATTCCAGCATGGTCACTTCTGTTGACGTTCCAAGTAAATTCAAGACAAAACAGAGCAAGCTCATCCCTCCCCCCCATGTTTCAGTAACTGTCATGACTAACTGACTAACTGTCACTAACCCCCTCCCCCAACCATCTTGTCGTGATTGGCTGGTGACATTTACGACCCCTGCGTTGTCTCCCGAGACCGGGCTTTTTCACAGTGTATTCAAGGGGCAGGCAACTAGCGATTTGAGACAAAAATGAAATTGCGCTGAAACCATGCAGGAACTCATTGTGCACCTTTAAACTGAGACAAAAATAGAGTAGATTTTTAGATTCTTATTTAGTAGGTATTTTCATATATGTATACATCTTTAAACACTAATAAAAAACTATTGACCTGTTTTACTGTTATTAGACAGTTAAAGAACTCAATAGTCGATACCTTAACAGATTAACCCTCTGACACACCAGCTTCACTCAGATTGACCTTTATCCTTTGACACAACGGACTCATCAGTATGCTCTGATGAACTGCAACCTGGTTAGCTGCTGGCAGATTACTCTATATATACTACTTGAGTCTACACAATGTCTCCTTGTGCATCCCACTGTAGATATGGGCAGACACAACATTTTTACCATTAAGAGAATGGTTTTGCAAATTAGGTTTATTCACTTTCTGGCCGAGAGTTGCACAGATAGCAGTCTGACATCTGTATGGTCAATACAGCACAGCAGCTGGTTAGTTTAATGTAGAAAAATGAGCTCAGCTCCTCAGCTTCAGTTTTTGTATGGTTAAACAAACACGGTATCATGTGTTAATGAGTTTACAGGTGCTGGTAGTGAGTGACTTGAGTCAGGCAGCCTGTTTCACTGTTTTCAGTCTTTATGCTAAGTTAAGCTAACCAGCTGGTGGCAGAAACTTAATATTTACCGTGCAGACGTGAGAGTGGTATCAATTGTCTCATCTCACTCTCAGCAAGAAAGCAAATAAGCGTATTTCCCAAAATGTTGAACTATAGCGTATGCCGACGATAATTTCACAGACAACCATCGGTGGTCGAAAACACAAGCACACAAAAAATTGAGACACACACTGTGGAGGGCTTTGTGGAGTCAGACGCTCAGAGCCTGAGGCAGGAGAGGGTCACTGCCGTGGAGTGTATACAGACGCCACGTGTAAACCCTGCGTTTACACTCAAGAAAGTCAGGCCTATTAGTTCCAGATCATTTTGCGAAGCAGTCTGTAAACAACGAGCCTGGGGATAAACAAAGATCCTACTGTACTGGAAGTAATCCCACACACACACACACACACACACACACACACACACACACACACACACACATATAATATCCTGTGCACACATGCACCTACCCAGCCACACACACACTCACCCACCCACCCACCCACCCACACACACACACACACGTACATGATGCAGCTACATACTTATGGAAAGACTGCATAGCTGTGTATCTACTCGTCTACAGCATGCATCTATAACTTCAAAACATCTTAAAAAAAAACTACATATACACACACACACACACACACACACAGATATAAACATTAATAAACACCTGGAGGGCTGGCAAACACTTATTATGGATGGCTACATAATGCATATCTGAACAATATCAACAATGATCCATGAAGGGCTGTGTATTGTTTAAAATTTGACTTCTTCTTTGTTTGTTTTTTTACAAACCCTTAGTTTCATTTAACAAATATCTGTACAACAATCTTTCAGACATGAAAGATTCAAAGAAACAATCATTTAAATTCAAAAACATACAATAAGCAATGCGTAATAATTAAATAAAAGGTATGAATGTGAAAAATCATTCAATGCCAGCTTTTACTACTCAACATTAATCTATGCTATTGCACTAAATTATAAAGAGGCCATTATAAAGTCCTTTAAAGTGTGGATTAATTTGATAATTTTCTTTTGAAATAACACTTAAGGCTATGTTCACACATGGAGTCTGTTTTGACAAGAAAAAGTTGACTAAGGCGCTTTTGTAATAAAAAAAGAAGAAGATGGCAGCGTTTTGGTTCCTAAAAGCAGCCAAGAGCATCTTTTGTTGCTACAACAACAGCTACTGCTACAGTATTCTAGAGTGCTATGTGGAGCGGTGCTAATGCTAACGCTAGATAAAACAAAGCGCTGGAGCAAGCTAGATAAAGAACAGAGAGTGAGAGCGGTGCAACTAACGTTAGATAAAACCAAGCAAGTTCCCTGTACAGGGAGAACTCGGGTCATATCGTATATCTCGCTGTGCCCTGACTGGCACAGTCTTGTTGTTATGGAAACGACAGGTCTGGCTACTACGCTTGTCATTGGTCGGCCATTAAATAAGCGCCTGACGTAGGGCGTTTTTTCAGAAAAGGCAAACTTTAAAAAGACCCCGAGCTGCAGAAAAAAAGTTGGCAGTGGCGCTCATGATTTAAAAAAAATACTTTTTACTTACTAAAGCATACGCTGGCAGCTTAAAAAATGGCAAATGTGAACATAGCATATGGTATTTTCTACTTCTCCTATTTTGTCCTAAAGTGACAATAATGTATTTTTATTTAAGAAATGTACTGTTGTAATGTACGGCTCAGTCTTAACAGGAAGCTTTTTTCTTTTTTTTAACGAACTGAACTGTATATGTTGCACTTCCTGTTTACAGAATGCTTTATTTACATTTGGTGTACACTTAAAGCATGTGTACAAAACAATAAAACAAAAAGGATGATGTCTTCATGTTTTGGAGCTAAAATTGCATTTATTGTTAAGCATAAATCTTTTAATTAGGATTAATGTTTGTGTGTGGCAGTGCTGCGGTGTAGTTTGCAATGCTGGTACTGTTGGTGGACTGCTGACACCACGTTGGCTAGTGTGTAGCATTTTGTGACTGTATACACATGCATGGCTGTTCTGTGTTGAAATATTTCACTGAAATAATGTATTTTAGTAAGGTTGTCTCCACATACGTAGCAAGAGCGTAGATCTTTTACGCAGAAGTATAAATCAAGTTTTAGACTCGCTACACATATACAGCACACATACATTGATACAGATACACAAACATTGTGAGGACTATGCTATCAGAGACAGGATCCCTCTCTTTCTTCTGTAATATACACCTCATGACCCCCAATCTGCTGTTACCATGAGCACAGGCCAAATATAATGAGTCACCACACACACACACACACACACACACACACACACACACACACACACACACACACACACACACACACACACACACACAGCTCAATATATACACAGTGAGACTGGTGGAGAGGGTGATGCACTGAAGCCTGTCTGTGGAAGAAGGACCAACTCGGAGCTCTTTTTATCCCTCACAGTGCAGCAATGTTTAAGACATAAACACACACTACGAATTTTGAAATGACATTCATGTGGGAGTTAGAAGAAGTGAACAATTAAAACTTCTTGCCCTGAAAACAGCGCTTATTAGGGGTCATTTTATCACTTCTGTGCTGTAGCTTGTAAGACTTCCCTGTACGCAAACAGTGAGGCCTCTTATCATCCGAAACATTTATCTCCAGGCTGCAGTTTAATGAGATTCTTCAGGCTTGAGATTTAAACTCAGACAGAAATCACCTGTTTCATTTATTTTTAACCATTGGTCCTCACAATGTTTTCCTGCTTAAATAAGGGTTAAATAAAACAGGTTGATCAGGCATGCGTGCGTCTTCGCGTATGCCCTTATCTGTATTCATTTATGAAGGAAGTGCAAGAGGCCCTCTCAAAGTGTTTAGAGTATAGGATGACTAATGGAGACAGAGAGCATGATGAATCCACTCATTTGTAATGGATGAACCTTGTCTGGCCCCCAGAACCTGATCTAATCAGCTTGAGTTAGCTTGTTATCCTTTACACTATATAACCTTGTGTCACAGGAGGTGTTAGCACTAAAAGAGTCGATTCAGGTGTAATTGGCTGAACCTCATTATCTACTGGATAGATTCCTTGTTGGGAACACACACAGCTGGATTCAGCCCGTGAGCTTCAATTTGCTTTACATTACTGCCAAACAAGCAGCCATTGGTTATTTCAGTAGTCAACTAACTAACAATGATATTATTATTAAATATTTCAGTATTGATTAATCTGCTACATACTGTATATTAATGAATTCATTGTTTTGCTTTTAAAATGTTTGGAAACAAAGAAAAATATCCATCACAAGATCACAGAGCCTTTGGTGTTGTCTTCAAGTTGCTTGTTTCATCTAAACAGTTCAAAACCCTAAGAGACTACATTCTAAGATGTTAATGTACAGACGAGAAAGCAGGTTAGTTGATCGATGATGATGAGCCTCATGAACATGATTAATGAGAAATGCTGTTGCTGAAATGCTATTCTGGTAATTGTGAGAAACTCTTGATCTGTTTTTATTGTCACATGTGATTAGAAGCTTCCCAAATACAGATTAGATTCCTGTCAGGAATGTGGATTTTTTATAATAAAATTTTGTTAAAAACAGTTTGATCACTCTTTTTCACTCTTTTCCACTCTCCAGCATTTAAGGATAGGTATGGCTTTATAAAAACATCCTTTATTTTTTTGTCCCTTCTCTCCCCAAAGTGTGCATACATTTGTGTAGTTGAGTGGCAGAGCATTTATGCTGCGTACAATATTTATGTAGCCCATTGTGGACCACCAACTCTGCAGTGCTTACACAGTGGGTCCTGTACCCCCCCCCCCCACCCCACAAACACACACACACACACGTACACACGCACACACACACATAGTCACTGAGGAATAAAACACAGACAGAGCTGTCCAGTGAGATCACTTCTTCTATGACCAAACCTGGTTCCAAATTTAAACAAGCAGTTATAATGCAATGCCAAGCATGTGAAGGTGTGGGTCTCATTAATTATGTGTGTATCCCACACAATCTTAGTACAAACAGTCCACGCTGTTGCCAAACAATGATGCATCTTATACCATTCAACAGGAAATCTGGAATATCTTCAGAAACAACCAAAGAAGCATCTGCTTCATGGTAATATTCTACTGTACCTCAGCAGTCACTGCAGTATTACCCCTGCTACAGCGCTGTGAACAAAGCAGACTTAATGTAATGCAACACTAGCATCTGTGAAACAACCTGTACCTTCATGTTCATCTTCTCTGTCCGGGAAATATAACATATGAAAACAAGTTCAAAAACTGCAATGCCAGTAGTCTGCGTCCTAGCCTTGAAATATCTAAATACACCTTCAGTTTTTGCATGCAAGTAACTATATTAGAGGAAACAGACTTCGCCAGAATCCCTTCCACTTTATGCTGTATTCATTACAAAAACAGGTGCGCAGGTCTGCCTTCATTCTCAAAAAAGAAATCCTGTCCAGAAAAATTCCATTTTAAAAAGCCATGTTGGGCCAATCACGCAAATAAGAAGAAGAAGATGTTGGCCAATCAGAAGCCTGACAAAAAGCTATTACAAGAAAGCTACGTGGCTGCAATGCATTCGGATGCCTTTGTGCCTAATTTAGTGGAAGAGTAACTCTACATTCATGTGTAAACATCTAAAAGTTAGAACCAGCACTATTTTGACCATGTCCACCAAATTTCGCTTCATTTATGACACCTGACAAAAGAGATAACAGTGCACACCCTGAAGTTACAAGCCAAAAACTCTGTTTTCCCTGTCTACACGACAACATAGTGGCAGGAATCTTTCAATATATTTACATTCAGTGACCTAAAACGCAGTTAGTGTGGACAAAAGGCCAAAATGCATAGAATAAATCTGCATTTGAACAAATACCTGTGTACAGTGGTGTGAAAAAGTGTTTGCCCCCTTCCTCATTTCCTGTTCCTTTGCATGTTTGTCACACTTAAGTGTTTCGGAACATCAAACCAATTTAAACAATAGTCAAGGACAACACAAGTAAACACAAAATGCAATTTGTAAATGAAGGTGTTTATTATTAAAGGTGAAAAAAAATCCAAACCATCATGGCCCTGTGTGAAAAAGTGATTGCCCCCCTTGTTAAAACATACTATAACTGTGGTTGTCCACACCTGAGTTCAATTTCTCTAGCCACACCCAGGCCTGATTATTGCCACACCTGTTCACAATCAAGGCATCACTTAAATAGGAGCTGCTTGACACAGTAAGGTCCACCAGAAGATCCTTAAAAGCTACACATCATGCCGAGACCCAAAGAAATTCAGGAACAATTGAGAACGAAAGTAATTGAGATCTATCAGTCTGGAAAGGGTTATAAAGCCATTTCCAAAGCTTTGGGAATCCAGCGAACAGTGAGAGCCATTATCCACAAATGGCGAAGACATGGAACAGTGGTGAACCTTCCCAGGAGTGGCCGGCCGCCCAAAATTACCCCATGAGCGCAGCAACGACTCATCCAAGAGGTCACAAAAGACCCCACAACAACGTCCAAAGAACTGCAGGCCTCACTTGCCTCAGTTAAGGTCAGCGTTCATGCCTCCACCATCAGGAAAAGACTGGGCAAAAATGGCCTGCATGGCAGAGTTCCAAGGAGAAAACCACTGCTGAGCAAAAAGAACATCAAAGCTCGTCTCAATTTCTCCACAACACATCTTGATGATCCCCAAGACTTTTGGGACAACATTCTGTGGACCGATGAGACAAAAGTGGAACTCTTTGGAAGGTGTGTGTCCAAGTATATCTGGCGTAGAAGGAACACTGCATTTCATAAAAAGAACATTATACCAACAGTAAAATATGGTGGTGGTAGTGTGATGGTCTGGGGCTGTTTTGCTGCTTCAGGACCTGGAAGAATTCTGCTGTCTACCAAGAGATCCTGAAGGAGAATGTCCGACCATCTGTTCGTGTACTCAAGCTGAAACGAACTTGGGTTCTGCAGCAGGACAATGATCCTAAACACACCAGCAAGTCCACCACCGAATGGCTGAAGAAAAACAAAATGAAGACTTTGGAGTGGCCTAGCCAAAGTCCTGACCTGAATCCTATTGAGATGTTGTGGTATGACCTTAAAAAGGCCGTTCATGCTCGAAAACCCTCTAATGTAACTGAATTAGGACAATTCTGCAAAGATGAGTGGGCCAAAATTCCTCCAGGACGCTGTAAAAGCCTCATTGCACATTATCGCAAACGCTTGGTTGCAGTTGTTGCTGCTAAGGGTGGCCCAACCAGTTATTAGGTTTAGGGAGCAATCACTTTTTCACACAGGACCATGCTGGTTCGGATTTTTTTTCACCTTTAATAATAAACACCTTCATTTACAAACTGCATTTTGTGTTTACTTGTGTTGTCCTTGACTATTGTTTAAATTGGTTTGATGTTCAAACACTTAAGTGTGACAAACATGCAAAGGAACAGGAAATGAGGAAGGGGCAAACACTTTTTCACACCACTGTATGTGTGGACTAGGCCTTACTGCTCATTCTGCAGGGGCAGCCTCCGTGAATTGTGTAATGTTTTAATTTCACCGGGTACCTCTGTTCTGCAAGAGAGAATATAATGACTTTTTATTTCCATGCCTGGGTTCTTTAGTGTCTACAGAACGGATATAACACTGTGATATTAATCCCCGAAGGGAGCTGGTAGAGGTGCTTTGTTTTGCTCAGGGACATTTGATGGAGTAGATCCACGACCACCAGTTTTAAGAAGGTCTGTGTAACTACTAGGCCTTTCCTCAAGGACACCAATTAAACCTTAAAAAGCCCAAAACCATTTTACACATTAAGATTAGTTTACTCATCCTGGAGACACTGGATGCTTAATGTCTTCTCCGGCTCTTTTCTGCTTATGTCATCGGGGTTACTTTCAGTTAATGAAATCAGGTAATTTCACATGTTGGTCCAAAAAAATCTGCGTTATTAACTGGGGGTCATGGCGTTTGAAAGACAAGGGCATTTAACAGACAGGAAAGGTCTAATGAAAGACACACTATCAATCATTCTATATATTATATTATTATAACTCAATTGGGGATCACAGAGGGGATTATACACAGCCTGATCACTCAGATGCACTATATCATTAAATCAAAGTCCGTCCATGGTCAAAAAAATAAAAATAAATGAATTAATAAAAAAGAAAAACAGCAGTTAACCAAAGCCAGCTAGCATCAGATCCATATTTATATCCAAGGGTCGTGAAGAAAAGTTGGCTAAACACGCATTGACCCATTTAGACAGAGCATCCTCGTGGCTTTGATCCACGTCACAGTGTCGGGCTGAGGATGGGGTATGAATCCTCAATTCCCCCTCCTACAGCAGTAGTAAATAAATATGTACATGATGCAGCTACATAGTCATGGAAAGACTGCATAACTGTGTATCTACTCGTCTACAGCATTCATCTACAACTTCAAACATCTTGTCAAGATCCCCCACCGAAAGAAACACACACACACACACACACACAATAAAAAATGCAAAACATCATGCAGTACTGTTAGAAAATCTTCTGTGGAATAAAAAGAAGTCTAGTTTGGTATTTTATAATTTTGTATTTTTAGGCTCTCAGTACCCTGTACAATAGATTCCAGGTACACAGGATTGCACTTAGCCAATAAATGTAACCCAGAGCCTGATGTTGTTTTTACACCACCCACTTTCCCGCATCAGGAATGAAAAAATATTGCAGTGGTTCTTCTACAAATTATTTTGGTAGAGTGCTTGAATTTGGATGCACATTCTGTCCTTTTTTGGCTCCAGTGTGCTAAAACATCCCACAGATGAAAATGATCCAGGTGGGATGTTAGCCTCAGAGGTAATAATAGATACAAAAATAGACATGATTAGCTAGAAGCTGATTTCATGGGACTATTTGGCATCCTCAATTTAAAATGAATGATTTCTAGCTCAAAATGGTTGCAAGGAAATCGATACTTTCACCACAGAGATAGTATTTAACTGTCTCCAAGCTAGCTCCAAACTAGCTCCAACTAGCCAACTGCTCCCAATAAGTGTCAAAATAACAGCATACATGTTCCTATTTACATGTTGTGATTTGTATAGTCACAGGGTGTACAAATAACAAGGTCACATGAGACACAGCCATGATTTGCTCAAAGCACACGAGAAGCCCCGTGGAGAGTAACAATGGCGTTTTTTCAGGTGTTGCGCTAATCACTCCGCCCAAGTAGCATTGCTTAGGCTTCTATGAATATAGTTCCCAGTTTGTATATGGTTAGAAGATGGCTGTGTCTCATGTGACCTTGTTATTTGGACACGCTGTGACTATACAAATCCCAACATGTAAATAGGAACATGTTGCCGTTATTTTGTCACTTACTGGGAGCAGTAGGCTAGGTGGAGGCGGTTACCTCCGGTATCTGTGGTAAGCTGGGCTAGCAGTGGGCGCACCACACAGAGTTACTACACGCATGGAGAGGAAAAGGGTATGTATGAACTTATCCAAGTCTGGGGGATACGGTGAATAAGTTAAAGTCCAAAAATCCCCCCTTGTGTTGTCCTCCCGGGTTAAAAAACTGACAAAAATTTGACATTTTTTAGTTTTCACTAACACCGCCTTACTACCACTAGTTTTACACTACTTTTTGGAATTCATGGTCAATAACCCTCATTTATATAGAATTATACCCTAATATTTGAGTTAAAAAAAAGCAGAAATTATGAATTATCTTGACTAATAGTTAAGATCAGAGGAACGTACAGTTTAGTCAGGAATGAAAGGGATCAATTGTATTTGCAAAGAGCGTTCCAATCCATTTTTTGTGGTAATTTGGTTAAAAAGAAACCCATATTTCAGATATAGACATTTTTTAAAGGGGCAAATTTCACCCGAGGACAACAGGTTTATAAAAAAATGTTTATTTAAAAAATATTATTCATGCATAATTCCTCAAATAATTCTATAATACTACATTTGAAATGTATTTAACAGTTACAATATTGTTGTTTAGTAAATCAGACACATATACCTAGGCTTTTTTTTCCTAACGAAAATGTTTTGTGGTGGTCAGGGGGTAGGCTACTATAATATATCATGGGGGTACATTATTAAAGAAAAAAAAGCACAGATCAGTACACAAGATTAGACTATAAACCAACCAAATCTCAATCCAGCACAGGAGCGAAACCGCCAAAAGTAAAATTAGCATTAACTTTATTCCCCAATGAAGATGAGCTCAAGACAACTGCAGCAAGACCGGTCATCCCTACGTGTACAGCCACACACTTCATCACTCATCTCATATGCCCAAACAACGGCATCCTAAGGAGAATCAACCCCTAGTGACCTGTCAAATTCCACAAGTGTGGAGCCTGCTACTGGTGCTTGTTTAGTCTAATAGGAACAGGCAAGTAGCTACATTTACGTGGTTAGAACAGAGCTTTACGAAAGCTGCACTGATTCACAACAGCTGACTATAGCACTATATTTTAAACATAAAAGCATATGAATCACATACCTTTGTATTCAAGGGATATGTGTAAGCTATACGCAATACTCACACATACAGGAGTGAGGATATATTGGGTCTTACCAGGCGTCAGACAGAGTTAGGTTTCCAGCTCATGAAAGGATATGGGTTACAGACGACGCGAAGACACCAGTTGCGAGGCCTTGTTGTTTGCTTTAAGCAGAAGAAGGCCATGGGGGCCAGCACAGGGTACGGCTGCTGCTGCTGCTGCTCCTCCTCGGAAACGCAGTCTGGATCCCGAATAGGAGCCCTGATGCGAACTCCCAATGTCGGTCCAACTTCCACTTCCGGTTCCTGGTCTTCATGCTCCTGAACCTCGGGACTCCATTCTGCTCCATCGCCCCGACCAGTACCGCTTCTCCTCCTCCTCCTCCTCCTCCCCCGCCTCTTCTCCACCTCCTCTTCTTCCTCCTCATCATGGCCTCCTCCAGGGTCAACATCCTGACCAAGAGCGTCATTCCTGTATGGCGTCGGTATAGCAAGGCTCACCTCCTCCTGCACCTGTGCCTCCGGGCACTCTGCGTACTGAAAGCGCGCTCTCCCCTCGCCATCAGTCATGATAAAGCATCAGGCAGAGCCACTCTGCGGGTGGAGAAAATGGACAACAGTGTGGTGAAAGAAGCAGAGACGTAGAAGAGGAAAGAGCATCCTAATAAATCTAAATCTATCTAAAGATTGCAAAGAAACGGGTTGCACAATGTATCATTTTTTTATGGTCATCGCATTGTCAACTGTCGCAATATACACATCGCGAAGGGCTGCGACATGTCGTGAAAGACACACAGAGATTGTTTGTGTTAGTTGAACGAAAAGATGAGTAGTACACTTTAAAATGTCACTGTCATTCTTTTTTTAGTGGTGCCTTTTATAATTCAATGTTCAATTTTTTCAGAAAAAGAATGCTGGAAATGATTGCCTTTCATTGGTTTTAAATTAAACAAGCAGTTTGTTGTATTTGAGCATGCAACTGAAAGCAAAAAAAAAAAAAGACAGATATGAGTTCACTTTATTATTTGCTTATGTTTCGCAAGTAATATCGTTATCTCACTATTCAACAACGTAATCGCATATTTTCCTCATATCGTGCAGCCTTAGCAGAGAAACAGTGACAGAAAAAGAAGAGGGTGGAAGAGAGAGAGATCAACTCAAAGAGCCTTTGGAGACAGATCACATAATAAGCCAAATAAACACTCTGATTGTTTCCTCCTCCACTCCGTCAACATCAAAAGTACTTGCTTCCGATCAATCCAGCTACAAGTGACCAATGTGTGTTAACTAACCTGGTGGCTCTACTAACTACTAACCTGGTAGCTTTTTTTAAGACCATTAATATCAAACATTTCCTCTTCCAGTCTCTCTTTCCACTCAAAAGAATAAACTATCCCTATAACAAAAAGAATCAGATAAATATTGTGTGAATCTTATATAAGAGATGCATTAATACAGTAAACATGAATACCACAAATTGATCTGCTGTTTCAGTGACACAATTTAATTAGAAACACAAATATGTATAGATCCAATTAAAAATAAGATATATACTATATCCTTGCCATAGAAACAGATTGTGATATTGTGAGAATAGTGGGTTTTTTTTTGTTTTTTTTTACTCGGTCTCCCTCCTCTTCTTGTTGCTATGTGATTGAACAGATGGACTGCTCTGTCTCTGGTCTACTGGAGGTTTTTAGCACACACCACGCAATGGTGGGCAGGGAATGCGCAAAAAAGAACAAACACACACACACACACATTAAATGCCACACTAATCCTGATTATTATAATAAGTACAATAGCATGGAAAACCAAACATTAGTTAATATAATCCAGCTAACAGACTTTTCTTTTTTTAAGGGTTTTTAATGGGCTTTGTTGTCCATCGTTTGCCGTTATGTGAGAGAAAAAGCGCATCTGAGGCAGTTGCATGTTCTCCTGAAGGGACTGTACGACAAAGAAGGAAACATGTTAAGCATGCTCTAATTAGGATAACTGCTAAAAAAAAAAAAGTACTTACGCATTTCAAACGGTGAAATAAAACACGCGTGATGGAATGGAGCGCCCATCACCTGTGTGTTTTTTTTTCGCCATTAAAAAGTGGATCCTCGATATGTATTTTAACAGTACAGGCGAACAGAACAACTTTATACTTTTCAAATAGCCTACCTTATCGAGACGGAATCGGAAGTTCCCATAAGCATGATCCGTGACTTTCCGTGTTTCCAGCGCACCCAGCCTTTCCCAGCAGCCCGGAGCTTTCCTTTCTTCCTTCCTTTCCTCTCTTCAAATCTTCTTTCTTCTTCTTTTTTTTTTAACAGATTAAAAGGTAATCCGAGAGCATAAACCACTGGAAGTAATCAAAGAAACACTTGAAGTAGTCTTCATTGGCGCGTTCGGTTATCATCTATCCACATCCATTGCATCCATCCGTCCATCCTCGCTGAGGTGTTGGTTACGCAGCGTGGAGCGGAGATGCGCGCGGGAGGGTCGGGCCGTGTGGCTCTCTGTGTGCTGATGCTCCGTGGTTGATCTGAAACCGACAAACTTGGCCCAGGACCCGGGAGTCCTGACACGTGACTTGATGCCGGCTAGAGGAACGTAGCGCACAGCAGGAAACGCACACATGCGCGCGAAAAAGCCATGAAGAGCCAAGCTGGGCGCGCACGCTCCGCGGTGTTTCATGCATCATCATACCGTCAGCAGTAGACAATGGAAATAGAATGAAAAATATATTAGCCTATACCTTCCAAAGGTGTAAGAGACAGAAACACAAGGATTGATCATCATTTGTATGTATTATTTTGGATTATGTATTAGTTATTCTATGAAATTCCTCTAATAGAGTATGTAGTAGTAACATGCTTTTGTTTTCAGTAAAAAAAAAAAAAAAAGATATACACACACACACACACACACACACACACACACACACACACACTATATATATACTTTGTTCCCCTTTTTATCCTGAGGTTAATGGTGATAATAATATATCTGTTGGGCTGAATAGATATAATGAATACACTCAAAATGACTCCTTAAATGATCAATTCAATTAAAACAAAAGTTTAGATTAGTAGATTATTGTGACAGACCTGGCTTAGGTCATAAAATTGCTTAATGGGGCCAGATGAGCCATTTTGAAATCAGATCCAGATCATTTTACTATATTTTACAAGATTTGGGGCTAGTGGACTCTGGTCTGGATCTGTAATCTTTGTTCAGGAGCCAGCCTGCTGTGCCAGTGGACGACAGTCTTGCATTGCCAGACCTATCTCCACAGCATTGCAAAATAAGGTCTGGCCACACCACACATACATCTTGGAACACGCCATCTTCCTGTATACACATACACACAACATCCAACACTGGAAAAATGCACCCAGTATTTGCCAAGCCGATGTATTCTTTCTCTTTCATGTTAACATAATAATAAAGGGGAAACTGAAAAGTTGTATTTTTAATAAAATATATAATGTATTTTGTACATCATATTTGTCACAGTTCAACTGCTGCTGCTTCTGTGCCGCGTCAACGTCTTTGTAGGCAATTTAAATTGACAATCAATTTAAACCCCCATGCTGCCTGGATGATTGATCATAAATACATACACTATATTTAATGAAGAGTGCTTTAGTGAGAGAATGGGAAACAGAGAGATGGAGGGAGAAAGTGGCAAAAATCACAGAGAGAAGACAGGGTGTTAATGCTGGGGTAGAGTTTGGTGCTGTGCATTTGGATCTTGAGCAGCTTTTCTGTCGGTCCACGCTGGTAGACCCTGCTGACATTTACACCATAAGAGGAACCTGCCAGAAACTTGATGGTAATTGATATCTGGATGGGGAGAATAAAAGCTCCCCTCTCGAGTCAAGTCCCCCGGGGCTCATTTAGATCAGACAGCTGATAGGACAAGAATATCATCAGCTAAAAAGACAAACAGAAAACGTGGCATTACATTCAGACACACCGAGTGTGTGGGCAGGGCAACACAGTCAGGAAAGATATCCATGTGTTCCTGGGGGATCGCTCACTCCTGCCTTCCACACGGCCACTGAAAAACCAATAAAACGGTTTTGAACGACCAGTGCTGCTTTTATTTTACTGGAAACTAAAGCGAGGTGATCAGTGTATCATTGATCATGTGTGTAAACAGGTGCTCGCTGAACTCAGGAGAAGAACTTTAGACCACAAGCAGCTCCTTCCCTGGAACATTATGAAGGACTCTATGCACTGGATGCACTTTATTAGCTCATTTTGCACTTTTGTTCATTAGTTAAGTTTGTTTTTATTTTATTTTTTTCTGTTATATGTACTACTGTTTGTGTAGTTATAATTTGTATTTTGTAAAACTTTAACAAAAAAAAAAGAAGCCACTGCACAGAACAAATGCAAGCCTATACAGTTACAGATTCAGACAGTATTAATTATTTATTAATAAATAATAATAAAAAATGTAAGCTTACATACTTAATTACAAGGTTAATATTTTCACGTTGGATAATGCTACCCACCCATCCCTGTACATTGTGAGGGTTAGGCAACCCAATCTCCCAACAATCTGACGTAATCCCTTCATCTTTGTGTGCATACATATGAACGTTATAATCTACACACTATTCCTGATCCAGTTGTCCTAAATGTGGCTCACTTATTGTATTCTCTAGTTTGGTCGTTTGTATTACCCGGTAACTGGGTCAATAGTTATTATTCATTTTAATGTACGAAATTAAAGGTCCAATATGTAATATATTTACTGTAATGAATCCAAAAAGGACCCCAATGCGTCATTAGATATTAAGGCAACATGCTAAATTGAAATACTATCTTTTCTGACAACAATGCTAATGCCAGTATTTTCTCCTTTGGAAATTTCTGTTCCGTGACAGAATTTGTGTTCTTATCAACTGCCCAGTTTTACAGCCAGGCCGGGTTGCCAGATATACCTGTAAAAACGTAAACCCAGCACACTACAGCTGTAATATTAGTACAGCCATGAAAGCAGCAAACAACCGAACAGGATCAATGGAGATTGAGTCTACCCGACCCATAAAAACCCTGGCATGTTTCTAACAGTTGCGTGACCAGAGACATAACAAACCCTGGTTAAATACTGGAGATGTATTTGAGAGATGGAGACAGCTTAGAGCCTAAGAGGACGCAGAGTTAGCTAATTTCCACCTTAACAGATAAGCATTAGCTTCAGGCTAATTTAACACGGCTACAAGGGACAGGCATTTTACTCTATTTCAACATTCGTGTTCTCACATTGAATTATATAGCTAGAGTATCAGAGTTGGTTACTCGCAAACAAAAAACAGCCAGCCAGTAAAGTGATCCCGACTGGTCCTGGCTAACGCTGCCATGCTAACCCTGCTAACGTTATCGGAGGATGGGCTTCTATGGCTGTCAATATAGGCAGCATCAAACGTTAGCTACTCCTCTGTGCTGTGAAGTAAGGTCTGGCTATGTGAGACAAGCGTCTAGCAACATTGTTGTGGATGCTCCATCAGCGGGCCTGGAGGACGGTCTGGCGAGGTGAGACTATGGATGCTGTGGTCTCAGCCTGGCAACCTCCGTGAACTTCGAGTCTGGGGAGGAGGGGACGGGGGAGACAACTCTGACCTGTATTTTTAATTTGTACTGCAGTAACTATTCTAAACACTAGCTGTCAGTTTTACACATTGCACCTTTAAATAAAGTTAAGTTAAACGTGCAGTAAATGATGATTAAATTCATTAAACTTATTTGCCCGGAAATCAGAAACCTCTGCTTTACCAGCTAAAGGAAACTTGATGCAGCAGTCAGGCCATGCAGGTGTTCTAGTTGTTGTTGCTGCCATCGCACGAGCAAACCATAGCTCAATGACCTATATTACTGTTGTCACAACTAAAAACAAGGGCAAAGTAGCAATGTTAGCAAAATCAGTTCAGATATGAAACCACAGGCCTCCCCCAGACACAAATCCATCTTCCCTAATTTGAATTGCCAGTACTCTGTTTCTTAAACACATTGTCAAGACAGGACATGGCTCAAACATTGAAAGCCCACATAACAAAAGCTGCAATCATTTTTAACACTGATCTCAAGGATGACAGACTCTCAGCTGGGTGAGAAAATGTTTAAGGTTCAGCCAACCAACCTTTTGGCAACTGTTCTCTTTGATTAATGTCACATGATACAATACAATTTGTTGTAAACACACTGCCAGCAATGAAGCCTTTTACTGAACATCACTGCCCTAAAGCTATCTCGTGCAGTTCACAGATCACTCCATAGCATCAGCTACGCTGGAACAAGCCGAATAAATGCTGGGCACACAAATGTGAGGCTGCTGCCAACCTTCTTGTCGCACAAGGCTAAGCCGATCAAAATAATAATTTGCCAAAAGGTTGATGTTCTCCTTCAAGACCCTTGGCAGCCAAGCCGTGTCCCTGAAAGCCAATTAACGAGTCGTTTGAAGTCTTGAAACAGAAGATACAATGGAGACAGTCATGGGTTGGTTCAAAAGTAGTGAACTAAGTTTATTCAGAGGATAGTTTGCTTCTTGATTGTCATCATGCAGCACTACTAAAGCGAGGGCTTCCTAAAGGGGCGATTAATACAGATGGCGTTTACATGAGCCCCCAGCCGCGCTGAATCACACTTTCTCGTTATCTGTCTGTGGAATAGGACATTACATTATCGAAAGTAATGTCCATCATGAGGACCCGCTGAACTGATTACAGGAGTTAAATGATTTCTGTGTGTGTGTGGGGGTTGTATTTGTGTGTGTGTGTGTCCATTCATTCTCAGCTGTGAGCAAAAGCGAGCAGATAGATCAAGCCCCGCGGCACACAGGCCTCCGACCCCCGTCTGTCTCTCCCACCTGTCTGTCTCCCCCCTCATGCCTTCCCATCATGGAGTTGGAGCTCATATCCTCTTTACCCTAGCCTTGGCCCCAAAATGGCTCCCATGAGGCTTGTGCTTTATTGGCTCCAGTTTCACACCACTCTCAGCTGTGTGTACAAAAGCCCGAAAGCCTGGTTGCTCAGCTTTCCACACCAACTCTCATCAGCCCATTTGGCCTCAGAGAAGTAAAGTATCTGACTGTGTCCACTCACTTCGGTTTTATTACACAAAGTCCCTCCTGAGCATGCAACTTTAGACAGTGTTATATCTAGGGAAGAAAGCATCTCTCTTCACACTGTATTTAATTCATTTATACAATACGTATTGCCACCAGTCTAAATCAATAGTAATGTTTATGCTTCCCACAGATAATCAATAGTCCTATGTCATCCTGCAATCTTTGCCTTCCATTCTGTGACTGTCCCAGCCCCTTCCCCATCCCCCATCCCATCATCCCCTTCCTCCCCGCCACACTCCTACGCTTTCATCATCCAGCCTTTTCTTTCTGCTTTTTCATCTCCTTCTCATCAGCGACCATTACATAATCCTACTTGATGAGATTTTTGAAGAAAAGAAGAGGAAATAGGAAACCCGTTGGAAACAGACAAAAGGGATGGGTTTTCATTTTAAATGCTATATACATTTTGAAAACCAGACATCCAATTAGACCCATTCAATCTTACAGGAGAAGAAGTAACTTGAATTAGCCTTTTCTTAATCTTTATCTTAGATATAGATAAATGACCCAATTTAGGTGTGTCGTGTTTGGTTTCAGTTTCATTAATATTGGTGAATGTGCATTGCATTACATAATGGTAAAAGGTAGTGTGAGCAGCAAGGGCAAAAATGGCTGAACACACAAAGAAGAAATTACTGAAAGAAACTGAAAGGAAAATCATGTCTATATTTTGCCTGCACTGTTAGATAGACAAGTAATCTCTTGAGAAATGCTGGGCAGAAACACAACAGACATCAAATAGGTCTTCAAAAGTAACGTCTTCGTAAAGTATCAATATCTATATAGTTGTTTTTCTCCTGCTCTACGGCACCTCTTCCTCTGATACCTATGCAGGTGTGGATGGATGTATCTATCCATCCACACCAGCATATTTCTCCCTCCCCACTGTCTCTATGGACTGGAGTCTTATGATTAGGCCCTGCTGCTGACGTATGTGAGGAGGGGGAGACCCTGCAAGTCTTCCTTCAGAGGGCTTCCCCCTGCAGCCGCACAGGCACTTCTATACTGTACATGTGTAGGGAGGAGTGCATGTCACGAGTGTATGGCACGAAGCCGCTGAATTATGCATAACCTTGATGTATTATTGAAATCAAGCTAAGAAAAGCGAACTAAAAAACATAAAGTGAAAGAGTGAGTGGCTTTTAGAAGGAAAGAGAAAAGGACAAAAGAGACTTCATGGTGTGTGTTTTTTTTATCCCTCCTTCTAGCTGCATGCCAAAGTAACCATCCAATTATGGTAGGGGAGAGGAAAAAATATCCATGCATTCATAAACACAAGAGTAACAGAGGCAGCAGTTGCATAATGACACAAACACCAGCACACCAACAGCTTTAGAAGGAAATCTACATTTGCTATTTGCATCTGATTTCATGCTACAGAGTGCACTCAACCATGCAGCTCAGTCATACAACTTGGCATGTGAAATATACCTGGGTGCGTGCGTAAATAAAAAAGCAGAGCAGCACTTTGAATACACACAATATAGGAAATTGTAAACTTGCCACTCAACTGATAATAGGTTAATCACCTCGCCTGCAATATTGATTCTTTCTACCTTGTAGCTACTTGTTGGTCCAGACACTTGCAATCATTCAGTTCTGTTGCAATGTGTGCTGCGAGTTTGTGTCTCTAATTGATTCGATTCCAAATTTGAGCGGACACCACATTTCAGTCTTTATTGATTTACCAGTTATTCTAATCCATTTCATTTCAGATACATGCATTTTTGTACAAGATTTATAACCCTATTGTTATCAGCAGAGCTGAAAATCCTGATGGGGGTATACTGTGACTATATGTGTGAGACAGCCTGTGTGTGTGTGTGTGTGTGTGTGTGTGTGTGTGTGTTTGTGTGTGTGTGTGTGTGTGTGTGCGTGTGTGCGCGTGTTTAGGAGGCATTGGATCCGCCTCCATCTGCATACAGCCTGTGTACGCACATCGTCTGTTGGCTCCTTTACATCCACTTGCATGTTAATGTGTTATCTTTAAGCAAGTCTTTATTTCTCTGGATGATTGTGGACACTTTGTTGTTACTGCCTATTGCTGGTGCTGGATGCTTGGTGATGTAATGACTACCTGAAAGGGATACTTCAGTTGCAAACTACTGGGCAGCTAAACGGTAACATGCCAGCCATATCACCGCTCCAACAAGCTACTTTGGTTGCTAACTAGACAAGACAGAGTAAACATGATACCACACAGCTAATATGAAAACTTCCTCTATTTGGCTATTCAACCCAGCTTACTTTGCCCTGGTAACCAGGTCCATTCCATTAAAATTTATTTCACTCTAAAATCTTTGCTGTTTTTAATGCTGGTATGAGACCAGGGTCTGTTTTATTTTGTAGGTTTATAGAAGCACTTGGTATTTGAAATTAAATTTAGATTAGCAGCAGAGGCAACTCAATATAAAGAGGTCTGCGCAAGCACGCACACACATGCACACGCACACACATGCATACACACGCACACATATACACACACACACACACACGCACACACACGCACACACACGCACACACACGCACACACACACACACACACACACACACTCTCCAATAACCTCAAAGGAAACATCCAAACGTTATTTTTCCAGGGCATAGAGTTTCATCTTCAAAGGTATTTCTGTGATCTCGCAGATTTCTGCTCAGAATGATAACATGCTTGCTTGGGGTGAAACATCCAAAAGAAAAATACAAATTTGGGTAACTTAACTTTTGTTTTCTTCTATTCTACCCCATGAACAATATCTAGACTCTCTCAGATTTATCTTGTGACCATTATATATGTTATCATTAGGTATTACACAACACAAGACGTTAACGTCTTCTGTATTGTCCTTGTCAAATAAATACATAAGTAAATAAATAAAACAATCTCTCTTATGCAATCCGGCCTGGTCGGGAATAACTTGCTTATAAATAAATGATGTAGGTTGAAATTGTCATGGAATTTGAATAGCTAAGAATCTAAGGAATCTCATGCCTCAATTTCTTTATGTACATGTGGATCAGAGTCCTAGCTGCTTTATCATCTGTGGTGTTATTCTGTTGTGTCTGCACCCTGTCTGCTTTTATCTTTTGAAAATAAAAATAAAAGAATATACACACGTAGGTGCTGACTGCCTGCTGGCCTTTTGAAAAATAGAATACTCATTTTCAATACAAAGAGCTGCAGGATGCAGGGCGTCCTCTCCCACACACCCACCCCTACTGGTAGACTTCAAACCGGTTAGGAGAGAGACTGGGAGGCTGAGACCAAAACAGGGGAGAGAGAGAATAGAGAGGTATACAAAGAGAAAGTGAGATGGAGGTCGAGAGAGAGAGAGAACACACAGACACAGGGAGAGCGAGCTGATGATGTGTCATAGTAGTAAAAGTAGCGTCTGGATCATAATCTGGTGTTGTACACCAGCATCAGGCAGCCTTCTGCGTGACATCATAATAAAACATACACATGGACAATCACATCCAAAGCAACAACCCTCCTGATACCTGCATAGAAAACACAGTGAAACACTTCCAATCTCAGAACAGATGCATGCAGATATTCATAACAGTGTTATCAAACTGACATGCATGTGAATCCTAAAATCACAATATAACACAACCCAACAGATTTCGATTTGTTTTAACAAAATAACTGACAATTTGTGGCTCAATTGAGGAGTATTCCAAAATCTCGGTCAAGTAAGCTATTTTTAATTGGACTGTGTGACATGTGCCCAGACATTTGGGCCTGCTCTAAAAAAAGACCTGTGGAAAACCCACCCAAATCCAAACCTTAATTAGACCGCTTCTGAAAGAGACTTGACGATATATGATGCACCGCATGATTGGAGCTGATTGACAGCCTGCTCACCACAGATCCACTCATACACATAGACCCAACGCCCTCTGCAATAGGTGCAAGAAATAATTTTGACTTTAAACTTGACTCGTGACTGAGTCTTGGTTTCTAGGAACCCAGTTGACCTGTGAGGACCTTAGCTTCTTGTTTTGTCTCACGGTGCTAATAGTGGGACACTTATAGCTGCAGTGTGTACAATGCCATAAGAGAACAGCGGGCAACTCATATTAACCCCATTCATTTAAATTCAGTCACAACTTCAATTACAAAATTCTGTCCTGTCTAACTTTAATATTGGGATTTTATGAATGGGAAATTACGCCATTGTCATTACACAACACAACAACAACAAAAAGGTATGTTGTTTTCGCCATATAAAAAGTTAAATGAGGGGACACAAACAACTAAGAAGAATATATAATGGGAGGTTCCGTAAAGGTTTTCATTACATCGCCTGAAATATAACTACCGTGTAAGGAGATCCAGATAATTACCTGTTGCAAATAATCTTCAGATTTAAGATATAAGGTCAGGATAATTGACTAACATTTGGCACGTGTATAACAAAGTTTGAGCTAGGAAGCTACAGGCAGAAAATGGCAAGTTTTGAAGAACATTTGGATGGTGCGACGAGGCAGGCCTGCTTGGTTCTGATCTGGAATGATTGTAAAGGTTTACAAGAATATGTTTACGGCATTTACTTTCTAACTGGGACGTTTCGGGAAAGATTGGTGGGGATTGCTGCAGACAAAATACACACGGCGACACACTGGTGAGAGCAAATTATGTTTAACCATGTATCCAGCTAATTGAAATAGCTCATGTAATTGTATTGTGTGAACAGTTAACTTGAGTCAATATTTTATGAGAAACAAGTGATTTTTTTCTTCTATCCCAGAACGTTTCTGTGGTGTAGCCAGACCTTATTCCACAGCGTTCAGGAGATAGGTCAGGCAAAGCGAGACTAGTGCCAGGGTAACCTTCAGATCAGTGACATACAGATTGCAATGTAATGCAGTCCACAACACGCAAAGTACATGCTCATACATTAACACAGGACTAATTCCATATTTCTTATTTCAACAAAGATTCAACATATCATGCTTCACAGGGTAGTTTACTATTGCAGGGCTATTGTATAGGACTGGATTAGTAAATACAAGTTTGGTTGTTATTGTGTTTGCCTTTTGTGCATGTATGTACTCCTGTTGGTGATTTATGAGACAAACTAAATAGTAGCAGGACCTTTTTCTTAATTTTATACACTAAAATGTACATGTCAGGTAAAAGTGGTGATTAAACAACAGGTGAAGATATGCAGGTAACATGCTTTAGGTTTTCCTTTGACTTACAGTATTTACCATCTGTCTTTTAAACCAATCACTGTGTATTTCTGCTCAACGTTACACTCCATTGAGTGTGTCTGACACTGCTGTGAGAGGAGTCTGCACAGTCTGTCACATTATGAGCTCCCTGCAGAGAGATAGACATAAAGTGAGACAAAGACAGTAAATAAGTCTGTGTATTGAGAGCTGAACAGAGACGCTCTAATAAAGGTGAGACGGTAAAATGGGAGACGGAGAGGGAAGGAGAAAATGAGATGGAAATGACACCGTGATAAATAAAAAGATGAGCAGACAGACAGAAAGGAAGCAAACTTCCACTGCTGAGTCACATATACTGTATCTGTGAAGTCTCACAGAAGTCTACACTTCCAGAAACTTCTGTGCAGTCCTTGCATACTCAGCTGTGTAACGGTATGCGTTTGCATTTGTGTGTGCGCTGGTGCAGCTGTGCATTCCAATCAGAGAGATATAACCCTCATGCCCCCGTCGACAGCCCCACCCCCCCACCAGCTCCCTCACATTATCCCCTAAGACCCTCTGCTTCCCTACCATCTGGACCAGTCACTGCTACCAGTCAGCATAAATGTGTGTAGTATTTGTCTCCAGCCTCATGTCTCAGATTCACAGAAAGAAGAATTAGCTGCTATATGTCACCCCATGCTTTCCTAACATAAACCTGATTAGCAGAGAACACAACAGGCTTTTTTCTTTTATTAAAATCAACATACTTAAATGCTCAGCCGGTTCACATGACTACTGTAATGTATTTCAGAACAGACGGCATACCTGCAGCTGATACTGAATGAGGATAGCACTTCATGATAAAGCAGAGAAAATAGTTTTTTATGATTTACAGATGTCAATTTACAGGTTTTTCTCACCAAGCACTAAGCCTCTACTAACCATGTTTACTAGTCCTGGCAGCTGTAGCTTATTAAGCCGATATAACCTATTCTTGTGTCTGTTTTGGCCACCTTTCACACCTTAAACTACAGGTTATGAGCTTCAGGCAGACATGTTGATTCACAGTATAATTGGTAGAAGAGTCAAAATATAGAGCGAGTCCATTTTTTATTTATTTTTTAAGGTTTTTATATCATTCAGTTCCTTATATATTCAAATCAAAATATTCATATATTGGTTGAAAACAATTTACCGCTTGACCTGATGAATGAGTTTTTTTAACTACATTTTACTGAGATGGATAAATATAAGTTGTACAATAGCATTAAAAAAAAGCAGAATGTCAAAATGCATTGACAAACCTTTAGAGGACCAGATATGGGTGACGTCAAGCGACTGTAACGTGTCTGCAAAGCATCCTGGGAAGGCGAAAAATGCCCAATGCCGATGCCCAACTTTATGCAAATTAATCCATTGAACGCGACGTGACTATCCAATAGAAGTAGACGAAAATCTTTCAAATTGACGTTTGTCGATGAAAATAGATTCAGCAACTGCATAGCCTATTTCTCGCTTCAAATGTTTTGAGAAACACGTTTACAACTATTTTTGTAAAATACAAGATCGTATTCCGAGCAAGCCTGTTGTTTTGAAATTCTGGAGTAGCCAGACCCACGTGACGCGCTCGTCCTATCAGGTGCCGGTCAAGGGCGTGGAGCATCAACCATGGATGTATTACGTCGAGACACCACGTTTTAGTCGTGTTGCCAAAGTGGATTTGCACCATTAAGTATCCCAAGTTCTCTCACACTACACTGCTCGTCCGCTACAAAAATGACATGTAATGTTATGTGTCCGTAAGTCTGACATACATCATTATCTTGCACAGTGCAGGAGTGTGTAGCAAAATAAGCATAAAGCATTATTAACCTTTTCTAGTAAGACTGCAGACATACAGTATATGACAATAGCAGGTGAATAGTTTAATTACTACCTTTTCAAAAAGTTTATTCCTTGCACCACACAGTGATAAAAGCACAAGAGTTTTGCTGAAGACTTAACAATGAAAACGTAATGCTAAATTAAATCCATCAATTCTGACCTGCAAACATATACTTTCTACAGTTATAATAACAACTGACAAACAAAACTGAAATGCAATGCATGCAATACCACTTCCTTTTTAAATTAGTTGGTATGCATGTAGAAATATGATAGTAGAGTAAGTTAAGCTTCATTTTATCAACCACATAATGGGTCACAATTAAAAAGTCAATACCGAGCTACAAGTTGGACTGTGGAAACAGGAAATGCTCTCTCTCATTTGCTATCATCTTTCATGCTTCAGTTGTTCCGTCTTCACTGGACTTTCAGCTTAGTTTCATCATCCGCCTTTCTTTTCACAAAGAAGATCATGTGCACACGCACACACACGCACGCACACAAACACACAAAGGCATAAACACATGTGTGGAGGACCATAAATCCAGTAAATATTGGTTATTAGATTAGAGTGTCAAATATAACCCTCTGTTAGGCAACGTACAACATTTGTGGGCGTGAGTTTGTGTACTCCGAGCATCGTGAGGTTAGAGGAGAGGATTCAGAACGAGGTCTGAATGGAGCCGGCTTGACCGCTCTCACTAATGAGACGGTGACACGCGCACGCAGGGATACACGACACACACAAGAGTGTCACACTGAAAGTCTCTGAACAGACACAGTGAATCACGATATCATCTGATCTGCCTCTAAACAACCCCACTCACTAAACCATTTCCTGGATTATAAGACTCGTGTCTGTGTGTGTGTGTGTGTGTGTGTGTGTGTGTGTGTGTGTGTGTGTGTGTGTGTGTGTGTGTGTGTTAAAGGTCCTTGTCCTGGCAGCTTCTCATGGTCCCCCCATCTCTTGCGCTCCCTGTGGCACCTCATGCTCGTTATCCATTTCTCTTTTAATACTTCCCTCATTCTCTGGCTGTGTCTTAAATCGCACACTTCTGTACTAAATACTAACTATTTGAGTACATAGTGCGTTCACATTGTCGAAGTGCGGTCAAATGAAGTGCACTTAGAGTACCCGGATGGTGCACTCAAAACGGCCAAAAAAGTTGAGTGTGGATCGATGGACACTTTCCACACTCAACGGTCGCCATCTTGGCTACGTAGCGGAAGGGGCGGGGCTAACAACAGTTAGCAATACTAATGTTAGCAACAATACTAATGTGAAGTTGAACATGAGTCTTTTTGCTATACTTATAACATATGCCACCTGTATATGTATATTTGGTTAATTTTACAGTTGGTAATGATTTTTGTACCACGAATTATAACCTTTAATTGTACCGCAGAACTACAAGCACATTTTTAAAATAAAACTATATTAAAAGTATTTAACTTTGTTAGCTCTTGTATTACACGTTGCATGACTGTTGCAAGCATATAATGTTAGTTGTGTGCGTTTTCAGCTAATGGGGGCATGACGCCGGCGCCGCAATCGTCATCCTGGCGTGACACGGAGCAAATAAAAACAAAATCACATTTATTTTTGTTAAGCTATCAAAAACAAAGCAGGAATTATTCGAAAACAATAGCAGACTGGAATGCTCTCCTTTGAAATTCACAATTCTACAGAAGAAGAAGTGATGAAATGTGAACGTCATTTCGGTAAGTGCACATGGCAGTGCACGATTTGAGACAACACTCCTCTGTCGAAATTTACGCACTATGCAAGACAGTACGTAGTGCAAGTGTACTGTCAGTAAGTGCACGGAAGTGCGCGATTTGAGACCTCTGTCTCTTAGAGAGAAAGCCTTGATGATTTGCTTCTTTTCCTTTGCCATTGTTCTTTTTTGTCCAAGTAGTATGTTTTGGCACACACAGCATACAGTGCATGTGTTGTGTGTGTGTGTGTGTGTGTCTGTGGGATTGAAACATATGTTCATCAAAGCAGGATTACTGTCCAGTGGTGTTTTCTAATCTAAATACAGCCCTTTCAGGAAAATGACCTACTGATACGGATGAAACACACGTTCTTTCTCTCTCTCACCACAGACACACACACACACACGACCTACAGAGGTTGTGAGGTAGGCTGTCCTGGGTCCTTGGACCTACGCATCACCCAATGATAATCACCTTCCCATACAGCTAACCAATCAGAACGCTGCTTCTATGAGCAGATGGCATGGACTGCTGTAGGTATGATTTTATCTTGGGCTTTGATATGTTGTCTTTCTTGAAGAATATCCGTAGCAATCATCTACATTGTTGTGTGGTGTTTGTAGAAAATGTAGCTGATGCATGGACATGTCAGGACTCTGGATGCTGTCTTCAGGATTTCACTGCAATTAATTTTTAAACACTATTAAAAAAAAAAAAACTAGTGAAGACTTGCTGAACATAGACAATCTAACACAGTTAACTTGACCCCCTGAGTCAACTGACTTTGCTGACGTATGCTGAAGTCCCGCCTCCTTTGGTTTCTGTTGCTACGCCTGTGAAGCTTTCCATTCTCACATGCGGTTTACAATAACGGGGACAGATTTATCACTTGATATTCTGAGTTTTGAATACGTGTCCTTGTTTTCACATGGTAGTACACACAAGCAGTGTTCTCAGTTCTAGCCGCCAGCCATCAATCTTGTTGGCTGAAATAATAACTATTGCAAGAATTATACTGCAGTTGTTGGTTTGTTAAGTATTGTTAACTATGAATTGGTTGAAATTACCATCTTGCTTAAAAACTGTGGCCAAAGCTAAAGTCCCATAAAAAAAGTAAAATGTCTCACAAGATGAAAATCTTTGTGGAATAAATGAAAATAAAGGATTAGCATTGTATTTTGCACTAAAGAGTAGAAATAGTTAGCCTTATATCGAGCAGGCAATTTGAAGGGTGATGACATCCCCTTTGTTGGAAAATTGACCTACATAACCTGCCTTCCTCTCTCCATCCCCTCTGACGCTAAAAGGCGGACGGCAGTCTGGACCTATAACCGATATTTATTGCAAATTATTAAATTGTGACAGAACTTTTCTAATTTAGCCTTTATGGCACTGGTTTAGCAGCCCAGGCAACTCACAGACAACTTGCATACATTTCAAATCATCTCACGTCATGCTACTCAGCCAATCAAATCTGTGCATTCTGTGCACACACACACACACACACACAACGTGTTCTAAAAACAGAGCTTTTAATTAACAATGAGCAGACTACAGACAAAACCAGGATGTCTCCTCAGTAGGCAATTTTAGGGGGAATGGTGGGGGGGACTTCTGGGGTTCAGCATTTTACTCAAGGAGACTTCAAACCACCAACGCAACGAGTAATTGCCAAAACTACCACCTGAGCCAAATGTAAGCTAGACATGGACAAAGATAAACAGGTAATAAATCTCCCTGACATCGCTGTTCTTCAACTTTATGTCAATCCACATTCATCCAAAGCTTTGTATGCACTTTCACCGTTATTTATGTTCTCATAGTTTATGCTGTAAACTGACCAACAGTCTGGTCTCCCTGAAACTTGGAGCATTCCTTTGAGATCTGTAACCAGTGTGTGTGTGTGTGTGTGTGTGTGTGTGTGTGTGTGTGTGGTGAGAGAGAAAGAACACTTGTCAGTTGGCTTATGGGCTTCTGGGAAGCTGCACAGTGCAGCTGCTGTCATACCACAGATCAAAGGGGATTCCTAGACAGGCTGGATGGATGGGGTGGGGGGTGGGGGCATGTTGGATGGAGAAGGAGGGGAGAGGTTGAACTTGTCAGCTGGTTTGAAAGCAGACTATGGTTTAGTAAATGACACAGTGGCCAGCAACTACTTCTGGAATGTGTTGTTATTGCCAGACAAAGTTGATATTTTTACAATTTTTATGCACACAATGTAACAGAACTCTTTCTCATAGAAATTCTACACGACATTGAGTTAACAATAGTGTGGTTCTACTGGACTGTATTCCTTTTTGCCAAATTGACCTAATAAACCTGCAATTGACTGTATATTAAATTTTTTGTGTCTATGTATAGTCCATTGTTATTTTACTCCTTTGTATTATATTCGCTACAGAAGCCCAGATTTTCATAATAATCATTAATCATCTAATCTAATCTACAGAATGATGCAGCTCTACGCTGCTGCTGGTTATGTACCTTGTAATCCAATTGATGTGTCAGTTGCTAATTCTGCGAAACAGCAGACGTCAATCCAGATGGCAGTAAAAATCACCACAGAACCCATGTTGACCCATACACAGTAAATAATGTCAGATGGGACATTTACCAGAATAGAAATTATTTCTCTAGACAGTAACATTTCTTTAACAGGGACATACAAAACAACCAAACCACTTCTGGTAATTCTAAAGACAGCAGATATGGTGTGGCTTGAGTCTGAGCATCAAAATCTGCTTTATTTTACAGTCATGCTAATAGTTATGGATTAGAATTTACTTAAAACCATTAACAAGCCTTTAGAGGTGTAACAATACAATAAGCTCAGAATTCACATTGATCCACGCATAATACCTAAAGGTCCCATGACATGGTGCTCTTTGGATGCTTTTATATAGACCTTAGTGGTCCCCTAATACCATATCTGAAGTCTCTTTCCAAAAATTCAGCCTTGGTGCAGAATTACAGCCACTAGAGCGAGTTCCGCAATGAGCTTTCCTTAGCATGAGCCATTTCTGTGTCTGTAGCTTTAGAGGAGGAGAGAGGGGGGGCGAGTTGTGTGGGAGGCTGGGGATGTGGCCTTGACCAACTGCCACTTTGCTCGTTTGAAAGCCATGATATCTCTCTCTCTCGCATGGGCTAAATTCTCTGGGCGGGAAAAGCAGAAAAAGGGGAGGTAATCTTGCCCCTTATGACATCATATGGAGCAAGATTCCAGATCGGCCCATGTGAGCTTTCATTTTCTCAAAAGCAGAGCACAATACCCAGGGCTCGGTTTACACCTATCGCCATTTCTAGGCAGGTTGGGGGAACTCATATTAATGTTAAAAAAAACTCATGAAGTCAAATTTTCATGCCATGGGACCTTTTAATGGAAAACACACCACCACCCAATTACATTTTAAAATTGAACACTACATGTACAAGGCAAGGAGATACTCAATATTTCACTGAGCAAAAAGAAATACAAAGACTAGGTTAGATCCTAGTGTTTTCAGCGGCGGTATATTCCTCTCTCTGTTGAAGAAATACAATCCTGTGCTGTGCTCTGAACCACAATCACTTGATTTAAAAGATAACATTTATATGTCGGAGGACATTGTGCTAACAGTTTGGTGCCAGACAGAAAGAACATGATCAATACATTTAGAATTGCAAAGATATGAAACCACAGTTTCTACTCTCTTGATGGCTGTACGCACACACACACACACACACACACACACGCACACACATGCACACACACACAGCCTCACATACGGTTTCACACACACCTGTTGGAGAGCAGTGTTTTTATGAGGTCACAACAGGCAAGGTTTCTAGCTATTTCTAGCCACTGGGGGACCATAGGCAGGCTGGAGGAACTCATATTAATGTTAAAAAAACCTCATAAAGTGAAATGTTCATGCCACGGAACCTTTAAACTAACATGCATTGAACATGTGTTTCAAAAAAAAAAGTAAAAATAAATCAATGCTTTTTTTCACATGTGGCCCTAATCCTCTTCCGTATTAAACACAGTTGCAAAACACACGAAGAATAAAATAGCACATCCTTATCTGCATGAAATACTGAAGAATATAAAATGATAATATGAGAATGTCATTAATAGATAAAGAACCAATGTTATGAACTTAAGGTGTTTAAACAACCCAGTTGACCACAAATACCAGTTTTCAAAGTAAATGTGGCAAAAGCTGCAGTACAGTTGCATTTTAAAATGCAAAGTATAGATAGATGCCATTAAAAGCAATGGTCAATGCAAACAGTCAAACTGAAGCCGATTTGCCAAATGTGCTGTGGATGGAAATGAAGAAACATTACTTTGAGATGAAGTTTATATGCAAAGAGACAAAACAGGAGGCAGTCTATTGGAAAAGAAGAATTTGGGGAATCAGACTGTCTGACACACACACACACACACACACACACACACAGTAGTGGCCTCAGCAAACATCAATCAGTGAACTGCTGCATTGAAAAACTACTCCAGCTATCGAACCCAGCTGAAGATTCATGTCAGTGTGCATCCATTGCTCAGTATGACTTCTACTTTGAAAAAGAAAAAGCTGCTCCACAGCACTCCATTACAGTCAGTATATATATATATATATATATATATATATATATATATATATATATATATATATATATATATATATATATATCTCATTTACTTGACATACAGTTGTGATCCATATTGAAAGTTAAGGTTAAGGAGTTCAAGGCTAACAAAGCAGCAACCCACAGGTCTGTAAGTGAAACTAATGTAGAAGTGCCTTAAACCTGCATTCTTTCAAATGGCCAGCAGGGGATGATTCCATTGGCTCCAAAAAGAAGTCCTAAAACCTTTTAAATCATTTAAATTGATATAGACTACAGGTGTTCTAAAGATCCTTTTCAATTTTGATCCACTGCTTGTGTATGTTATTTTAAACATTAAATACATTTATCCATTGCAATGTAATACTACTTTTATTTTTAATTAATTGTAATTTTAATCAAAAGCCTAACATTTGCCAATTTGTGGACAACAAGATTGGGTAGACAGAGCAGAGCAACAAACATTTGAGCAGATAAGAATATGCCCGTCCAACACTTGAGTAGTGATTAAGGTAAGAGGGATAGAGAAGAGAAGAGGAGGAAACGATGGGGAGACAAAGGAGGGACAGGAGGGTGTCAAGCGTCAGGACGATGGTGGAAACAGAAGAGGCACTGTGGAATAACTTGTGGTCAGCGAAAAGAGGATGAGTCAGAGGAGGAGGGGAGTGAAGAGTAGTGGGTGGTTATGGAAGGGTTTCCAGAGAAGCCAGAGTTAGACGCGGTCAGGAAGTAGTTATTGGCACTCAACTTTTAATGACGGCGAGATAGTAGGGTGGGGTTTACTTTATCAGATTATGCATTTTAGGCCAATGATCTCAAAGTATGTGAAGTATGTAAAGATTTGGGACCGTTCCTTCTCAAACATTTCACTTTGATTGCTGACTGTCTGATATTATTAGCATTTAATTCCACCCGCTTAGATTACAACAAATGTCATTGACCCATGTCTGGTTTCAGGAAAAATGAGTAAGGGATGTGAATTTAAATGGGTCATCGTCCTTCAGACTTTCAATAATGAAGACAAATGTTTAAATGACCTCGATAAGAAAACATAGAAGTGCAGCAATAGTTAAAACAAGATATCAAAGACAACACTAAGCAAACAGGATGAATTTAGATGAACTAATAAGATGAACCCATCAAATGAGTGTGAGACTGAGTCATATAATGTGCAAGACAGCAACCAAGCAGAATGCAGAAAAAAAACCAAACTGTCACGAGCAGCTACACAGACAGCTGACGGTCAGGTCCAATTACCAAGAAAAAGACACTCCTTCAGGGAGATCACGCTGTGGGTAAACACTGCTCTCCGACAGGTGTGTGTGAGACCATATGTGAGACTGTGTGTGTGTGTGTGTGTGTGTGTTTCTTCAACAGAGAGAGGAATATAGCACTGCTGAAAACACAAGGATCTAACCTATTCTTCGTATTTGTTTGCTTTTTGCTCACGTGAAATATTGAGTATCTCATTGCCTTGTACATGTAGTGCTCAACGTTAAAATACAATCTATGTGGTGGTGTGTTTTCCCTTAAAAGGTCCCATTGCATGAAAATATCACTTCATGAGGTTTTTTTTTTAACATTAATACAGTGTGAGTTCCCCCAGCCTGCCTATGGTCCCCCAGTGGTTAGAAATGGCGATAGGTGTAAACCGAGCCCTGGGTATCCTGCTCTGCCTTTGAGAAAATGAAAGCTCTGATGTTCAGATGGGCCAGTCTGGAATCGTTCCCCTTATGACCTCATAAGGGGCACGGTTATCTCCCCTTTATCTGCTTTGCTTTCAAACGCGCAAAGTGGCAGTTGGTCAAGGCCACACCCCCATCCACCACCTTTTATGTATTAATATTATGTTCTGTCTTGTGGCATCAAAAAAGAGGTATGAAGCAAAGAAGCTGCTTTGTCAAATGTGAAATTAGTTTGGTATTTTAAAGCGTAGTCTGACATTTTTCTTGTCAGGAGACTTACATGGGAAGATGCTACCACTCATGTCTGAGAGAGTGGTATCAATCTTCTAATTTGACTCACAACAAGAAAGCAAATAGGTGCATTTCCCCCAAATACTACTGTATTTGTTTTTTATTAGGTTGCAAAAAGTGTTTACTTTTAATTATGCTGAGTACACATTTGGAAATTTAAAATAAATTCAAGACTAATAATTTCCCTCCTAAATTAATTATGTCTAAACTTGAAAAATTAAGTTGGTTGACAACAACATAAGTGTCCTCTACAGTACTTACAGCTAGGGCTGGGCGATATGGAGAATATGAGATGTCACAATATTATTGACCAAATACCTCAATGTCAATATTGGAAAGATATTGTAGGGTTAACAACTGGTGCTTTTACAAATCATTTTACCAATTAGATTTTAGATATACTGTATAATCCCCGATAATGGGGATATATTGACTAACTGAGTAAAGGCAACAGCTAGAACAGCCCGGTAAGTTCCGAAAATGACATCACTTTACTGTAATGCAGCCTGTAAAACCAGCACAACACAACACTTACGGCATATTACGAAAAAAATTATACAAAATCTAAGACGATATTTAGTCCAATACATCGATATCGTTGTAATATCAATATATTGTCCAGTCCTACTTACTGCCTTGATGAGATTCTGGTGTGCAGACGCATATTTATATTACATACTATATATTTTCTTAGGACAAGAAGGATGCTCTCCAGGACAGGAAGTTGACACTATCTCCCTCAGGGTCTCTATCCCACCCTACCCAATTACTGGACAGACATGCTGACCAACCAGTTCAAATCACTGTTGCAGCAACAGGGAAATTATTGCGTGCCTCCTTCACACCATCTACTGCATACTGCCAGCTGAGTTCGGTGGATCGCCATCCAAGCCTGAGGCACTGCTGCTGGGTGTTGAATCTCGTTTCCTGATTGCTTTGTGAGCCTTCATAGCTATATATTCAAATCAATGACACACAAAAGGCCATTTAAATCAAGCAAAATAAGTTATTCTACAGAAAGCCTCTAAAAACACTTAATAAAAGTGAGTGAGACGGTGAGTCAAGCTCTAAGCTTTGTTAGACAAAGAGTGGCAGTATTAACAGCAGCTTAAGCATCATCAAAGTGCATCTTTCTCAGCATAGAGTAGCCTTCAATCTCCCTGAAACAATGCGCGCACACACACACACACACACACACACACACACGTGTAAACAGACCTCCTGTCCACACAAATAATCACGTAAATCCCCTGAGTAGTTTCCTTTTATTCTCAGTGTGTTTGGGAGTTATTGTTCGTTCAAAACGTATTTACTGAGTGAGTGCCCATCCTGTCACAATGGAGGAGACAGATTGGTGGCACAGGGCCACAATGGAAAACAAATCTCTGCCTTTCAAATGTACCACTCCTGTGACACTATCGGCCCTTTTGACGTGATAGGCTCTGTTGAGCAGAATTCAGAAAAGTGATGTGTGGCTGCTGCTTGCACTGAGGACTCCATTGTGACACTGTGTCTGGAGATGTAGAAAAGAATCATTGAACATCTGGGCTGATTTCAGCACGTCACTGTTACATCTGATTGATTTTGGACTTGGATCATCACACATCTTGTAATCTTTAATATAAGGGGACCGGATTTACACAATGTCTTTTCTTTCATCATTCTGCAAAATCTTAATTTTCTTCTGACCTAACCTAAAGCGTTTCCAGTGATAGAAAGACACTAAGAAAATATTCTATAATATAATTTCAGGTATTTGAATTGTCAGTATTCAATTTTATGCTGCTTTTTGATTGTTCCACCCAACAGTATTTAAACTGCAATAGTACAACTTGTCCACATATGACATTAACAATGCTACTTTATGAAGCAGAACTTCATTGATTCTTATCAACTAGTAATGACATTGGGGAAAGTAGTATCAAAAAGAGGGAAGTAGATTTTATTGAAATATTATAAAAACCTAAACTTTTTTTTGTTTTTTTTTTCCATCAGCCTCATGGGTTTCTGCTGTTAAAATGCGTGAATTTCAAAAAGGCTACATTGACATTTGTGATTTTTTTTGTGATTTGTCACTTTCTTATTTTAGAATGCATTTATGTCCTTGTTGTATGTTACTTATTTACTGTGTTTTTTGTGTACCACTGTACTGTCCAGTGGCTACTTATTGTTTTAGGTGGATTACATTGACTGTGTAGCCCAAGGTAAATTTACCCTTGTGGACAATAAAGTATGTCTCAGCCTAATTTGAAGAAATGCAAGATTTGTTTCTTCAAATGATAAGATTTTCATGTTAAATATTTTGTGAGGGGCATATATGATTTTAACTATATAGAGTCACAGCTGCATTGGCAGCTGGATTTAAACTGAAGGTTATTGTGATAAGGTGGCACACGTCTTCAACCTACGTGTCACTGTATGGTCAGACTGATGTGTTTATTGTAATTTTTATTTTTTGGGGGGCTTTTCCCCCTTTATTTCAGTGACAGTGGATAGACAGAAAAAGGTGGGAGAGAGATGGGGGATGACACGCAGCAAAGGGTTGCAGGTTGGCTTCAAACCCGGGCCTCTGCAAAGGCCTCAGCCTACATGGGGTGCACGCTCTTACTGGGTGAGCTAGAGGTCACCCCCCGGCCAATGTGTTATATTGTTCACTGAGGAATCTTGTTGATCTGAATCTTGATAGCCTTGCCAGTATCAGAGTACACTTGTTTGTTTATAGCGCCCTAATTATTCAGATTCATTAAGCTTTTGCTCTGCTCCATGTTCCTGCAAATGGATGCTCCCCCTGTAACAGCTCTACGGACCATTAAAGGGCCCACTTACCTAGTTTGGGAAAGACTGCAATAATGTTATATAAATTAAATATCACTTTGAAATGGACCATTCAACCACAGCATCTCTCCAGTTAGAACTGACAGGGTTATGGAACAGGCAAGACAGTTCATTGTGTTCTTGTGAACTCAAAAGGTTCAAAAGCAACACAGAAGCTGTCTTTCTCCTTTATCTTTGTTGGTATAGTTTCTCCATTTGACCTCTACTATAGCATGGTGGCTGTCTTGGTTGCTTGAAAATTTGTAATGCAAACCCAAACAATTCCATATACCAAATCTGAACAATAAAGTGTCCCATTTCACCAACAGAAACCTGGTTTGGATATAAAAAGGTCCCATACTATGCTCATTTCCAGGTTCATACTTGTATTTTGGGTTTCATGTTTACCTGTATTCCATTTTAGCAACTGTCTCTTTAAGCCCCCATCCCAAAAAAGCCCAGTATGCTATGAAAGGTCAGTGTTTCCGGGTCTTCCGCATCCATGCTTTCAGAGTCTCTGCACGGCCATTGTACCCGGGGAAATGACTGTAATGGCACTGAAGCTGCAATATATATATATATATATGTGTGTGTGTGTGTGTGGGCATAGTTTCTACGGGCTGCTTTAACAGTATTTATGTAGCACCTGGACCTGCATAAATTAAAAAATCAAATATTATACATATATGGGTCCTTTAGAAAACAAGCAGTGGTGCAGGTATGTTACAAAATGGGTGCATCCACCATGGACTTTTCATTGAATCAGCATCACGACACCACTGAGAGAGACTTTAGTAAATTGAAGTTTAAAAGTGGTGCATTGTGAGTCAGGATGTAAGGGATTTTAGGTGCGACGGGGTAGTCACCAGAGTTCTGACAGCAATCCCTGCTCTTGCTGACAGGCCTCCCCGCCTGCAGTCTTCTTATTTATTTATGTTTCTTACACAGTGTCAAATAATTTTAATCACTCATTTTCTTCCACACAGGTGGGTGATGTGTGGTTAGAGTTTCTGGGTCATTGAACCCTCGGGCCTCTGGTTACAGTAGAGCTTGAAAGATGTGGTCAGTCAGCTGTCAATAATAAACGAAGTGCACCTAATGGTGTGTGTGTTGATGTGTAAATAGGTTACATACAGTTAAGTGCAACAGGAGGGAATATACTGAATGTGTGATTGCAAGTGTATGTGTGTTTGTGTTAAAGGCTCATGGTAATTAAAGCAAGAGGTTTATTGTGTGTTTGTGTAAAACATTCAGCCCAATGGGACCGTAAAATCTTACAGAAACCGTTGACCTTACATCGACAAGTCACTCCCGAGATTACTTAAATCTCTGTAATGGAAGGTGTGTGTGTGTGTGTGTGTGTCTAATGTCTAGTATATTTTTCATGGAACAAATAATGGTCATTGTTTAGTGCTACTATATATATATATATATATATATATATATATATATATATATATATATATATATATATATATATATATATATATATAGAGAGAGAGAGAGAGAGAGAGAGAGTTATGGTAATGTCTATAAAGTGCCTAAATTCCCAAGTCAAGCACAATAGCATCAAATGTAATAGTCACATATAGTCAAATGGTTTCATATGGAGAGGTATGCTGAAGAGTACCACTTAACACACAGAAAGCTAAAGAAGCCGTCAGTGCTATTGCTCACTTTTGTTCTTATAGGGCCAGTGAAGTTTTTACTGTCCAACAGTATAAAAATATTGGAATACTGTATATATCTGAAAGGCCCACGGGGGGGTCATTCATCAATACCAGTGACTTAATAAATAGGATTACAGGGATGGCGAAATGCAACGTGTCTTTCTAACACTTTTGTTAATGTATGAATAAGCAAATGGGATATACAGTACGCTAACATGTTCATTTGTGCTGGTACTTTGAACAGAGCCAGGCTAGCATTCCCCCTCTGCTTCCAGTTGTGCTAAACTGACCATTATCTTTATATTTACCGTGCAGACAGAGATGTGGCATTGATCTTCTCAACAAACTCTCAGCAATTAAGCAAATATCCCCAAAATGTCCAACTGCTCATTTAAGACATATCAAAATCCTACCGCTTGATTAAGCCCAGACTTTTCAGTCCAGTAACAAATACGAACTCATTTACTGTTTCCGTGTGTCATACACAGTGGTAAAGTTTAAGGTAAAATTTTACCCACATTACCCCACCGTCATTAAGCTTTTATAATAAATACAATAAAACCCATTTAGTTCATTTTCAGACACTACAACAATAAACTGAAAGTGTCTGCTCCGTACAGCAGCAGAAGCACAGAGTAGCAGGATTCACATAGTAAGGAGAGTTTACCCACAAGACCATGGTGGAGGATTTGGTGTCAAAGCGAAAAGCAAAAGCGTCTGTTTGGCAATATTTTAAAAGGAACCTGATAACTATAATGAGGCAATCTGTAAATTGTAAACTCCAGGGGCCACTTCTCAGCCGTAACGCGGTGCAGCTCCACTCTGGGACGGACCTGAGATCAAAGTAAGAGCTCTGTCAGCATCAAAGACGAAAATCTTTTCTTGTAAAATGTCCAATTATCGCTAACAGCCATGTCACAAGTTTATAAACCAGTGAGAAAAAAGTCTCACTGTGTCATCCTTACTGAAGGTAAAGTGTAATGCACTGTGATGGGGGTGTCATTACTTGTTAACTAAGCTCTGCACTGTGTTAAACATTTGAATGGTATAGTTTTATAAATCAACTGCCTTATTAAAAATAAGGCCAAGAGTCAGATTATTGCACTCCATACCAATAACGTCTGCCAACCCAACTATTCAGGTTGACAAGGTTACAGCAGATGTTCCCAGTTGTGTACTGTAAAATGCGCACATGCCGGGGCCACGAAGAGGACAAGTCTGGGAATTAATTATTGATTGGTTGGAAGGGGGGGGTCTTGTCACCTTCCAATCCACTAAAGATCCTTGGTGCATGACCACATGAGGAAGATATGTTGATGATGATGATGATGATGGTGATCGTAAACACAAATGGTGTGGTGGGAAATTAACAAATTATAATTATAATTATGTAGTAAATATTCGATTCAGCCACCGCCATGCCTTATACGTGTGTGCTCAGTGTATAGTGAAACATACAGCAATGTATTTAGCACAGATCGTGACATCGATTGTAATCATATGAAATTCATCCTATTCCTGGAAAGCCTAAAGTCATTTTGCATAATTTGTTTTTATTCTAAGACCGAGTGACTAAGCTATGCATTATTTCTCATTAGTCCTATACATATCAGCTTTATGACATTGCTCTCCTATTTTTAACTGTCAGAAGCCAGATTAGGACCAAACCGCACGATCTCCGGAAATCTGTTCTTTGTTCTTCCTGCTGTCTGTGACAGTGATTACATAACCCTGCCCTCACTTACATAAGTGTCATTTGTTAGAAGTAAATTTCAAACTGTTAAAATGCATTAAAAAAATGGCTTAAATGTTTGTTTCCTGTGACCTGTAATCCTAATGACCAACTTTGCACCGCGGGACACAGCAGTGAGAAACACTTATTTTTTCATTTGGAGACATAATGCACTGCTTTGTGCAAAATATACTTTGACGTGACTGGGATAAAGCCGTTAGAAGCCTAAACAAATATGATAGATGAAAGTCTTTACTATTTGGGTTTTTGTGCATCCAAAACCCGCCACCCGCCTCATTTTATAAAGACTTAAAGACTTAATGCTAGGGGTGGGGGAACAAAATCTATACAGCATATCACGATATTTTCAGTGACAATACTGTATCAGACAGATGCCAAGTATCGATCTTTTATTATATGTGTTGGTCAATTTGTCTGCTTGACAATCCCATTTTGCAGCAATAAAATTGAAATAATACAAACAAACAGAGAAAAGTATCTTTTGGGGACATCATTTGAAAAATTAGAAGTTGGAAAAACGGTTATAAATTGCAATATGTTGCTGAATATTGCAATATGTTTAAAATAGCAATAATATATTGTGATATTGATATTGTATCGGGAGGCTCCTGGTGATTCCCACCCCTACTTAATTCCTCTTAAAATTAATAATGTGAATGGACTGTTCTTATATAGCGCTTTTCTAGTTTTCTCAACAACTACTCAAAGCGCTTTCACAAAGTACAGGACCCAGTCACACACTGTGGCCGAGGATGCCGTACAAGGTGCCACCTGCTCATTAGATTAACACAATTACACTCTAATGCGCAGCATTGGGAGCAACTCGGGGTTCAGGGTCTTGCCCAGGGACACTTCGACATGGGACTCCAAGGCCAGGGATTGAAACACCAACCTTCCAATTGGCTGGCGACCACTCTACTACTGAGCCACAGTCTGAACTTAGAATTAAATTAAACTCAAACATATCAAAAGATAATGGTTAATATGATTTATGAGACACCAAAATGATCATAGTTCAAAGACAAAAATATCAAACTTCATATCCTCTTTCCTTAAAAACTAACTCTGATTTCCAATAATGTTACTAACTGACAGTACTGACTACATTTCTCTGAGTAAATCAAATTGTGCAGCTTCACACCACATGTCAGTAACCACTTCTCAGCAGCATTGCCAAGGCTTAGAAATGACCAGCTGGTGCAGAGAACATCATGGCCTAAACTGTGTGGCTAAGCCAATTTGCATTTATATGTCAAATTATTCCATTCTGCTCCCCAACGTGCAAAAACTCCATAACCAGTTAACATTTACATTGAAAGTGTTCATTGAAGTGAGAACCAAAATGCAGAGAAGAGGCAGGCAGGAGAGTATATTCAGGACTTATTTCAAAGAAACAAGGCATACAAAAAGGAAACCAACAATGCAGGAACAAAGTCCAACATCCAAAACTCAAAAATGCAAGTAGTCCAAAGTGAAAAACTCAGGGAATAGAGAAAGAAAAAAAACCAAAGCCAAACAACTGGAACGAGATAACAGCAACACGCGCAGACAGACAAATCGATCTGACGAGAGATGAGGGGGAGCACATGCACTAAATACACTGGGTGATGAGACATTGAGAAGCAGGTGACAAGAGGGCTGGGAAACAGATGGAAGACATCATGTAATCACAGGAGAGTTAAAACACAGGAAGTAAAACTAAAGACTAGACAGCACAGAAAACCAGACTATCAAAATAAAACAGGAAAAAGAACAGACAGACACTCAAGGGAAACTCAAGACAGAGACTACAACACAAGACAGGTGAGGAAACTAGGACACAATCACAAGGACACAAGACGGAACCAAAATACCAAATAAGGAGGAACAAAAACAAAGCAAAACACCCAAACCATAACAGAAAGCCACAACCCTGTCAACCTGGCAGGAGAATGCCCTTAATTCAAAAAGATGGAATATAAAGCCATTTATGGGGACAGCTGTATGTCTTCGGCAACATCTTTTTACAAACGTCAAATATTAATCTTGATGGTTTTTTCCACATCACATGAGCTCTCAGCAGGATTACCCAATTAACAAGGTTAACTATAAATTGTATTTATTAATTCAAGGCAAAGCAAATATTAATGTGCAAGATGAAAATCTTGCCACTTCAAACTGAACAATCTATAGCAAAACATATGGCACATTAATTTAACATATTCCCTCAGTTATATACAGTTTGAATGGTGTGTTCCAATTCTGAGGGGGAAAAAAAAAGGAAAAAGCGTCAACTGTGTCAACTGTAGCCCCAATAATCTGCTTTATGCTCTCATTTTGTTCAGGTTTGGCAGTTCTTAGACTCAATTCTCTGGCAAAAATCCTTTCCGCAGTGGGGGATTTGTGAATCCTTCTCACCCTGTCAATCTCTTCCTCTATACATCTTACTGAAACGCCTCTTATCTCTTCTTATTTTCTATTTGTAGCACCAAGGATCTCGTTCATGTTATCAGGCCACTCGGTCAGTTAAGGTAGTATCTTTCACGGTGGCACTCAATGCAGGCTGCTCTGTACAATCATGCCAACTGAAAGCCAAGGGTTTTTTTTTTTTTAACGCAAAGTACTTGTGTCTTAACTAGAACATCAAGGTCTTATCTGATGGGACATGTACGAGCAGCTGAAAATGCAGGGGGAAACAATAAATAAAAAAGGTCAGAATATGTGCTGTATGTGCAATTGACTTAAGACTGTTTCTCTCTCTCACTCTCTTTATCCTTTACTCAAACATTATAGAGAGTTCATGCTGAAATGGGACAAAATAAAGAAATCTGCTTTGTCACTTCTGTGTTCTTCTCTTGCAGTGTTCATGTACATGTTATTCCCTTCTTTCAAGCTGACCTTTCCTGCACACATTGCCCAAAAAATTACTATGAGAAAAGGAAATCAAATATGAATGAAACTGATGATGAAATGATTTTTTTAAGGATAGGTTGGGACTGTTTAAAAGTCTATCTTAAAACAATACTTTACACTGTAAAGATAGGGGACAAAATTAACAGTTCACATTCTGGTGAAAAATGCATTTTAAAGTTCAGCCAAAGCTATAATATAAGGCCAGAGAAAAAACAAAATAATACCTCTCAGAAACCTATCCTTTAAAGGTGTGCACTGAACTCTGGAGAAATTGGTTGAGTGTGAAAATAACTGCTATTAACGCTGCTATTCTCAAAAACATAAACATAATGTTTGATTTATTGCTTTCCTGATTCAATACAAACAGCAAGTGTCGTGGAAAATTGTTTTGTCTTTTCATGTTGCGCATGATATCAATGTTTTGCAGTACGAGCAAGAGAGAGAGGGCAAAAGTGATGTAAAAAACACACACACACACACACACACACACACACACACACACACACACACAAACACACAAATAACACCTGATGCAGGGAGGAGATGTGGTCATATAAGCAAGCGAGCAGAGAGAGCATCCACGATTAGATTTAAGTAAATTACGATTGCTGATTTAGTTATCAAAATTTATGTTTTCATCAAATCAGTGATAAACACAAAAGCCTTGGCAATACATGCTCATTTGTTCTTAGTGCTAACACTGAATTGAGCTAAACTGAACAGACATGAGGGATGAAGTAAAGGAGGAGAGGATGGGGGGAAGGTAATGATGGAGAGAGAGAAGAGACACAAGGGATGAAGGGACAAAGATGGAGTAATGGTGGAAAATTCTTTTTGGTTGGAAAATGACAACACAAAGTTTGTTTAGAGAGAGAGAGAAAGAGAGAGAATGCATGTTCAGTCCTGTAATATGGGTCAGCATACCTCTCCATATAACCCCAGCAGGATGTGACTATCACATTTGATGCTATTGTGCTTGACTTGGGAATATAGTAACATGAATGGATGCCACTTTATAGACAATACCATAACTACATCTATATATGGTAGCACTAAGCAATTAGCAATATTTGTCCCATGAAAATATCCTAGAGACACAGACACACACACCTTGTTTACTACCATTAACTTCTTATCCTGTTTCATATGTTCCTCATACACACGCACAAACATATGTTTACTGACAAGACGAGGATGATATCTCTAAAGCAAATAACCAGCTGCTATATGAAATAAAACTCATATTGCATGCAATAATCATTGTGAAGGTGGAGGACAATGCGAGAGGGAAATGGAGCAATAGGAAGGGAAAGAAAAATGAGCAGTCATGTTGTGGGTGCGTTAAGGCGGATACAAAACCTGCCTTTCTTTCTTTCTCTGTATATTTTCTCCCATCATTCCTGCAGCTCTTTTGCTCACATGTTGACTAGAACAAGTGCACAGACCTGATGCTGAGACAAATATATCACAGGAGAGTCACTAATTTACCCCCACATCCATCCCTCTGTCCTCCAACTAGTCCTGAATTATTTAGTCTAACATCTGAAAATGCTATGATTCCTTATCCAATGCAAATGAGCACATCTGAAAACATGTGCTCATATATTAAAACAATAAATAGAAAATTGCATTATCTGCATTTTAACATACTTGGCACCATGAGCTGTCACTGAAAAAAACTAGCGAGCTGTTCCTCACTCTCTAGCTGACGAGTTAGGGTGGATCAATCTCATGCTTTTCACGGTATTCAGATCTGACAGTGACAACTGACACCTGTTGAATCAAACATTGTCCTTAATAGTGCGGCCTGGGCCTCTTTGTATCCTTAAAACTCTCTTTGATCATTTCATTGATGCCTGAATATCAATTAGTTGAAGTAGTTAATGCGCATTATTTAAAACTAACACAACGGCTTAGCTTAGTTGTCTTAAATGAGCCCCAGTTTGGTTATGTTTAATTCATGAGGCGCCATCAGTGTGTCTGAAGTAGATAATGGCTGATGAATACGTATTAAGGCACACACACACCACACCAACCAAACACTACTCAATAACTCCAGGTATTAGAAACGTACTGCACCATTGACTTTTCAAGGCAGCATTTACCTTTTTCTCTTTTTTTTTAACCAGTGTTTGGTGGTGTTGCTATGGACAAAGTGTCATCGCACTGGCAGCAACAAGTACAGTTCCTGACTTTTACGTGTTGTAGGCGAGACACCATTGACATACTCCGTTTATGCCTTTCATAAAAACCTGTTATCAACATTGACTCTCCTTTCCTGCTCCTCTTGCTTTTATCTTTTTATAATCTGCTGATTTACATTCCACTTTTCATCAAATGTCAGTTTAACATGATTGTGAACCTGCACTCTATCTGAACAAGACCCACCTTGATGATAACACTCTCGATTAGGCCCCCTGACTCTTTAGGGCACAGCCCTGGAAGTACATTTCCAGGATAATTGCCTGACATCTGGGGATGTCACTCACCTTACCCTTTTTTTCCACCAGACGCGTCTGCAATGGGCTCCGTAGGGGGCTGCGGGACCCGCAAGCAATCACGGCCATTCAAGTCAGTTCTTGATATTCCACCAGATGCGCCATGGCGCGTGACGGAGGACGGAACATAACCAGTGGAAAATGGGAGTTCCGCTCTCTGTGTGTTTGCGTCACGAAACAACAAATTTCGAGCTAGCAAGCTACACACTGAAAGGTTTTGAAGAAAATTTGGATCGTGCAACAAGGCAGACCACCTTGGTTCTTTCGGGAATGATTGTTGGCTAAAGATTAACAAATATACAGTATGTGTTTATGTTTACGGCATTTACTCTCTAACTGGAACATTTTGGGACCGATTGGTGGAGACAAAGTACACATGGCGATAGGAGAATGGTAATTCAATTCAATTCAATTTTATTTATATAGTCACAACAACAGTTATCTCTTTGCGCTTTTCATAAATGAGCAGGTCTAGATTGACTCTGTGATGTTATTTACAGAAACCCAACAGTTCCCACCAAGAGCAAGCACGTAAGAGCCAATTAAATTTAACCATGTATCCAGCTAATTTAGAAAGCCAACATTACTGTATTGTTTGAACAGTTAACTTAACTTAATATTGTATGTGATGGTGTTTTCTTTTACGGGTGCAAATGTTCCACCAAAACAAGTTTCTCACTAAGTCTATTTTGCAGAGGCACCATTGCTGGGTCCGAGGCTTGCCGCCACCCAAGACGATTGCAATTAGTTTAAAGAAATACAAACAACCCCAGACAGTTTTCTTCACCTATTCCGGTGGAGACAGCTTGGCAATGCGAGAATAGGGTACAACTTGTCGGAATTGCTCCGGTAAAATTTCAGCTGGATCACATTTGCTTTTGCTGGATGTCCGTTACCTTCTGCTTTCTTTGTGTTGGAATTTTATACTCCGGTGGATTTATGAAGACTATGGTTCACTGCTCCTCAGATCTCTGTAGGGTAAATCCAAACAGCTAGCTAGACTATCTGTCCAATCTGACTTTTCTTTTGCCTGACTAAAACAACTTTTGAATTTGGCCACACCTTGGCCCTGCCCGGCGCATAGTGCTGGCCATGACGATTGTGACTGGTTTAAAGAAATGTCAATAAACCAGAGCAAAGTGGACTAGCCAGACCCTCCTCGCAGTGCTGTTGAGGAAGGTCTGGCAAACTACTAGGGTACAACCAACTGACACAGACCCCCCCCTTGTGGCCAAACTGGTCACCTAATTGCTAGATTTCCCCCCCCCCCACCCCAAAAAAGATTCTAGCAACAGCTCCAGAGCATGTCATTACTTGCTTGCTGCCTGCAGAGATTTAAGACATAATGCCAGACAGTGTTTGACAACTGATCTCTGCAAAGTGCAGCAAGAAAACACTCTGGGCCCAAAACTGTCTTGGAATTTCAGTGCAAGTTGCTTGCAAGGTGGCTTGTGTTGACAGCATGAGTGGCTGCGGACAAACAGAGGACACAGAGACGCAGCCTATCTGTCAGCCAGGCTGAGAACATTTAAGTTTAGATGTTAAAGTGACCCTTCCTTATCCTCCGCCTCCTCCTCTTGTTACATCACCCTTGCTTGCTTCCCTCCCTTTTTTTTTTCCACCTGTCCTTTTTTTTTTTAACACCTTCTACTCTCAGAGCAGGGATGCTGTTTGCAATGCGAGGAGAGGAGAGGTTTAAAGTCACCCTTGCCATTCAAAGAGTATAATATAACAAAAGGCCTTAACAGCCATCTAAAGATTTACAGTTATGAAGAACAAGAAGCCAATGAGCCAAATTATGTGCGTTCATGCTAATCGAGGTGGTATTCTGACTATATATCAAACATGCTGAAATCACAGAGGACAGCTGCTCCACAGCGTGTGTAGAGCATCATTTACCTGGCAAAGATGGCACTGTTAATGAATGGTATCCTGAAAACTGGTATTAAAGACTGTAGAAAGAATGCAGAATGGAATGAGATCACAGATGCGGTCAACAGTGTTGCCGTAGTAAATCAGACTCCAGCTGAAGTTTATTTAATCTATACATCTTTGACATATGTATGCATATGTATAGTCCTTGTAGGTGTAGGTGTACCTATATTTAAATAATCCCACAGTAGCAGAGTTTATGCAGTGTTTTTTATTTTACTTGTTTTTTTCATGACGTGGAACTGACTGTACGCTGGTTTTACGCTCGTTTCCTGTCGTACGTTCGTTGCGTAAATGAGGGCCACTGTGATGCAGTTTAACAGTGGATCTGATCCACCTTCTGCAAACGCTCTCCACAAACAAGATTTGGACAGATGTCAGCCTGGCAAAAAGCCTGGCATAACAAACTGAACTGTGGTCATTAAATTGCCACCTGGACTGGTTCTCATTTGCATTTACCCATGTTTTAATTTAACAGGCAGCTTAATCATGATTTGCTAAATGTATTTTGACTAGCCTCACCATGAAAAATCTCCACGCAAGAGCACAATTACCTACTCCTAAATCCATGTGAATTTCGTATCAGAGCCCTAGTTAGTTTGTAATTGTGCAGATGGAACCCAAACAACACTGTGTGTCGGAGTTCAGGAGCTCTATCAATAAAAACTAGCTAGCCTCCTCCTGACAAGACCTCCGAAATTTACATAAATGTGTTAAATAAGTGTTAGCTAAGCTTATTTCTAAGCTTTCTATTCTCTGCTTTGCCTGCCCAGAGAATTTGGCCCACCCATGAAAGAGAGACATCGTGGTTTTCAAACGAGCAAAGTGACAGTTGGTCAAGGCCTAACCCCCAGCCTCCACCTGCCCCCCGCCCCTCTCTCTCCTCCTCAAAAACTACAGACTCAGAAATAGCACATACTAAGGAAAGCTCATTGTGGGACTGACTCTAGTGGCTGTAATTCTGCACCAAGGCTGAATTTTGGAAAGAGACGTCAGATATGGTATTACGGGACCACTAAAGGTCTATATAAAAGCATCCAAAGAGCACCATGTTGGGGGACCTTTAAGGAAAAGTGTGAAATACCCTACATAATCAAATCATTCTATCACCCCTTTAAAGGTTGTCCCACATCTGAAATGATTATAAGAATTACAGAAAATATATTAAATCTGTAATGAGTGTAATTTTTTGGTGGCTAAAGAAACAAGCTGTAAACACAAGACTACTCTCTCTAGTTTGATATATGGCGAACTTGTTAGCAAACTGTCCAAGTACTCATCCAGCAGATATGGAGTGACATTAGACTTCATTTGGAGTCGTGTTTGTGTCCACATGGCGAATGTAAGTCCAATACTCCTGAGAGAAATATCTGGCTTTTTAGATGCTTAATGCTCCTTTAGGTTTATCAGCTAGTTGCTTACTTTGACTATCAGCTGTTTTTTGCTGGGCAGGTAGGGCACAGTTGGTTTTTAGAGCTTTTTTGCTGAGAACAGCTGCCTGATGCAGCTTTAAACGGCTTTAATGAGCGCAGTGAACGTGGCCCAAACCAGTAAAAGTGTGGGCCAGAACACCAAAACAAACAACATGTGATAAAGCTCTGTAAAATTGAAGGAACTGAGTCAGGTTATAATTCTCTGTGGTTTCATCACTTCGAGTGACCACTTTCACACACAAGTAGTTATATGATCCATTGTTAATATTAAAAATATTGATTTCAGCCTCTTTAATAACAAATCTGAAAATCGTAACTAACTTAAATTAAAATAAACATCTGCTGCTCTGGTTGTTTTTCTTCATTTCATATCAGCATTAATTGAACCTGTTAAGTTTGTCAGACAAAATAAGCACTTCGGAGAGAGTATGTTATAATGTCGGTATTTTCCCCATGGTGGGAAAGGCTAGCTATCATAAACATAACCAAACATAATCATTATGCCCAAACGTAACACACAATCTTGCATACAACAGGCAATGTGTTGATGTTGCAATATGTTGAGTCATTAAAACAACATTTTAATGGTGGTGGTTATAAAGTGCCTTTTATCTAGAGTGCCTGCCTTTATGCAGAGCAGTGTGGCTGACAGCACTTCACCAATCCTGCTTTGTTTTGCCTTCCTCTGGCAGGATTTAACTTATTATTAATGTTTGGATTACTGGGTCATAACAAGCTCTCTGCTGGCAGCACAGTGAGATACCACATTACAATTGTATTTATCCAAATCCAATCTTCTCATATTGTCGAATGCATTAAACTGCACATATACTGCCACCACAGCCAACACGGGGCATTCCCTCACTTTGGAGCTATAGTTGTGTGGGTTTGTCGTTCTAAACTGTGTCCAGGATTATATTCTGTGTCATGATTACTGTTCAATATGGAGATGATGCCTTGAAGCTGCATGTCACACACATCCATACATCAGAACCGCATCTTATCCAGTGACAGCACGAACATCAGCAGGCTGTTACAGCACTCAAGTGAATAATAGAGCTCAGTTTTGCAGCATCTGTTAGTACTGTGAATTATCTAGTGTACTACTTTAGCTGTAGGGGTAAATGAAGAAGTTATGTATATTTTTCTATCTAGGCCAGGGGGAAGGTGGGGAGGGAAATGTGATTGTCAAGACTTGCAGAATTCCCACTTTGCTGTGCAAGCAGAGACTGTGTGTATGTATGAGAGAGAGAGAGAGAGAGAGAGAGAGAGTGAGAGGGGGGGGGGGGTTATGAGAGGATGAAGGAGCAGATAGAAAGAAAGAAAGATGAAAAAACAAATGTATAAGAGCAGGGCAGACTTTAAAGCCCACACTGATGTTGTGAAGAGTGAAAACATCAATATTTAGACAGTCAGTGATACTGCAGAGCTGGGAGGAGGACTTCTTCCTCTCGCTTCCTCTTTCATGTGTTCAGCTCTGTGTAATCCATATATAACACACACACACACACACACACACACACACACACACACACACACACAAACACACACACACACACACACATGCTGCAGTGTCGTTTAGGCAAGGCGGCACACTCAGTTGTGAGTGTGTGACAGCCATAAGAATGTTTTCAGGTTACACTGTAGTTCAAACACTCACACTGAAGAGAAAGAAGAAGAAAAAGAAGAGGGGAGTGGAGTAAGTCTGTTGCTATGCAACCAGACTGTGCTGTTTGAGTTAATACATACCCGTACATACACACACACACACACACATGCACCCACGCACATACAGAAATGGTGGGAAACTGCAAAGACAGACAGACACAAACACTCCCATGAATTCCCACCGAGTGTTTGGCTACATTCAAATTTGCGTGTGTGCTCACGTCATGTCAGAATTTCTTTCTCCAATTTATATGCATATTCCTGCGTTCAATGACTGGTTATCGGATTGGTTATCAGAGATTGGGTCGATTCTGAAAGCACACTGAATAATGCTCCTTTCATTGGCGTGATATAATTTTCCCTCCAGGGATAAAGGTGTAGATAAATGACCTAAAGCATATTGTAAATTCAGCAAGAGCATCATTCTGCTCTCATGTGACCCACCATGACCAATCATAACAATGTGTGAATACCGCCTATTATTCATTTCTATACCAGCTCCCATGGTGCTATCTTCCAGGCATTGAAATACCCTACAAGCATATTTCAAAGAGTCTCATTGTCAGTGGGGAGATCTGAACAACCCTTATACAGTACATCAGCTCATAAATCCACACTAGCCCCCTCTGTGCTGTACACTGATGTATAGCTAACCCGCTACCATTGCTACTAGCCACTGTGTCAACCTGTTTAACCAGCAGAGTGAAAAGTTAAACCATTGGAGGTCAGCAAAGACAAGATTTTCAGTGGTTGTGTTGAGCATCACCAGTGGTTGAAGAAGTGTTCAGATGCTTTATTAATGTACTAATACCATACTCTAAAATACTGTTACAAGTTAAAGTGCCCATATTATAAAAAAAAATTTGAGGTTTATTTTGTGTGCTTCCACATGTATACAAACTTTGAAAAAAAACTATCCATGCTGTTTTGAGTGAGATACAGGTTTCTAAATGTGTCATGCCTTCAGTCTCTGGGTGAGCTGTTCAAAGTCTGCACGGCTTGTAACATCACCTTAGACCAAACGGCAAGGGAAGAGCACATCACGCAAATAATATATAAGGTAACGGGCGGATCTGATATCTGACTCGGTGTATATGACCTACCCTTGCTATATAATTAAACCACAACCAACACAGCGCACCAATCCCCAATACCGTTAAATGACAATGATAAACCTGCCCATAGACGAAGGACAACATAGATGTGCGTTTAACAGCGTGTATTAAACCAGAACAACATACTCCTCGATACAATCCTGGTCATACACACTCCCACACATGTAAACCTCCCACCCCCAAACTAAGCCCCAATGTCCCACAGTTCAAAAGTTCGTTGGATATGTTATATAATCCGGATGAAAAAATAGTCCTCCTCCTTTGAAAACAAAACAAAACAAAAATGCCGGGTGAAGCGTGGCGAGACGCCGCAGTCAAATGAGTGTTGCACTGGTAACTTACGCAAACTCGCCACAGTCTTATTAGTTGAAGGGTTGATGCAGTAGTCCAGAGAAACTCCCAACTGATAATCCACCGGAAAAAAATAGACTAGACTTCTCCGTACACTCATCCCGCAGTTGATCCCATCTGGCAGGCCTGCGAAAACCAGAACCCTCTCCAATCGTGACCGCCTCCCCGGTTGATCTCCAACGTCTCTTCCCTCCTGATCGATCAGCTGTCCCACTACGTCACAACCCCGAGTCCTTTATACCCTCGCCCAAAACAAACCACTCATAAGGCAAAAATGTATACAACAGTCAGTCCATAAACAATCCGTGATCCCAACTAAGGCCTCTGATAACACAGCATATAATTCTGCAAGTGAAAAGACAAACAAATACACGTAATGCATGTTCCCCCTCACGTAAGAAAAGCTGCACATGAAGACAGTATGGGTGACCATTACAGGCTTTCTACATCACTAGACAAGACGAGGTGGCTGAACATAGCATGCTAGCGCTAGCATGCTAGCTCGTTCTCAATGGCAAAACACTGCTACAACACATACTAGTTCACCATAATCTACAAAAGAACTACTTCCATGTCCCTGTTCTGCAGGTATTCCACAAGTGCCCCTTGTTTAGAAGAAGTCTCCCAGCTAATCCTGCCTCGTACTGACCAAAGTGGGAGAAATCTAACTGATGTGATCTTACCTAGCTACTGCAAGTGTGCAACTTCCAACAAAGATAGTATAGAAGTATGATGTATCACTCTGTAGCTAAAACAGAGACCTAAACACAAGGTGAAAACAGGATCTGCAGCAATGTGCAGTACAACAAAAATATGGTGTTTATTTTATTTTTTTTAAATGAAACTAAACCTATTCTGGGCCAACCTCAAAATACAATTATGAACCTTAAAATGAGCATAATATGGGCGCTTTAAAGTCCTGCATTGAAAATGTTACTTAAAGCTTTAGTGCATTACCTTTTATATTAATAAACATCTGTTTCATTCAATCGATTGCCAAATGAGATGCTACAAACCTAATCAAGACTATCAGGTCCACACAAATCTTTCTGTATTTGTCAGTATGACTATGTTCAGAAGATTGTGGCGTCTATTACTTTACCGCACAGAAATTGAGTGAAAATAACTACCTCTTCTGAAGAGTCCATCATGTTTTTTAGTCCTCCGTGTCCTCCTCGGCTACTAGCATCTGCATCGAGGAGGGGTGGGGGGCCATCGCGAAAGGCTTGCATCATGTGGAGGCGCCAACGGTGTTGTGATAACTTTGAATTCCTCATGGGGGGACAGAAACTACGCACTATAGCTTAAAGTAAAAGTATGTAAGTATCGGAAAAAATACTAAATACACTTAAATATACTTTTAATATTTAAGTATTGAAAGTACCCAATGCAGAAAAATCCTCACATTTTAGAAACTAGAAACAACAAAAATAGTAAACTGTGTTTAATTGGCTAATATTGTTGGGTAGTTTAATTTATAACAAAACATTGTATTTTATAAACTGCATGTGTTTTGTGTGCACAAATCTTAATTTGTTAAGTAACTAAAGCTGTCAGATGAATGTAGTGGAATAAAAAGTACAATATTTATCTCTGCAATGTAGTGGAGTAGAAAGTGGCATGAAAAATCAAGTAAACTACAAGTACCTCAAATTTGTACTTAAGTACAGTACTTGAGTAAATGTACTTAGGTACATCCCACCACCAAGCATCATGATATAGCAATGATAACATGGGAACATCCATAACTTGTGCAATGTGTGAGCATGACATGTATTTTCAATAATACTGTAACACCACTTCTACCAAGGTAATCTATAATCTATAACTACATCAATTCTAACAAGGACGGATACTGACAAAATCCCAACATACATATTACTGAGAAACTGTATCAGTACAACAACACCTGTAGCTAAGAGCGAACGTCTTGCGAATAGCAAGACATCTAAAGTAATGTTATTGGTCTGGCAGTTGATGCAGGTCGTTCAAAAGGTTATGGCAACATATTCAAAAGACAGACTAAAGTCAGTAGTTGGCTTGGAATATCAGCATTGACATTTTTAAACACATTTCAAACCTCTTACCCACTGCAGAGGATAAGAAACAGTCTTAGTAGGAAGTATAATTGAATGACTAAGGCACAAGGCATTAGGGCCAACCATAAAAGGAAGTAATTAGCTATCACAACACCACATCAAACTGTACATTAATCCTAATAGTTTGTTTATTCCCATAACTCTTATTTGATTATCTGTGCTGCTTGGAATATGTCACATGGTGAGACTGTGACATCTGAAAGCCTAGGGTTCACAGCACTGTACTAAACAACATTATGGACAAAGAGACATGCAGGAAATTATTTTTGTAAACCCTGTCTGTAATCTATGCCCTCACAAATGCTCAAAGTGTGTTGAGGGGGTATTTGTAGACAATGACGTTACAGTAGATGAGTGATTTCCATTCAATCTCCTCAGTAATTTGCTGAGCAGCACTGTCTGATGCCAGCTATATGTGTTATTTTCTTGGCAGAACGGCTTCACAAGCACTTGATTTTGCTTTGGGCATCTGGTGATTATGATCAGTTCTGATTTTTTTTCTGCCTTCATTTACATGCTTCTCTATTTATTATATGTCATATTTCCCACTCCATCTCTTCCCTCCAGCCCTTGGCCTCTACTTTCAACCTTCTCCCCTTACCCACCACCCATCTTAACCTCCCCCACCTCCCCACTATTGATCATCAAAGCAGCAGGCAGAAGTCTAAAGCAGCTCTGCAGCTTTTGAAATAAAGATTGTATTGCCTGTGATTGAGCCTTCCTCCTGCCATTACAATTTTGACTTATGTTTACGCAGTGGGAATTGTCACAAAGGAAGGCTCTATTTCCTTCAGATTAGCCAAAAACTGAAAAATTGTTTGCAGGAGAAATGATCTTTCAAAGAGTTTTTTTTTGTTGTTGTTTTTTTAAAGGAGGGAAGTAATAGTCAAATTCTCTACCAACAATATAGTCACTGTGGGTCTGGAACATCCACATACATACCAAAAAATTCAGTGCTCCAGAACTCGGTAAATCTTTCCTCTCTTCACTACTTAATTTTTCTCTTTCCACATCTGTATGTTTGTCCCTGCCTCCCTTCTCTGCCTTGTCCTGGTACTTTACAATCCATTTGACCCGAGTCATGGTAAAACTGAGCCAAGTCACAAACACATCTTGAGTCTCTTCTCAGTCTATCACTTTATAATGGAACAGATTGTCTGACCACTGAGATGCTTTTTCGGGAAATCGGCCTGTAACTGTGCTGTATTGAAAACAACTCCCCTGGGAGGGGTCTCCATGACTCTCTGTATAGTTTGTTTTCAGCCACTCGCCATTTCCCTCCAGTCTTTCTCCTTCACTCCCTCATTCAAGCTCTTTCCTTCATTTCCCATCATCCCTTCTTTCATTATTGATTAGTTGCAAAAACCCATCAGGTTCCAGATAGTTGCCCTGCCCAAGCTGAGGGTGGGTGTGAGTGCATCCCAAGTGGGACTTTGGGACCCACTTTGCTACATTGACATCAGCAGACGGGTGCGTTCATAACTACGGTGACCCTGTTGTCTGGGCGACCGCCATTACATTATCACAGAAGCACTCAGGCTAATGGAGGAGCCATATAAATGATAATGTCCCTCCACCATCTTTCTCTCTCTTCTATTCCTCTCACACATATAGATATGCATACATTACTAATGGGCTCCCATAATAAATGGCTTCTTCATTCCTCAGACGCCGGCCATAAATCAATGACAATTTTACCTGACCTCCTTTATTTTACTCGCTCGCCCGGCTCACACTCAAGACACAAGAGGGCAGACAGACACAGCAACTCTGTTTATCTGAGTCATTTCATCTGTTGAATAAAGTTTTATTGTCAGGACAGTTATTATTTGTAAGCAAAAAGATGCCGACATCTGCTTTTTTATAAGATGAAGCCACATAGGCTGCGCACAGAGCAGATGGAAAATCATTATCAGTGGTATCATGATTTTCTCTCTGTCAGTGAAATGCTACTAGGGAGGCATTCTATAAATGACAGTAAAGAGCTGTTCGTGTGTGTGTGTGTGTGTGTGTGTGTGTGTTTAAGTCTGTCTCTGGCATGTAGCAACTGAGTATGTCCATCCATCTCTCCATCCATCCATCCATCACACTGGTAACCCTAAACAGCAGTCTACAAAAATAAGAATACTGTGAGGGACCAAGCAGTTAAGCATGAGGAGTCACAAAGGAAATCTCAAAAAGTAAGGGTTTTTATTTCCAAAAATAATAACAAAATAAAGATAAAGTTTCCGGCCTTTAAATGAGGTCAAATAAACAGACATAACTAAGGCTGTGACCATAAGAAACTCAAAATTACGACTGACCTCCTAACAAAGAAACAAAGGGGACTTATATATTGGCGGATTAAACCAATTTAAACACACAGGGGGAGACAAACAATAACTACAAACTAACTTCAGAAACAAATAATGCCAAACCTACAAAAATGTATTCCTACTAAAATATACTTTTGCTCATCTTAGCTCCACCAAAGTTACTCTATATAAAATCTAAACCCCAGAATACCTACAGCGAGAATACAGCTACCCCCCCGGACATATCAAGCACTGGTAGTGTCCAATTAGGCCACTTCCCCTATAAAGGCTGCTCCTTCTCCGGGCGCCATCTCTTTAAGTCAGCAGACCTGGAACCCTCCCGGGCGTGGACTCCTACTGGTAAGCTCAAAAGAAAACCTGATTAACAGTAGGACCATCCAAACGTAAATAATATGCACTTGCTAAATGATACCTTTCTATAAATCAAATAAAGTATGATGCACGTGAAATTAAACAAGTGTCCTGTAAGTTATTTGTAACTGAATAAATGGTTGTAACAAATGAAGATGTCTAAACAAAAGCATATCAACTAAACCTAAGGGAAAAATATAAGTGCATGAGGTTACCACTATGCATACACAACTATGCTGGTTGTGTGGCCATTGCTGTGGCCATCACAAATAAACACAGCAGATGGTTGAATTAAAATTAAAATAAGCCATCAAAAAGCTTCAAAAGGATAACATAAAAGTGTTAAATATGTGATACAACTGACCAGTTCCGTGAGATAAGGATAAGGTGTACTCATTTGCCTAATATTGTGCTGTGACCCTGCACAGAACAGATGGGTTATAGATTGGAAGACAGCTAAACAACTGATAACATTTCCGAAAAAAACTAAATACTCATAGCACCTGTTGTCAATCAGTTGGTTTACACTAGATACTAATGTGAGATCACGTTTATATAATACAGAGGATGGATGCTATTGGATGGCGAAATGTTAAACATAATAGCACTAAATCGATTTAACAACCTTCAACAACAATCTCATCTTTATCTTGCAAGTTGTCCATATTTATTTGGTTTTCAGGCACTTCTGCATCAAACACCAAGACTTGGCATAAACCAACAGCAGAAACTTACATCAAATTAAGAACACAGGAGTGGAGCCATACATTTTAACTTTTGGAAACAGATCTGACAAACATGCCCTTTGACCTTCTCTTTCAAGCACTACGAGCACTCTTTCTTCACGTGACAAGTGCAAAAAGGGATCCCCTCCACCCCCTTTTTTTGACAAGCTGCTCGAAAGTGGGCGCCACCATCCTCATTGAAAAGACTATCTCATTTTGCCCCTCTCTGTGACGGCTGGCTTTTTACCTGCCTTCCAGTTTGCCCAATTACACTTTGTACAAACTCTTTAATTTTAAGCACACATATGCCTTGAGAATCATGTCTTCAATTTAGAGCCCTCTCTCTACAACTACTCCCCCAGTCGGTTACTGAAGCTAAGAATGGGCCCTTAAAAGCTTGCCGGTTAAATAAAGGTTGAAAATCTTGCACAGGCTTGCAAGTCCCAGAGCAGTGGGGAATGGAGAAGTTACACAACAAAAGCCCTCTAGGCTCCATCATTTCCCATTGAGTTTCAATGATGTTTAGATCAGGTGACTGGGGAAGCACCTGCAGTCTTTCGAAACCACTTGTAGTAGTTTAGCAGAGTATTCTAAGGAATAAGTGTTTTGTTTTTGTTTTTTAATATAGGACTGTCATGAGGTTATCTGTGTTTACACTGTGCGGTGCACCTGTTACTGTAAAATGTTCTGTGCTGTTTTAGAACTATCCTGAGCAATCATGTAATCTAATGAGTTCCCCATGGCACCTAACCAACTCTGATCGTGTCTTACAGCTGAGACACACGGCTAAAGGCATTCTTTGGCTTCCGCCATCTGTTAAGATAAATGAAAAAGGTGTACACTCATCACTCAGGCCATTTATCCAACCATCAATTTTCCACACCTGCTTGTGCCCAGAGGAGGGGCTGGGAGGCCAGACACAGGGAAACACTGCATCTTGGTTATCCTTGAACTGGGTTTTATGTAAATATGCACCGGGCTTAAACACTGACGGCTCCTCAACACACCATAATAGTGAAGCCTCCAGCATCAAATGTGGGGCTGCACCATATGACAAAAATATGATTCACGATTTAGAGGGAATAATCATTTTTGAATCATTATTCTCATTTTCATTGAAAAACAATTCAAAATTTAAAAGTTTAAAATGATTATAGTTTTTATAAATTTTTAGTCTGTAGGATATCATTTGTAGACTGGGATGTGACAGATGTACAAAATCACCCTTCAATGAACAAGTAACAGTGCTAGTTAAAAAAAATAAGAGCCAGGGAGATTTAATTGTACAAACATTAAACAAATTTGACGGATAGAAAATCTGCTCCTATCTGACAGGCTGGAATACATAAAAAGCTCTCCCTGGCTCTTTTTTCTTTTTCCAACCAGAGCCAACTGCACCATAACTTATTACTCCACCATTGGGGAGCTCCAGGCTGACCTTAGAGACTCACTCCAGTGATGAATATCTAAATGACCTCCCTTCTAAGTTCTTCAAATCCATCTCTCCTTTTCCTATTCCCCCTCATCTGCCCCCACCACCACCACCACCCATTGCTCTCCTCGCCCCCCACTCAGTGATGGAAAAGGAAGATGAGGTTGATGTTGCCAGGAAATTTAGGTGCATCTCTAACCAGCCATGCACTCACTGAGCCCTTAATAGCTGATTTTAACGTCAACTAAATGCATATTGAGCTTTTGTGGAAAAGCAGGGTAGCCTTGCGGTTTAAAAACCCATCTGCAATTCAACTTTTTAGCTTTTAAAAATCAAGTAGAGCATTAATATGTGGAGATCTGTTAATAGAAATGTCGTCTCTTAACTCAAACTCCAGTCTTCGCTAGTTGCTAATCGGGACACTAGCTACACCAGAATCCCTGAAATACTGTTGGTTGCCCCCAGAGGCTAAATCGTCAGCAGACCGACAGCCAATGGGTTTTGAGATTGATATAAAGATATGTTGTCACAGGCTAGCTGTTTCCAGCCTTAAGCTAAGCTAGCTGCCTTCTGGTTATAGATTTTCAGTTGTGTTCAAAATAATAGCAGTCCAACATCACTAACCTCATAAATCATATTTTTTGGTAGAAGTGATATTTCTACATGGGAAATAATTTACTAGTAAGTGTTGTAGAGTCATAGAAAACCAACAGACCCAACAGTCATGACATGCATGCTGCTCATTCTGTGTAATTGAATCTGTAATTGAAAGGGGCGTGTTCAAAAATAATAGCAGTGTTGTGTTCAATTAGTGACATGATTGATTCTGTGATGAAACAGGTGACAATTATGGCCCAGATTTATGGAAGGAAGGAAGCAAATGTTGTGCATGCTTGTTATAGTGCATTTCACACTGAAATACTCAGCAAAATGGGTCGTTCCAGACATTGCTCTGAAAAACAGCGGACTTTGATTAAAAAGTTGATTGGAAAGGGGAAACATATAAAGAAGTGCAGAAAATGATAGGCTGCTCAGCCAAATTGATTTCATATGCCTTGAAATGGCATCCAAAGCCTGAACGACGTGGGAAAAAAACGGTCAACTACCATTCGAATGGATCGAAGAACAGCCAAAATGGCAAAGGCTCAACCAATGATCAGCTCCAGAAAAATCAAAGAAGACTTAAAGTTACCTGTGAGTACTGTTACGATCAGAATAAAGCTACGTGAAGCAAATCTATCAGCTACAAGCCCCCGCAAAGTCCCACTGCTGAAAAAAAAGACATGTACTGAACAGGTTGAAAATTGCCAAAGGACACATTGACTGGCCAGAGGAAAAATTGTGCAACATTCTGTGGACTGATGAGAGCAAAATTGTTCTTTTTGAGTCTAGGGGCGCAGGCAGTTTGTCCGACGACCCCCGTGCACTGAATTTATGCAACAGTACACCGTGAAGATAGTAAAGCATGGTGGTGCAAAAATCATGTTATGGGGATGTTTCTCCTACTGTGGTGTTGGGCCTATTCATCATGGATCAGTTTCAATGCATCAAAATACTTGAAGAGGAAATGCCTTTGGGTCTTTCAACAAGACAATGACCCAAAACACACCAGTAAGCGAGCAAAGTCTTGGTTCCAGATGAACAAGATTGATGTTATGGAGTAGCCAGCCCATTTTTGCTGTGGGGTGACAGCAAAAATGCTGTTTCTGAGGCAAAACCCAGTAAAGCAGAGGAATTGTGGAATGTAGTTAAATCGTACTGGGCTGTGAACAGGTATCACAGGTGCCAGCAGTCGGTCAACTCCATGCAACACAGATGTGAAGCAGATGTCAGAAATAATGGTTATGCAAATAAATATTAGTGCAGTGATTCAAAGTAAAGCAAACCCTTGAGACTTTTTTCTGTTTATACAGTAAATGTTTGAACAGCCTAATATTCCTTTTTCTTCACTTTCTGTAAAGGTAGAACACTAACTTGATCAATTTTGATCATGTTTTAATTTGAAATTGAATGTGCAGTGTTCCCAATGCATTGATATTATGGAATTAAAAAGCTATTAAGGATTTGTAGCATTATTCACTTTTTCTTTTTTAAAACACTGCTATTATTCTGAACACAACTGTATATAAAGTGGACAGATATTGGAGATGCAGAGAAGGAGGTGGGGGGCACCATGGAGGGGGAGGAGAAGAGCAGTTTAAAAATATGATGTGGAGATGGTGCTTCTCCCACAGGGACAGACAGATTCAAACTGGGCCAAAGACCACACACACACTCACCTACATGCATGCAGCACACAGACACACGCACAAACACATAACTGTAGAATACAGCCACACTAGAAAGCAGTCAAGGTTAGGCAGACAAGAAGACGACTTGGACAAGAAACTTCCGCAGACAGTTTAGCCAGAAACAGACGGAGGGAGGGAGACAGAGAGGCTCGACTGAGGAGGAGACAGCCAGAAGACCAGCTCATTAAACTTAATTTGAAGGGCTGCAGCTGACAGTTTGGGATTTTTTTTATGAGACAGGCAGAATGTTGCAGGTGTCATAACACAGTTGTCCTCATAAAGCCACTGAGAACGGCAAGTTAATATCAGACAGTAGTTATGAAATGCTCAGGAAGTATTGCTGTGCCGCTATCAAAATGCATTGCATGGCTACTCACATTGAATAGGAAGCGTAGAAATGAGGCTAGGCAGTAGCCACTTTCAAGCCATATCTGTCCCCTCTCCTTTTCTTTCCCTTATTTCTTCTAGGTCTTAGTAAACAGAGAACAAGCAAGCAATCATCCATTTTGTTATTTACAACTGTGCTTTTTTCTACTGTGACATGTCAGAATGTCTAGTGAAAAAGGTCGAAGAATGATATAAGTGTAAGTTGTCTCAACTCCCCGACAGATGCAACAAAGCTAACAGGAGAGTAAAGAAGATGTCAATCAAGCACAGTGTGTACATGCCTTTACAGTCTTGAGATGATGTTGTCATACATTTTCATTTCACTAAACGACTAATAATTCACGAAATACACTTTCCGTACTTCATTTAGGCCTATTCCTCTTACACTTCTCCTGTGTCATTTTTTTATTGGTCAGATAACTTCTTTAGCTTCTTTGTCAGCAGGTTAAGTGTGGGGGCTGTAAACCAGTGGTGTCCTGGACCATTAGTCACACACAATTTGAGACATTAACCTCCATCAGCATAGTTCACTTCTGTAAGCCGTGTGTCTGTGTGTTGTCATACATAATATTTTTATGATAGTTTGTTCTATGGAGTATGTGTTTAAGCTAAAATAGAAAGGCAGTCTTTCTCAGTAAACCTCTCTAATTTGATTCCTCTATTTTTAACCCATGTTTTTTTTTTGTACCTTTATTTATTCAGGGGAGGTTCACTGAGAGGCAGCCTCTCTTTTGCAGGAACGCCCTGATCACATTCACACCTGGAAGCTGCCTGGTACAATCTGCTGGCCACTGAGCAGCTCCACTGGTTGCTCAAGGGCACCTCAGGAAGATTTTCTTGGTCACAAGCTCTCTTCTCTAACCTCTAGCCCACCTCTGCCCTGTGAATGAATCACACTCACCCAGTCGATACCTTTTAAGGGCACTTTCTCCCCAAGATGCTGCAGCGTCCAGGCGTCAGACTATTCTCTGTGACAAAAAACAAATCTCTATAAGGAAATAAGAAACATGTAGTGTATCTTTCAATCACAATAGGGACCTGTGAAGGGCACTATAGATGGCCAAGAAAGTGTGTTCTCATGTTCAGTGATTGACAAAACCCATCCAGTGTTCTGGCCTCCAGGTAAATGTTTAGTAAAAAAAAAAACATTAACGTGAACCATACAGTGAAATGGGATGTCTGATCTGTGGGCTTATTGGAAACACACAGGTTGTGTAAAACACTCCAGCTTTCATCATTTGTATGAGTTTTCAGGAAATTAATCCAAAGAAAATTAGATCCCATGTGGTCATATGACCAATTTGGACTGGCCACTTTACAGCAACTTTAAATGGGCCGTGAGCTGTGAGGCTGTCCGACGCCAAACCAGGCATTTGGCAGGCAGAAGGACTAGAGAGAGATGGTGGAGTGTGGAGGGTGAGAAGGGGAAAGAGGGACAGGAATGCAGTAGGAGTTGACAAGAGCCAGGTGAATGATAAGAACGAAGAGGAACAAGAAGGGAGGAAAGTGGCATGTTAAATTGAGGAGAAAAAGACAGGTAATCAGTTGTGGGGAAGAGGAAAGGCAGAAGAGAAAACAGGCAGGCCATTGGGGAGAAAGAGGCGGGAGATGTTGCACTGAGGGGAAAATGCAATAGGCAGACGACTGAAGATGAAATCGAGAGAGGGATAGTAGGTGGAGAAACAAAAAGACCCAATTGGCAGGTGGAGAGGGAAGAGGGCCAGTGAAGTGCTGGGATGAAGAGAAGTAGGGATAGGGAGATGTTGGCAAGAAAAGTTATGGTGTGGTAGTGGGGGAGCTAAGGGACAGGAGGAAAATATGCAGATATTTGTATAATAACATGATTTAGTTACATGTTCTAGGCCTATAACAGAAGTAACAAAGAGACTGTGTCAACGTCTTGAGTATCATACTTCTTTTGTTGTAACTTTATTATGGCATTGGCTACCTGTTCGGCTGAAGGGGGTAATAATGTGTCTTTTCATTGTTGGGACACAATTAGCATTTCGCTAACTGCCTTAAAATAACTTATGTAACAGTGCAGTCCGAATCCGGTAAACCAACTGAATCAAAATAGGCTACTTACAAAAGGTCCACTTACTTTGCATTTCTAAAGCTTTCAACAACACCCCGTGGCCTTCCCGTGGAGTTGCTCGTAATGCAATTTGATGAAGAAGAAGAAAAAAGCTACCATGACCTTTTTAACTTTTTGTTTTAATAGAAGCCCTGTGAGAACGATGCACACGGTGTATAAATTATCTTCCGGCACAGGTGGATGCAGCCTTTGCTTTAGGTGTGTTCGATGTTCTCTTAATACATCCAGGGTTCGCTGCATAGACAGTTAAAGAAAGGTTCGCGCCCATAGCGCTGCCGCCATCTTGTGGAGTATTTCAGCACCGCTTAAGCGCTTCCGTTCAATTTGAACCTAGCATGTAGCCGTAAGGAGGAGCAAACGTCGCCTTAGCAACGGATATGGTTTTTACGGTTTTTACACAGTGGTTTTAAACTATAACACGAAAGTAGCAGTAATATTCTTCTAAACTGGGTTGAATTTCTTATCAAGCAAATGAGCTTTACATTTTCAGGTTACTAACTGAAGCTGTGATGGCTACAAGCATCCCGTCAGTGTTTCTTCTCTCGGTTAACGGACAAATTGAGGGAGCAAACGTAAGTGGTACTTTTGAGTTTAGCCTAGCCTAGCTAGCTAGTAGCTAACAGCTATTTTCAACCAGCCAGCGTTACGTTAACAGTCATACCGTGGCGTGAATTTGTCTTAATTCTAAGTTTGTGCTTCATTATTTTCATGTATGAATGTGATATTACGTGATATTTTGTTGTGTTTCAGTTTCCAGAGTATGACAATTTATACTGCAAATATTGTTTTGTCTACGGCCACGACTGGGCTCCCACGTCGGTGAGTAGCTGGCTTTACTCCACTTTATCGAGGAATGGTTATGTTCGGTATTAAATTAGCTAGCTAGTATTTTAATGTTCTGGTCTAACTACTCTACATAGCGTTATCTAAGGTTATTATACCCCTGGTAAGTTTAAAGTCAAGTCATGCATTGCATGTTTGCGGATAAAGAATATCCTAGGTACGTATTTTTTATCTCTGGATTGTAAATTGAAGTAACAAATAAAGTATCAGAAAATGTATATCATTTGATGGCTGTCTATGTCAATAAGTAAAAGAACTATTAAGCAATCCCAACTAATCAAAAAAGCACTTATCCCATGATGTCCAGACAATATACAGTGGTTTGCATAAGTTTACACACCCATGCTAAAGTTGATTTAAAAAGAGGAATAAAAAACAATTTGATCCTAATGCCTTAATTCAAAACATTTTTAAATTTATTGGCATGGGAACTTTCCATAAGATCATCTCTCAATGCAAATTAAACAAGCTATTAAGCAAACTGAAATAACACAATGCCAATGTTTAGGTATGGTGAAGGTTATGTGATTATGTGGGGTTATTTTAAGGGAAACTTTGTCAGGATGCATGGTATCCTGGATCCATGAAATAACTAGCCTTTAAAAATAAAAATCTGCCTTCCTCTATGAGAATTTAACATAGTGATGTGTATACTTATGCCCCCTGTATTTTAAGGAAGAACATTTATTTATTTATTTGTTTATTTATTTACAATACATTATTCATTCACAAAGAAACCTGGTGTCCTTTTAAAAGGTTGGATTTTATGCAAGCCACTGTAGAACCCTCGTCACATGCATACAATCTTAGCAAAATAAAGTAGACATGTCTGGTTATAATCTTTTTAGCAAGTCTTTGTGTCTGTTTCTCTGCAGGGGTTGGAGGAAGGCATCACTCAAATAACATGTAAAGGAAGTGAGTCCTCACACAAATTAATATGGAACTTCCCACTGGAGACAACATTTAAGAGTACAAACCCCTCTGGATGTGAGCATTACACACAAACATTCGAAACAAAGTGGTGTAGTAGCCTTCATACATATATTAATAATTAACATTGATAAGCATCTCTGATATTACATGTAAATAAAACTGAAAGCAAATATAACTACGGCAAAATGAAGATGTCATTTTCCTTTCCCAGGGCCTCAGCTCGTAGTGAGTGTGTACGGCCCGGATGTGTTTGGCAACGATGTGGTCAGAGGCTATGGAGCAACACACATCCCCTTCACACCTGGACAGTCAGTATTACCTCCATCTACTTCCTTTTTTTAAGGAACACCCATCTTGGCACCAGTTGTTTGTTTTTTTGCACAAATGCTTGCATCAAAGTGACTGGTTAGTAAAAATGAATATCACTGCCTGAAGCATGTGAATATTGCTTGTTTCCCTCGCAAAAACTAAGCTTGAACATAGCAAGGTACGATGTGATTTTGATTGTTTTTTTTTGTTTACATGCTCTTGTTTATTGTATATATTTTAATTTTTTTAGACACACACGAACCATCCCCATGTTTGTTCCTGAGCCCACATGGAGACTACAGAAATTCACAAGGTGTGTGTGCGTGCGTGTGTTCATTCATTAATTAATCTTAGTACTTCACATCGGTATGTGTTATTTGCCAGCTGCTGTTATCAGTGTATAGAAAGACAGACATACATAGGTATTACCAGTTCCTTTCAACTTGCACCAAGACAGTAAGCTATTAGAGATGCTAAAGTACACATCTCAACATTTGGATTTGCAATTTAGATGTTACTATTGGATGCACATTGCTTTTCTCTCCAAGTTGATGGAGTAGGTGGTGCTTTGTTGGTCATGCACTCTTCCTATTTGTACTTTACTTAACACCTTACTTCCCGTCTGCCAGGGAGGACTTTTCATGGGAGTGATTTAGAATAGCATATTATTTTTTACATATTCTTCATTCCAACAGTATATTAAAACCTCTTCACTTTAATGTATCTCCCTCTCTCTGTAGTTTAACATGTTTTTTCCTTTTTTGTTTAGCTGGCTGTTAGGACGGCGGCCAGAGTACACAGACCCTAAAGTAGTGGCCCAGGGTGAAGGCAGGGAAGGTATGTTGTGCATTGGTCTGTTTTCTTTTCCTTTCCATTGTTTACATTGACATGTTAGGGACGCAGCAGGTCTCACCTTTTCACAGAAAATCATTTGGTGGAACAAAAAATAAAACTCAGACATTTCTAAAATAGGTCACTTATAAGAAGGTAGGTTTCTTTTAAGCTGATCTGGATTATATAACAAAATTAACTGGATCCATGAAAGTGGTGGTCTGAAAGGGAGTATACTGTAAGACTAAAAATGAATTCCTGTATTTTTAACAAGGTCTACTCTTCAATCCCCATTTAAGTCTAATAGTACCTTTTCAGGTTAAAATTGTGCCTAAAACTTTTTACATCATGTCCTATTTTGTGTTGCAGTAACGCGGGTTTGTTCCCAAGGCTTCGTCACCGTCTCCTTTCACATAATTACTAAAGACATGAAGAAACTGGGTTATGACACAGGACCCGCAAGCCTTGTAAACACACAGTCTGCCACGTCTGGCTGGTCGACAGAGGACCAACCGTACACCATGGAATAGCATCGAGGATTTTGGGTCCTTGATAAAACAAAACCATAACACTCAAAGGACTTGTTTACTTCGTTAGAATCGAATCCACACAACTGCAATACATACACTCCTTTGCCTAATGTTTAGTCAAAATTAAATTTGAGTTTGTAAGATGTATATTCAGTTTCAGATAATGTCTTGAATTTTTCAGTTAATATATTTTTTACTTTTTTCAAATAAAAAGGACTTGACCTCTAAATTGTACATGTTTGGAAGTATTGAGCATATGTTACATACATCACTGTGATTGTTTGGACATTTAGTTAAATAGGACACAGACACTGGAGTTACAGAGCTGAAATGATACATTTTATTTTTGAACAAATGCAGCTACAGATGTCCTCATCCAACAGGGTGCGGCCTGCTGCGTTCATTTGTTTAGATGCTGTTAAAATACCACGGTGACTTTTCCTACAAAAACCCATTACACAGAATAATAAGGTATACAGAGGAACAGTATGTTACAATAGTACAAATGATAAATTATATTATACAGTTATAATGCCAACAGATTGAGCACATATCCAATAAAAAAGCAGCCTGCTCCCAGTACTATGAGAAGGGTAAATAGACAGACATGGAAAAGATTAAAAGGAGGCTGTTTATGCATATAAAGACGGACAGTTCATAAGGTCAGTTAGTCCTCTTGATAAAAGCATAGTGAATACATAGTAACACGCAGAGGAGCTTGCTACACACAGGCCACATTTTCACTGCACCATAGCCACGCCTGTGAAACTGCTGCCAGGGATCAAGAAAAAGTGTTCAACTGCTGTGACATCGGACTGTTTGGGAGTGCTGAATTTGTTCAACACAGTAATGTGTTTTTTCAATGCACTCCAAACTTTTTTCACAATCGCTGGAGTGAAGTTTAAAGGTCAGGCCGCAGTGAAATCAAGGCCAGTGAGAAAGTCTTAGCTAGTATATCATAGTAGCATTTTAATAAACAAGACTTTATTAGCAAATCTAACTTTGCAAAACACATCAAGCATTAAGTCTTATTTTTTTACTTTTCCAACTCCAATTTTTGCATATATTTAGTTGAGATTAAAAATGTTTGCTGGTCTGCAAGTAAGTGTCCCATCCATTCATTCAGGACCCCGAGCATGAAAGTCATCACCACCTTCAGCATCATCAAAATCATACACACGGTTGGAGTTGGCCCTCCTTTTGCCTGAGAGAAACGAAAAGTCTGTTTAGTGGAAATACCAAGGGTCCTGTGGTGGAGCTATCATACCACAGCAGACCAGGAGAGGGCGCCAACACAATGAATGAAAGAAAAAAAAACTCCACTTCCACAGTAATCACATTAGAAAGTGATAACAGAACTAAAGAGTAGGGAGAACCGTGACCTAAAGAAAGGATCTATACACCGGGCACAATTCATCAGCTGAATTTCAACAACACACTTTTTTAAACCAACAGAAGATGCAGACGCTTAGCTTGCCGTCAGTAAATGCGCCAATAGTCAGCCAACAGTAACACTTTCTTACACAAACTCTTGAACAAACTGTAAATTAGCGCTGAAATATATATATATAAAAAAAAATGGATCCATAAACAGAAAAAAAAAAAATGTCAGTGAAGTGTGACCCTACTGTTTAACCTATTCAAAGTACGACATCCTCAGAAATCACAGTCCCTATGACTTTGGTAACAGTTGTGCTTCTAAGAGAAGAGCATTACGTAGCCTACCCATAGGGTGAAAAACTACAATGACATAAAATAGACAAAAGAGAGAATGAAGATGATACATGGCTTAGCTAGTACACAGCTCCAAAACTCTGAAAGGCTTGGCTATGGATTTACATCTAATTAGTAAATAACAAAAAAGTAACTAACAAAATGAACAACTGCTTGTTTACATGACATGTCTCACTGTTTTCTTGCGAGATTCCCTGTGCTATCAATAGACCGATCCTGGAACAGCCCTGTGTAAGTGTGTGTGCGAGTGTGTGTGTGTGTGTGTGTGTGTGTGTGTGTGTGTGTGAGTCCACCCGGTAATGTTCTTGTCGATAGATTAGCCACAGTAAATCCACTTGAAGGTAAACTCTCTTTACCATGCTGAGTGGTTGACTTGCTCTTTAAACCCAGAGCCTTATTTGCAACCATGTCACCATAGTAACACTCCTTGATATATGGTTGCCCAAAAAACACATGCAAGCACACACTCAGACTTAATGCAGATGTCTACATTATTCCCCCGTTTTTTTAATCTGAAGCCGTTTCTACTGACTGAGTGAGAAATGGAAAACTTGCTCATTAAAGTACACTTGGAAGCTACACGTATCTCTCATGCAAACTGCGTGCGCACACAGCCCACCCTTTCCCTTTGACCCTAGAAACAAACTAAAAAAGGAGAAACAAAAACTGTCCCATGATGCCTCAGAGCATCCATAAACTCCGATAGCAAAATACTGATGCCATCACAGTTCATGTATTTTTATTTTTTTTTCCTTTTCATCAAGCACACACTGGGGGAGACTTGGTAACAAATGCATCAACATGTGGCTGTTAGTATCCAAGCATTAACAGTGCACACACACACGTTGATAGAAATTGTGTTTACGCATCTTTTCAACCCCTAGGACAAGGGGTTCACCCCCTTTGATAAATGTTCATTGTTAATCCCGTGACCACTGGAGGTCAAAGTTCACGTGGAGGATTGGAAAAAGGTCCAAGTTGACAGGAAGTGACCAGACGAGAGTTGTGACCAAGTGGTACCAAGCTGAGGCTGTGTGTTGTTTAAGCCGTTTTAGCGGCTAGCCTCTGTTCCTACGCTAAGGTGTAATGGTGAGCCCAACAGTCGCAGACAGAAAAAAAAAAAGAAAAGAAAAGAAAATAGACAACAAAATTGTGCAAAATCCCTGCCTGGTAACACACGCACACATATAAACACACTGACCTTCTCTCATCCGTATTCCAGTGTGTATAAGTAAAAACCACTGGAATATACAGTGTAAAAGTACTGAGACACACACACACACACACACACACACACACACACACACACACACACACACACACACACACACACACACACACACACACAGGGCTTATAAAAGATTAGCTCAAGTGAAGAGATAAGATCCTGGCGTTAGTATGGTCAGACTCTCCTATCACTCCACCACAGAAGAAGAACAGAGCCGTCCTAAAGGAAGAAGTGAGGGAGAGAGGGGAGAGGAGGGACATGAGAGTGAATGAGAGACAGGGACGAGGGCCCTATCTCTGTGGAAAGACTGTAAACACCACTGCTACTCTGTAAATCTGTATAGATTAAAACTCTTTGCGGTCATCAACACCATCGTCGGATGGAACACACAGGACTAGGCAGCTTGTAGCATTGAGACAAAGGAGGAAGGAGTAAAGGAGTGTGTTAAGGTGTGTGTGTGGGGGGGGAGGCCAGACTGGGACTACGACCTGGCTAGGAGTTGGTTATGAAGGGATAGATAGGGATTTCCTTGTTCATTTTGAAGCTTCTTAAGGAGCCAAAGTGGAAGAGAGACTAAGAGAGAGAGGAGAGGTTACTCTGGGTCGCCCCCCGGTCACCCCCTCACAAAAGGAAGGGGTTGGTGGTTCCGGTGGGTTGAGTCCCGGCCTGGGGTGGCATGCTCATCAGGGGCTGAGGCAAGGACATGGAGCCCGGCATCCCCGGGCTCATCCCCACACCCCCGACAGCGCCGACCATCCCGGGCATGACACGGGCCATGGGGGCAATGCCTGCCAGGGGGACCATGCTGATGGGCTGAGCAGGCCCCGAGGCGAGGGCGATGGGCTCGGCTACGCCGAAACTGGCGGGCATGGGGCTGACCCGCATCTGGTTTAGGGTGGGGGGGGCTGGCTGGCTCACTTGGAAGGGGTTGGCGTGGGCTGCTGAAGCTGGAGCAGGAGCAGGAGCAGAGCCACCTGAATAAAGGAAGGAACACATGGTATGGAGCTCACGGAGTACCAGTACAGTATACAGTACAAGTTGAGTTGGGCTCTACAATGAGATGTATTGTTGTGATAAATAGAACTACATGTTCATATTCTTGTTATTTTAACCCTCATGTTGTCCTCGGGTCAAATTGACCCGTTTTCCTTTTGGGGGGTCTTCTTCAATTTTCTAGCATTTGAAAAAACAAAGTGAAGTGGTTTCCAAATAGTATTGAGTAAAAGTTGACATATTCCAGTCTGATTATCCATCAACATACATTCCTTTAATTTTACTGTAAATAATTCCTAATTTCTGCTTTTCTAACATTAGGTATAATTTCCTATAGATGATATTCTATCCTAAAGTTAATAAGTTTGTGTTACGCAGTGTTGAAAATGTCAAAAAAAAGAAAAAAACATAACATAAGAAATAGTTAAAAGCATCGATAAAAAAAGTGTCAAAAGTCTTCAATTTTGATGGGAAGAAAAGAAGGGTTAAAATAGTATTTCAAAATTATACTACTACTACTATTTTATGAATTGAATCATGCATGATTCATCTCTCTTTCCTCTGAGTTATGTCCATGTCTCTTAGCTTACCTACCACTTCCTGGCTAGCACACTGTTATCTAGAAATAGGAACATTTCAAGTTTTGAAAACAACCTCCTTATATTTTTTGTTCATATCCCCACCTGCAGCTAAGAATGGGTTGACAACTGGTGCAGGCTGGGCTGGTTTGGTCACCAGGGAGTCCAGATTCACCAGGGCAGCATTGGGACCCAGGAAGGACTCTGGAGTCTTTCTAGTTGGGTTTGTTGTGGCAGGCATAGAAATGGAGCTGGGCAGGGAGTCGAAGAGGTCCATGCTGCCGCTGCTAGCAAGACTGGCTTGGGAGGGGAGAGAGGATGCTACGCCCCCATCACCTGGCGAACAAAGACCAGTTGTTTTGGTGAAAAACTGTTACTGAACTTCTCTTTGAGGGGACAAAATAAAACAGACATTATGAATACAGAAGACAATATTTCTGTTCTAGTCTTGAACTACAGATGTCATAAATCTGTAATTAGGGCTACTACACGAGAACAGAGTACGTGACAGGTTTGTTTTTATTTGTAATACTGAACTGCTAAATACACTCACATTTTGCACTTGTACATGAGCACCTACGCTCACATTTAGCATGAAATAAAATTGAGTTGATGTAACAAAATTATCAAAAGATGCTGTTATGGGAAGCCATTACTGGCAGACAACCCGGCTGTTTTTTTGCGGCAGCAGGCAGACAGCAGTGGAGACATTCGTTAATGCACTCACTCATAAAAACGCAAAACACCCACCATGCCAGCAGCAAGAGGAGATGTCAAAAATGTCTTCTCAGAACAGACACTGAGACGTACTAGAGCCATGATAAGATCAGACAGGCCTAGTGTGTATCAGCATCCCATAAATCCTATAGATTTCAGCCAGAGCTGACTCAACCAGTAACATTTCTACAACTCATCCTTAACACCACTGAAGTGTGTGTCTTCCACCCTTCTGGGAAAAGCAATTTTGTACACCTGTGTTTATGTTCCTTCTCACCTTGTCCTTGACTGTATCCGAATTGTTTGTGTTGAGCTGGAGCTAAAGTCAGACACCAATGTCACTTTCCCACACCCAGAGACTGCCAAACCACATGGGGAAAACACTCAAGACCTGTGCCAAACTGTTCACTGGAACCCTCTCACATACCAACCTGGATAGAGGTGGTAATGGGTTTTATTCAAGTTTTGGAACATGCCGTTGGTTCAGATGAACCAAACAGCTCACAGCTGATCTCAAAGAGATTCCATAAACTGGATGGCCCAGGTCTGATAATGCATTTAGTAATAAACACATAAAAGCTGCATCACATTGCACCACAGTGATATGGGACCAAACCAAAGCAAACGGATTACTGCAGCATTGGATTGCATTTGCAGTTGAAAAAAAACAAACAAAAAAAAAAAACAACAACATCACACATCATGACTCCAATGGTGTTAACATTGTCTTTGCTCAGCTCTGGCGATATTTACATACAAAGACAAGATGTGTGGGTGTCCCACAGAGAAATTGTATCTGCAGACGAGCATCATTTCAGACACAAAGGGAAAACAACACAGACTCCGTGTCATTAGAGAGACAAAGACAAGGGTGAGTACCAGTGGGGACAGAGGAGGAAGAGCGCAGGCTGTCAAATTCTGAGAAGTCCTCTTTAGACGTACCGTTGGATGCATTAAACAGGTCAAAGCTACCTGAAAAGGGAACACACACACACACACACACACACACACAATACAATACAAGAATTAATGAGTATGGATAATTTGGTAAACTAACACAAACAAAGGAAAACAATAAAAAAAGTGAAAGCATGCTGGGGTCCGTTTCAGGAAGGAGGTTTAACAAAGTGAGTCTAACCCTGATCTCTGAGTTGATTTACTCTGAGACAAGAAACTGAGTTTTCGGTTCCAGAACAGCTGATTCGAGTTGGTTCAATCAACTGAATATGTTCACTCAAAGTTAAGACCACAATAAAAAAAAGCATCATGAATGGAGTCATGATACTACAATTCACCATGGTAACAACCACAAACAAACTGGTCGACAGAAATACTCATGCGCACATACAGCGAGTTTGAACATGTGTTTAGTTAAAAAGCATCACAGTGGCTGCTATAAAATAGCAATAGAATTGGCGTGGGAGAAAATTGCTGCTTGAGTCAATGCGTAGGCTCTAATAAATGGTATTAATTTCTTATTTTATCACAGTTATTGCTGGTGAAAACTGGAATGGTAGTAGGCTACACCTTTCATTTCATTTAGGTGCAATCCTGCAGGTGAAAAACGTAAACTATTACTAATCCCATTCTGAGGTTGCAGAATTATGATTTACAATAACATTTCTTTTTAATGTCTCTTACTGGTTTGTGTCCAGGGATCTCAGAGCGAGTCACACTCTTCTGACGGCGCTTTGCTATACAGCGGCTTTACTAATATGCTCCGCATCAACAATGTTGTGAAGAAAACTGCCATTTGCAAAAAGAAATAAATGCAACACAAAAGGATCTGCTGGGATGTAGAGCATGTCCACGATGGGTGACGTTAGTGATAGGAGGACGGATAAGGTTATGTAGGCTACATAACTGATAGACTGGGAAGAAAAACAATACCGCTCAAATAGGTAGTTATCTGGAAATGAAAACACATCTATAGTCGGGTTCTCAATATCATCTCCCGACATACAGTATGTTTAAGTCCCTGCAAAGTAATAAGAGTTTCTTCATCAATGGGATCGTCGGCCATGTTCAGAACAAAACCGTTGTATAGTCTGTCTAACAAAGTTAATAAACCAACATGGTTTTTATTAATTGCAGATAACAAACTGCGCCTGACACAGACTGAATGAATGAGGAAATGAAAGAGCGCTGTGTCAGAGGGAGGAGACTGAGAGAAGAAAACCTGCTCCTGACCAGGTTACGTTCACATGCTCAATTACCACAGTAACCATGGATGTAGTGGAGGCTACGCTGTTTACGCACCTCCCGAAATTCGGAAATAGCATTTTCCCAGCTCCAAAGTGCTCCTAAGCTACTCTAAATTAAGCTTATGTTGTCTTAGTTTCATATTGTTCCTTATTAGTTTCATAGGTTGTTACACCTAAAAAGGTTTTATGGTTGTTTGGAGACTCCACGCAAAGCTTTCGCCATAGCCTATGTAAATGGCCTGATGTACAGTATATACTTGTGCACTGGTGTGTGCGTTGAGCCGGCATGTGTGTGTGTGTGTGGAGTGTGTGGTAGAGCCAGGGAGAAGCAAGAGAGTGACGGCGATTATCTTCGGAGCGAGTTTCAACTCTATCGCATCTCATGTAATGAATGGATTTTAAAAATGTATATCCAGTTTTTTTTTAAACGCCGTTTAAAAAACTCTACTCTACTCCTGATGCCAGCAAACGGGCTCAGCTACAAGCCTAAAGTGAGTGAGCTCAGAAAACAGTACTCAACTTCATGTTTTTGAGGTTAATTTGGTTCACGGTAGATCCATACCTCTGACTCAACAAGCCACAACGTTGATTAGGTTACCTTTTTTCAAATCACCTCTACCGCTTTCCATTAGCCCATGTTACAAGTAACATTTAGGATATATTGTCAGATAAATAACTGGATGTAATTTCATGCATTCTCTGGCATTGAAGCCACTGAAAGTTAGTGACAACAAGCTCTCTTTGCTAGTTTGCTAGTTAATGTTATAATAATATTATTGACCAACCGCGTTTGCGGTGTAGCCTGAAATAGAGATTGACTTCTCATAATTATGTCTTCACAACTAATTGTAGATGATGCTACATGGCTTCAAATCCCAGACATAATAAAGTCCTTAGGAAATAACTGGGCTGGTTTACTCTGACTGACTACCGTTTGGAATAGCTGACGAGGGAATCCCCCCTTGCCCTTTTTGAAATGGTACTGGCACAGAGACAGTATTACCTTAGCATTCAGACTGGATACCTAAACATTGAATGCATGCTAAATAATTTATTTTAATAGTTTGTCTGAAAGGGTTAGCCTATAGGCCTTACAACGTGACCGGCTACTTGACAGGATGTGGTGTGTTGCTGTCTTTTCTCCAATTTAACTTAATTTTACAGACTGAGGTGAGACAGACAATAATGCAGAGAGAGGAGATGTAGAAAGGAGGGAGATAGAGAGAGGAGATGAGGAGGAAAAGAGGTGAGACAAACAGATTTCAACCATATTATTCCTTCTTTAAATTGAATAGTGATTGTGTGACCTATGAGGGAACAACCAGTAATACCCTTGGTACCATCAAATGATTGCCTATAGCGATGTCATCAGGATACACCGGTAAGCCATGGCCCACCTTACTGGTGACCGCGTCGTGGTAAACCTGATCACAGAATTTTTGGTTTATCCACCTCTTTTTTTACTACACCCCTGATAGTAACTGACTCTGAGGTTAAGTTACCTCTCTTTCTAAAACGGGCTGGAGTTCTCTCTCTGTTGTGACAAACTTTCCTTTCTGAAACGGAAAACCTAGAGTTTCCCTCATCTCAGAGTTACTAACTCAGAGTTTTCACTAAACCTGCTTTCTGAAACAGACCCCAGGTGTACATAAGCATTTGTTATTGTGTGCAGTATGTTCCCCATTTGACAAAGCAGTTAAGTCTTCAAGACACTTGCCAGCCATTTATAAGAAATCTTTTCCATTTCTTAAAATAAAGAGAACTCAAATATTTTTTATACATTTTCCAAATATCTTTTAGCCTCAAATACATAATTCCCAGACAATAACTGATGAAAAAATGAACCTCTACGGTGGAGGTACAAATGACTGGTGAATTTTGTAAATGCCCTAGTAACTGATTGCCCTAGTAATTGCTTGTGGACAAACCCCCCAAAAAAAAGAAATAAAATAAAATAAAATAAAAAGTTGCTCTTGCCCTGATGGTCACCTGTGTTGGAAGTCTTGGGGCGGGTGGCTGAGGAGCCCCAGGGGTCGGGGGCAGGAGTAGAGTTTGATGCCCAGGGATCAGCACTCTTCATGGGTGGAACAGAAGGAGTAACACCCCATGGGTCCACTGGGGCCACTGGCTTAGGTGCAGACCCTAGAGAGTAAAAGAAGATGTGGGTTGGATGAAGCATGTAAAACGTAAGGGCAAATTGGATAGGAAGAGGAGGAGGAAAAGAGGAAGATAGCAGGTGAAAGGTACAATAAGGTAAGTGGTTTTATGCAGGTTCTGACAGATGTCTTTGATCTGACCCATTCTGAAACTATGCTCATCTGTTCTTCTCTTTTCCCCGTTTAAAGGTTAACTAGCATTTTGTTTGTTTGACCCTATTTTCCCTAAGTTTTTGTTTCTAAGTGACTGATGGGAACAACAATCTTTGAAATTGGTCCAGTATTAAGCAAGATTGCTGCAGTACAATTTAAGTTGTGGGGGCAATAGTAAAGCTTGTATTTACCATCACAAAAGTGCTAGTTTAGCCGCTGACAGGCTCAGATTGATATTATAAGTGTATGACAACATTATGGAAAAGGATTTCTAAAGCGGTTGACCTTTGTGTTAAAGAGTAAGATCCTTTTTATAAAACATCTGCGAAATTGCGTTTGCTAAACCCACCAGACTCCTTGTACAAACAGTGATTTTAGCATCGTAAAATAAACTTCATTCAAAATCGATAGAAACTAAAAACTATGAAAAGCCAATTTGTGTCCTCTTATCACTTTGTCAACCATCACAACTCTAGTTTTGGTCGAAATAAACACATAGTTTACCGATTAACATGTGAAAATCGGTTGGCTCTATACACAATGAAAGTATTGCTTTTTTTTTTTTTTAAATGGAGTCTGGTGGGTTTAGCGCTAGCGACTTTAGAGCAGTTTCTGGTTAAACAAAAAGGTCTCAGAGAGGTTTTAAAGGTCTATCTGTAAAGGGTTCCTTTCCATAATGTTGTCAGAAACTTAGAATATCAATCTGAGCCTGTCAGTGGCAAAACAATCACTTTTGTGAAGGTAAATACAAGCTAGACAATTGCTACAGACAGCAGTGACACATTTTAAAGATTGTTGTTACCACCAGTCATTTAGACACAAAACAGGAAAATAGGATAAAAAAAAACTGTAGTTACCCTTTAACCTTTACATTTCAAAGTCCCTGAGAGCCTCTTTGCCCTGCCTCTCCACATTAATTTCCTTGACGATATCTTCCTCTAACATCCTCCCCTCCTTGCTATGCAGTAATGCAGCGTAGCCAGTGGAACAGCATTCCTATTTAACAAAGAGTCACAGTCCTAGGAGCTGCAGGTGGAGAGCAGAGACGAGACACACAGAAAAACTGCCTCTATACACTAATACTTCTCAACAACAACAGAGTCGGTGTGTCAGCATCATCTCATGTGACCATTTCCAGTGAAGAGAGTGTAGGTGTATGTACCATAAGAGTGCCAGGGGTCTTCTGATGCAGCGGCTGCCGCAGCCCCGGCTCCAGACCCCCAGGGGTCAGCACGGGCACCAGGCTCAGGGACATCCATCAGATCCAATAAAGATGATTGTGGCTAGAAAGAGACAGAGAAAGTGACCGAGAGACAGGACAAAAAAGAACAAAGAAAAACTAACAGAGGAAAAAGAAGAATGGGGAGTAGCCATTGTCCTCTACAGCACAAATACTATTCATAAATACTGATGGTGGTCATGTCGTTTTGCGCGGAAATAATAACATGAGCCATGGTCATGCAGCTGTACTTTTTCACTTTTGTTCTGCATGCCCTCAAACTCCGGGCAGCCAGCTACTCAGGCAGAATAATGATGAGTAAACAAGGTAGTCTGCTGCCAGTTAGTAGTTTCATTACTGCTAATGAAGCAGCAAACAGTGTCAGACAGAAAAAGAGGATAGGAAGAAGCGACGGTTTCCATGAGCATGGGCACGATAACAGAATAAGGTAATTGTAGTATCTACGGTTTTGTGAATTTTACATCTCTCTTCTTCTTGGCCGATTCTGGACCTCCTTTCTTACTCTCCTCCAAGGCCATCTGTAGTCTCAGGTCGTCCCCTCTGCGCAAGCGCTCCTCCTAAAGACACACCAAGAGCACAGTTAGCCCAAACAGCACATATGCAACTTCTTGCAGCATCTTTTGAAATCTTAAAATAAGATGGTTATCCACCGATGTAATATAAACTATCTGCACATTTCAAACTCAGCAAGAAAAGATAATGACAAGCATGGATTCATGCTCTGCCCCATTAGCATGTGTTTCTATGTATGTGTGTTTGTGCGTATGTACCTGCTCTGCAGCCTCTCTGCTCATGGCCAGAGCCAGTTGCAGCTGTAGCTCCTCCTCTCCGCTGGTCTGCGGTCTGGCCTGCTCCAGTTCTGAACCCGCGTTGGGAGACGTGGCTAGCAGACACATTCAAAATGTAGGTTAACGTCACTGCTACATGGGACTCCATCGCATACTCTATATACTATAGTAATACGGAAAACCAGGGTCACTAGAGATAGTCCAAAACCAAGCCCTGGTGGAATAATTACAAATCGTATAAAAAGATATCACACAGGGTAAAGTGGTTCTCAACATTTTTGAATCGAGATCCCCCAGAGGATGAAAAATAGTAGATGCACTGTATGCTGAAGTGGTTTAATATTTTTTTTTTGGAATATAACTGTAAGCTGGGCCTACTGAAACGGAACGGCGGAGATCGCTAGACGGACAGAGCTGATTATTGTGAATGCTCGAATAATAAATGTAAATAAATAATGCGGACGCACACACGCACAAATACGACTAGTAATTCTTGAATTCAAAAGGTGACTGTGTATCTTTGAGTTTAGAAATGTGGGAACCATGGCGTGGGCGGTGATGACAAGACACAGTGACATTTAGTTGTGGTTGCACCAAAAAGGTAGGTTCTGGGATAACATTTTCAGTACAACTTGTCAAACGCAAAGCTGTTCTATGTTTTGTGAAAATTAAATCTTAATATTTTGGTGTGATTTTGGGCCAGACAATTCCTCTAAATTTTTATTGTTCTTGTTCTTCAACTTAAATAATAAACATGGTCTCTACCCTTCTGCCTGCCTAACTTTTCCCCCCTCCGTCTCTGCTCCAAACAACAAAGACCAGTCATGACATGCCCTTCTGCTGATGTGGACACACCCACACAAATACTCACTGGGTACTCATAACACCATGGGATCTTGTGTATGGTGTTACATTAGGTTGATGGTTGACTGGTTAGAGAACAGACCTTAATGCAGAGGCAAAACAACAACGCCGACACAGATATGACCCGGAAAAAAGTTTAGTTTCACTATTTGACACAATCAACTTTGAAACTTCACACTTTTACGAACATCCTCCTGCCTTGTAAAAATGTCTCAGGAAGTAGACGTCATATCAGCAGTTTTCTATAAACATAAATACAGAGTAAATTCGCCACATCTGAATGTTTCCATGATGAAGAAATGGTTAATAAAAAAAACTATGCTTCCTTTAAAAGGTCCCATGACATGGTGCTCTTTGGATGCTTTTATTTAGACCCTAGTAGTCCCCATATCTGAAGTCTCTTTCCCAAAATTCAGTCTTGGAGAAGAATTACAGCCACTAGAGCCAGTCCCACAAAGAGCTTTCCTTAGTATGGTCTTTTTCAGGGTCTGTAGCTTTGCAGGAAGAGAGGGTGGCAGGAGGAGAGGGGAAAGGGGGGGGGCTTGACCAACTGCCACTTTGCTCCTTTGAAAGCCATGATGTCTTTCTCTCATGGGTTGGCCAAATTCTCTGAACGGACAAAGCAGAGAAAAGGGGAGGGAACCTTGCCCCTTATAACCTCATAAGGAGCAATATTCCAGATCGGCCCATCTGATCTTTCATTTTCTCAAAGGCAGAGCAGGATACCCAGGGCTCGGTTTACACCTATCGCCATTTCTAGCCACTCGGGGACCATAGGCCGGCTGCAGGAACTCATATTAATGTTAAAAAAAACTCAAAGTGAAATTTTCATGCAATGGGACCTTTAAAAGGAATATTCTAAAAATGTCCTTCCTTGAAATGGTTGAAAAAAGCTGTTGCCAACTTGACACTTAATAATTTGGGGATATGTCCAGATAATAACAACGTACCATTGCTGTTGGGCAAAAACCTTGTATGTCCAAAACTGTTGCTTTTCAGAAAATGAAAAAAGAGATTTTATTGCAATATTTGCCTTAGACAAAGTCAGATGAAATGCCTACTCACTGTTTAAATATGTGTTAAACCCACAGACAGATGTAAAAGGTGACCAAGCGCATTGATTTACGAAAAGAAATTAAAATGACGAAATATGGAGATCCGTAGTTTCTGCCCGACAGCGACGATCCTAAGCCTATTATGGGTTAGTTAAGTAGCAGCATTACAGCCTCATTTTCTACATGACTTATAATGACTACATACATATTCCTAATTATTTATTCACTGCTTTTGCCTTGAAACTCCAGCCTCAGATCTGAGTCATTGTCTCCTCTCCTCCCTCCTCGCATGTTGCTCGCTTTGCTCCTTTCCTGCCTCGTTACTTGTTCCTTAAACCCAAGTCTCCCAAGCTCTGTCTCCAGGCTGTGTGTCTCCAGGGAAAGGGACCAGAAGTACCAGGGGTAAAGGTGTGTTTGGTTAGCTGGTGGGCCTTAAGTCATGGCCTCCACGTCAGCTATGTGTCTGCCTTAAATAGACAGGGAACACAATGGTACTAAAGCCTAGACAGAGATAATGTACCGTAACCCTGCAAAATATGCTGGAGCGATAAGGTTACTTGTGAAATTGTGGATGACATCCAGCCGTTTTAAAATAGATAAATAAATGGAAGCCTTAATCTTTAGCAGCTGAAGGGTACATTTATTTACAGATGCTGAGAAAAAAATTATGTCTTATATACATCCGCCAATTTCTTCCATTAACATGTTTGATAGATCTATTACATTCTTCTACCAGAAGGAATATTTTCCTGGAGCTTTTTTTAAAATCTTTACGAAAAGAACGGCATAGCAAAAGAGTGGGCATGCTAAACTGTTGTTCAACGACTAAGCCTCGAGGGAGACTAACTGCCAACACAATAACACTTGACAGTTGTGAGTCACAGAGACAAAATAGACAAAACTCAAAGCCAACTAAAACACATCACTTTCTTGCCTACCACTGTGGGAATGGACCATATATGGATAATCACAATTTCTTGGTATTTCTCACAGACACAGCTCTGCCTGCTAGCAGAAAATTGCATCTAAAAACCTGGGCTATTACTACCATTCGCTGTTTATCTTGTCATGTTAATTTTCTGTGGTGCTACGTTTACTGACTCAGGAAATAAGCACACTGAAATTAAACAAATACTTAAGCTTACAAAACCCTTTAAAACGGGCTTGTATTCTCTTTAGTAGATTTATGTGGTGAGAATGGCCATAATGTGTTTATCTCAGGGTGTCAAACTACCAAACTACCAGAACATTTGCCGATCCCTGTGTCTCTCTAGATAAAGAATTAAGTGGCTGTTTGAAACCTGGTGAGTGAGACATTTTGTGTGAATATGTGAAAATAAACATATTCCCAGACCTCTGTGGGAAGCACGCAAAGGCAGGGGAGCACCAATCAGGTCGATGAGAGACAACCAAAGAGGATGAATGGACCGAGAGGGGATATGCTAAGCTAACACCAACAGTCACACTTGCATGGCCGTTCATTCACACCCTGCCTGGAAAACAATACTCGGAAAGTTCAAGTGGAATCCCAAATATCCACCCCTGGAAACGCCCACAGAGACTGCCTTGCCCCGCTGGTATTGGTCAGTCTTTTCTCAACTGATGACTCAGCTGCAGGAGTGTCCAGCTCTGAGCCCCACACCCAAAGGTATCTCCCTCTCTCTCTCTCTCTCTCTCCCATACCATTCACAAAGGACTGGGGGTCAGAGGATGAAAGGGGGGGAAAAAAAGGGCAGGGTTCACTCTTAATTTCAACTTCTCCAGTTTTCCCCTCTTCCCTCTTTGCGTTACCCCATTTTCACACAGGGATTTCTGTTTCTTTTCAAAACCACCCCTCTCTCAATCCATCTTTCTTTCAATCCATTTTAACTCTGTTTTTCTATTCTGTTAGAATGAGCTATTGGAAGTATTTTTTTTTAACGGAAAGAACTATTGGGTGTACAGAAACCTGGGAGCAGTAATCACCAAATACATCACCAAGTACGATGAGCCCTTAAATTGATGACTTCAAGAGGAATATATGGGATGACATTCCAAGGTTGGCACGGTGACATCAGACTCATCAATAGATCATGCTAGTATGCTAGAGGGCAGTAACATGCATCTGTAGACAATAAGCCCAACAAGTGTCACTTCTCTAGTCACTCTATTTATCAAAGTTTCTCCAAGTTTAGTTTCCATTCACTTCTTTCTTTCCATCATGTTGCACTGTCTGCCACTGTGTTTCTACATCTCACCCTCACTGTGTCTCTGGGAGGAGTGAGCAGATCAGTGAAAAGAGGAGCAGATTCCTCTGTCATGTGGATGATAAAAGCTGGGGGGGTGAACTCTGCTTCCTCTTCTCTGTGTGTGTGTGTGTGTGTGTGTGTGTGTGTGTGAGCGCGCGCGCGTGCTCTGAGGAATGCAGCCCTAGTGCAGGACTGCAAGCCAGAGACAGAACAGGGGGAGGGGCAGGTTTCAGGATGTAGGCCAAAGTTATACTATCGGGGACACAACATAGTATAATGGAATATGCTGTATCACGTGTTGCTTAAACATGTGGAATAAGCCCGCTTTGTGTAAACTTTATGTGGCAACTACTGTATATGCTAATACTCACAGCCATGGTAGGACGCAGGTGAGCCCTCTGACCGGCCGTACTCTTCACTGTAGGAAGTGGAGAGGTTGGGCTGAGACGAGCCTCGGCCAAAACCCATCTGAGTGCTCCCTGTGGACACCTGGGCCATACGCTCTTTGGTCTTCAAAGCCTGAGACCTAGTGGGACAAAAAATAAAGAAAACATAATGGCATATGATCAGTCATCTTGACTCAACTCACGATTCTTTTAATCCTTAGTGTGACGTTGAATAGGACAAAATAAGCATAAGGTGTAAAAAGGGAAATTGAAGTCTATTTCCAAAACCACCCCGAGAATCAGGGTTTTATGATTTCAAATTTAAAAATGCCACAACATATCACTAAATAGAATTAAAGATGCTGCCAAACAAATGATGAAGCACCCCCTTTGGGCCAACTTATATAATTCTGGAAATGATGCAATGCCCTCATTGTTGTCACAGTCTGATCTGTCTGAGATATAGTGTGTTATAAAAAAAATTAACAAATAGAGAAACAATCAGGCATAAGAAAAATACACCAGCGCAGGTGTCATCTTGACAACTTTCTTAACTTTTCTAAATTCAGTTTTTTGGCAATATCTTCCAATACAATACAGTCACATAGAGAATCACTAAGCAGATAATTGAAGACTATTAATCTGGGGAAGACATCAACCCAATCTCTTAAAGTGATGTAACTTTGCACTTCTTACCACTAGTAGAGATTTACTGTAAATGACAAAACAGCAGAGGAAATATAGGGAAGCATGACGTTGTAGGCATTTGTGTTTATAACCAACAGGTGTGGAAACACAATGAGACCTAAAGTACTGAAGAGGCTCTTTGTATTCAAGCTTCTCTGTCAGCTGTAATGAAATTGGACACACTGAAAGCACTAATCATTGTTTAATAGAGGAAGTGGTGCCAGGGTCTGGTGTGGTTTGGAGTGGTATGGTTGACGTCGCTAGCTTTCAGCATCAGTGCAGAACTAGGGTGAATAAAGTCTGATGCCTCAATTAACAATATGCAAATTTTAACCATTGGCCCCTCGATTGATGATTAAAGTCCCTGACTTTTAGGGTGCCCTTTTAGAGGACAAGGAAAAGTGCAAAGTCACAGTTGGGAAGGGTATTCTATCACCGTCACATACCCCACCCTGCAGAATTGAGCATGACTTAGTAAATCCTGAATTATATACATACACGAGTTGACGCTAGGGCAAACCACAATTTGAAAAAATGTGAGTAGCTAATCGTGAGGACCGCGATTAATCAAATGTGAATTATTTAGTTAAGTGTTTGGTGTAAAATTTGATTTAACTTTTTTTATTCCTCTTTTCATTATTATATATTTCTTGTTTTTTCAGAAGATACATGCTGGAATAATGTTACATATAACAGAATGTTTACAGAAAAACTATATAACTTTATTTTGTATTACCGTATTTTCCGGACTAAAAGTCACACTTTTTTTTATAGTTTGGCTGGTCCTGCGACTTATAGTCAGGTGCGACTTATATGTCAATATACTAATATATAATTGAACATGTTTTTAAATGTTAATTCATACTGAAAACATTACCGTCTACATCTGCGAGAGGGCGCTCTAGGCTTGTGACAACTATATGCAGCTCCTAAAGACAACAGAGAAAGACTGAGCACAAACAAAATGCCCCCAAAAAGAAAATCTTATTCTGCAGATCACAAACTGCAGGTTGTAGAATATGCTGCCGAAAACGGTATTCGAGCAGCAGAAAGAAAGTTTGGAGTGAGTCAGAAATTTGTGAGGGACTGGGAGAAGGATACTCTTACTGCACTGAAGAAAACAAAGAAAGCTAATCACGGACTGTAAGCAAGCTGGCCAGAGCGGGAGGAGCGGGTCCACAGATGGGTGCTTGAACCTGCTGCCGGGAGAGACTTATCAACGGTGCAGCTACGTCTCCACGCCATGGTAGTTGTTCTGTGTGCTATCGTACAGCTAAATAACTGTTAATGTGTTACGTTAACATAGTGGACACCTACCATATTTAGCCTGTTGTTCGGTGTGCTAAATGTCTGTTCTTGGTCTTGGATTTTGTGAAAATTTCTAAATAATGTGACTTATAGTCCAGTGCGACTTGTTTTGTTTTTTTCGTCTTCATGATGCATTTTTTTGACTGATGCCCGGAAAATACGGTACTTTATTTTACTTTATATATAGCTTTTCAATGAGACCCCCCCCCCCCAAAAAAAAAACCTTCAGCCCTAGTTGACGCCAAAGATTTTAACTACTGTGTATCCGTTCTAATACAATTTATAAAGCTCTTACCGCTCTCCTTTCAGACGGTCCTCGTCTTTGAGTAGGACCACTAGCTGCTTGCTCTTCTCCCGGACGTTGATGCCCTGGTCTTTGCCGTCTCGGTCAATGTACTGGAAGTCCTTCAGAGTCTGGATGGCAAAGATGTTCTCTTTGCACTGAAGTGCCACTCGCTCTGAGCCTGTCTTTATTAGGTAGTCAAGGAGGGTGAGGGCCTTGTAGACGTGACGCCAGTTCTTGCCGTGGTCGTTTAGCCGCTTCCAGATCATGCTCATGATCTCACTGAAGGCGACCACGTTGTAGGTGAGGTCGGCTATCTCGGACATGAGAGAAGACGATGGGCCCCAGGGGTCGTTGGAAGTGGCCTCCCTGACTTTCTTCTCAGCGTCAGAGTAGTTGTTCACCATGTTCTTCATCTGCCGGCGGATGGTGGAGCTCGGCATAGTGACGGCGGAGATGGGACAGACAGGGAGAAATAAAATGCACAGTCTCACACAGGAGAGGAGCTAGGGCACCAATAATGTTGGAGTAGAGACTGACACACACGCACACACACACAGAAGGTGTAAATGTGTCTGTGCGTGCTACAGGGGAAGCTTGTGTTATGTGTCCGTGCGCCTGTGTCCTTTCTCAAGGCACGGCGGTGGCGTGTGTACGTGTCAATCTTGTGTACAAGTGTGTGCGTGCGTGTCTGTGTGTGTATCTGTTGTGTATGTATATGTTTCTTTATGAGGCTTCTCCAGGCCAGTGCAGTGTTCCTGAGTCCTCCAGAACAGCGTCTGTTAAAACCATCACCACACACACAGTGCTGGCTGCACACATGACCACGCCATCACCTGGGACAAACAGACAAATAACAGGTTAGTGAAAGGAAGAAAAAAAAAAAAAAGGGACAGGTAACCTAATAACAAATGCTTCATACAGCCAAAATAAAAGGGCATACACTACAACACTTCCTTGTTGTAATCAGTTTTGGAGTAACTACTGAATATGCCAACAACTGAGTGTTTGTTTTCACACTTCGACAACTGTTTCTCTGAAACTAAAACTTTACGTTGTATGCCAACAATCCCAACTAATCAAGTTTCAGTAGCCACCTTTGAATCATAAATATTAAACCTACCTTTTAATAGAGACACATTGAATTCAATTCAAAGATATAATACCGAACATCTGCTAAAGTTGGTGGTGTCAGAGTTTCTTTCTTAAAAAAGGTGTTATTCTGTTAATCCTGGCTAATTTCTACACCTAATGCAATAAGATTGCATTGATAATTTGTATTTATAGGAGCAGCTGAACTTGCCTTCCTTTTTGAAACTAGCCAAAACAATGTTTCATACTTTCACACTTAGATAAGCAATTTCCATGCCCTTACAGAGAGCCTGCCTCCTCCTTATAATGCAGAACCAGGGTGTTGTGACCAAGGATTGTGTTTCCACTTTTGTAATCTCATTTGAGTTTACAGTAACCTGACTCAATTGCAAATAAAAAGGCAGGGTGTTGATAATTAATTATCTCAGGGCAGTCATGTCTTTGTGAGGGTAAAGTTGCACAGTAGAGGGGGGGCTTAGAGGACAAGATTTTGGAGCAGAAAACTCAAGATATTCAAAGCAAACACAAGATTAATAGGAACCAATTATAAGATCCATGCGATGAAAACATTTATACAAATATCAAAAAACCTGAAAGAAGATTCAAAAATTATATATTATGTATTAGGTGTTACTCAATTTTTAAAGCAGAGCAGACCTATTTAGCCAATCAGTTGATGGTTCTTAACCTTTTTTCAGTCTAAAATAAATATAAATGAAGTTTATTATGAAATGAAATATTCTATCATTGATCCAAAGATAGTCATTATCAACACATTCTGTGTGGACACCGCACTTCAGCAAGGTAGCAGTCACGCACAGGTAGAGTGGCACGGACGTAAAAAAAGAGAGTGGAACAAACTGCCTGCCATTACATAAACAATTTACGATACCTTCATCTCTCAATGTTAATATCAGTTAGTGGCTTGTTATTGGTCAATACTGCTTTCAGCTATCGGCCCCATAAATCCTGAAAGGAGCACTAGGCCTATTGAAAAAAAAAAACTGACATTGGGATATTTTTCCCATGAGATGCATTGTGATTTGAAAAAAAGACTAATTTTTACAAGATTATTTGGGAATAATAAATCCTTCTCAACTACTGGGGTGAGGGGAGTGTATCCACATAGGAAATAATTTGTTTCTTTGTTGAACTTTAATGTGGTACAAACACCAAAGCAAGTAAGCGCTGTAACTACTCTTCTGAAGGGATTTTGGTGACATGACACCATTCTATTCATGTAATACAATCAATCCAGGCAAAAGTGAATGATAGTAATAATGCATGCATGTTGCTTGCTCTAAATTTTAGGTTGTGGTCGACTAGCGGGGCCTGCTTGTTTGTTTGATGAATTGATCAACATTGATTGTGATTGGTGGTTTGCTGTGCATGAAGAGCCTGCATGTCACGCACTAGCAACAAACTGTATCCAAGACACTTAAATCAGTGTAAAGTAAGTTATATCAGAAACGGACTGCTGTTGTAGATTAGTGTTAGGTTTCCAGCGTCACGGCTCCGAACCGTAATGTTAGTTGGGACAGACACCTCGTTTCTTTAGGCTAACAATATTAGCTTTAGCCTGGCTGGTAGCAGCTTTATGTGTGAAAAATGACCAGGAGATGTTGTGATAACATTAATCATGCGATTTATTTTGTCTTTGCAATGAACATGACCACTGCGTCACTACCCATCGAAAAGTATGTGCATCACTTTTTTTTTTTTTTTTTTTACACACACACACACACACACACACACACACACACACACACACACACACACACATTTCCCATAACAATAAACCCCGTCGGACTAACGTCACATACACTAGATGCCCATAAGGCTACCTGTCTTAAAGGGGAAGGGTCGCCGGTAATGATGATGTAAAAAAGGAGAACGGTGAAAATGTACTTTTCTATCAAGCATCAAAAAAGTTTGAGCATCAACATCACAACATCCCGCGATGTGACTATCTCGCATGTGCACATCCCAATGTAGACAAAATAAATACCGTGCAGCCCTACGAAGCACCCTTATACATTTATTTCCCAAAATAGCATGTTAAATAGGGCTGGACAATATGAGGAAAGTGTGTGATAGCGCTGTTGAATATTGCAATAACGATATTAATCGCAATGCATAAACAGATAATGTGTCCTCAGCTCTGCTGCTTTCAGTATTCTGCTAAAATACAACAAACTGCTAGTTGAATTTCAAATAAATTAAAGGAAATATTTTCCAACATTGTTTTATAGAGGGTTTTCACTGACCCAATGTTCTGGGCGGTAACCCAGATGGGCGGCCATATTGGAGGCGCTCAGTGTAAAACAACTGAATGGAGTACAATTGAGTATTGTGCACTTTGGAAACTTTAAGTGAATGTGGCCATGTCTAAACAACAGAAAAGCGTCCAAGATGCAAAGGCATATAGGGAAGGACTTGGACCACAAGAAAAGGCGCGATATTTTGAGAAATTAGGGTTCATTGGCGGTGCAGATCCCTACGAGTTGGCTCTCCCTTCTTGGATCCATGACGACCCGCAGATTTTTCTTTCAGTTGCATATACCAATATATTAAACTACCTGTTTTCTCGCCGAGCCCATACACAGCGACAGACCTTAAATCCTACAAATGATTGGGTGTGTTGCTGGGTGAGGGAGACGCAGTACCAAGTCAACGACCGTTGTGTTGTGAAGGCCAAAGTGGGTAATGCAATAACGTCTTTAATCAACCTCACCTTAAGTGTATGACATCATTGCGATGTTCAAGGTGTAGCCAAGTGACTCTCAATCTTTTTTATTTTTTTTATTTCAAAGAGCCTCCTTTCCTCTGATAACTTCAGGCATTCCACTCACGGATTTTTAATAACTTTTGGAAGTTGATAATATTCCAAATGTTTTTCTAAATCTGACCTATTGGTACAACTTAAAACACGACAATAATTAATAATTTTCCTTGACGACGTTCGGGATCTACTTCAGTGCCTGTGCTTTGTTGTGACAGTTGGGGTGGGATATAACATACATTTGGTGTGGAAGACCTGGGTTCGATTCCCACTGCAATACATCAACCAAAGTGTCCCTGAGCAAGACACCTAACCCCTAGTTGCCACATACTGTTTATAGCAATTGTAAGTCGCTTTGCAGCACTAAAAGAAAAGAAGGACAGTTACATTTTAAAGTTTTTTTTCTACTGATATTTTCTATCAACCAACACAAAAAAAATCTCTGAATGTCTTTTGCAATATTTCGCAACCTTTGGCAATATGGTTATTGCACCAGTTGACATTGCGATGGCGATAAAAAACCAATATATTGTGCAGCCCTAATGTTGAGTACCATGAAGTAGCACAAAAGTAAAAGCTAATTTTAGCAGAGCTGGATTCAAAGTTTGGATAATTTTATTTCAGGTGAATTTGAGCATCATTCTTAAACAATTTAGATCTTAACGAGCCTTTATCTGTGCTTTTTCCCCAACGCCACAGTATTAACAGTCAGTATGTGTTGTTACGAGAGACGCCAGTACAATGAGTGAGTAAAAATGTGCTTCCACCCAGTGGTGGGTGGCAGGGGAGATACACCATTTCCAGTCTGATGACGACTACAGGAGTGACTGACAACTCTTCTGTCCGGTTTCTAACAGATCAGCAGCCCAGCTACTAATCATTTTAAGACACACACACGTATGGAAAGTGTGTGGAGACTCACAGCTGTGTGCACAACCACCTACACATCTAATTTCCAAAGTTAACTCTGTTGAGTATGAAAGAAGTCACTTAAGTACTTAACATGACGTTATAAAACACACATTTACCGTGAATGCGCTCTGTTAACCAAGTAGTGCCCTTATGTTGATTTGATATTGGCTACTTAAAAGTTGATTCCAATGAAATACAATATTGTAATAATACTGTTTAAGCTCAGATGCAAATGCACTACAGCAGGATTTTCTTGGTTTAGTCATTCAACCAGTTTAGTACCTCGCTGGTCTACTTTCATTTATCCACAAAACATTACTTGAGCCACACACACACACACACACACACACATTAGCATAGGGATGTCACAATACCAAAAATCTAGTAGGCATTACACAACACTAGATACCAAAACTGATCACGGTGTTTAAAAAAAAAAAACACTTGAGGGGGTTGGGACAGTCTTTTTTCAGTGTCAGTATTTTTCAACTTTCGGTCACTGTTTTGGTGTGAAAAAGAGGGGGCAAGTGATTTACATGCAATCTGGAGAAAATGCCTTCTGGACCCACAGTCCGCTGCTCTGAAGCCTGGCATCACCACACAGCCAGCGTACCGGTACCATCTTCAATGAGTTCACCTGGAACTTCCAGACAGCAAGCATATTAAGTTCATCTGTTTCAATGTTTTCACATAGAACAAGGCTGGTTAAAGTTAAATTAACAGACCTTAAAGACCGCCGCTAAAACAACCGCTAAAGTCAGCTATCGGAGCTAATGTTAGGCTAAGAGAAACAGACTTTACTTTCTGGTTGGGAGCTCCAGATGAAGTTGTGAAAGCTGTTGTAGCTATATTTATTTATTTATTTATTTATTTAGGGGTGAAAAAATTAATTGATAGAACAATGCAATGCTCGATTCTGATAAGTTAATAATCAATTATTAATAAAAATGTAGAAAAAAACTAAAATGGCCAAAAAAGGAAATAAAACTTAACTTAACTGAGCGTCTGACATGGAAGATCACTGTGAGAGGTGACTTTCACAAGCAGGTTTAAGACTTAAGCATGGAATGACTACACAATAAAAACCTCTGCAGACAAAACGTTTTATCAAAACTTGTCAAAATCTAATGAACTTCAATATCCAAAAGGAAAATAATCTCAAAATGAAATAGCACAATAAAGTGTCAAAATTAAACATCGCTTTCAAGCCAGAGAGGGGAAATTACTGGCGAAGAAAACTAAATACTTTCAATGAGAAACGCTCGCTCCTCGGGAGTTTCAATCCAAAAACACGATCTTTTCCTAAAACTTCACTTGTCATTTTGGTAACTTAACTGTCACCGCCCCACTGATCACTTTTTCTGGATAAACTTTACTTCTGTTCCCCCTGAAAAGACCGTCATCTGGCGATGTCTGTACGAGGCTAAACAGCCACCTATTGGCGGCTAAACGGCCACCTATTGCTATTGCAAACTAAGATAAACGGTTAGATTACAGCTTTTGTTTTAGCTTTTTTTTGTCAAAATTCGCTAGTTAGAGTAAAGCTGTGTTTGTGTAAACAGTGCAGTGGATGAGAGTGGACTGCCTACAGATCAGATTGGAATACATCACTTCCTACATGTGTATGCCTGAGTATTGATACGTATTTACTTTTAGGTTTTACTGTAGTCTACTTTCAGTAACGAGCGTAGTGGTATCATTCCTAGTCAGGTGCATATGCTGCGTGTTGTAACACGCTGTGTGTGTGTGTGTGTGTGTGTGTGTGTGTAGCATGGGCATCATTGTTCAGAATCCCACCTAGCTTCCAAAATGTAACGCTTGTATCCAAACGAATTGTGCTTGAAGCGGCAGGCCATCCAGTTATAACGACCTCATCCACATTGTCAAAATCATTTAGATATGGAGCCATTACATTAAAAGTATTTTAGATAACAGGAGCCTATGATTTACTGTACCCATCCTAACACACTACCTTATTTTTCTAGTCTCCCGTTTCACTCTCCACAACGCTGTCTTTGGCCAAAAAGTGACATCGTGAGATCGATAACAGTTAGCTAACTAGCCTGTTAATGTTTCACGTAGTGTTAGCCTTAGTTATTTATTTCTTACCTTGATTTTGGTGTCTGCATTTCAAAGCCATCTCCCGCGGTTACGTTTTTGGTGGAACTGTTTGTTTAATAGTCAACTCGGAAGAAAGCAAACGTGACAATAAACTAAATCAACACAACAGTACATGAAGTTAAACTAGATGGGCCCAATGACCTCTGAATAGTTCTAGCCTACTTGTTGTTAAATTGCATTGTGAGCGGCAGCCAACGGGGGTGCATTATGTCGGCAGGATGATTTAAAAGACAATCGCGACTACATTGTGCGCCTGCCCTATTTCTGACAGCGTGGTGGAAGAAATTTTGTCACGGCAGGCCGCCACAATAAAATTTACATAGAGGAAACACTGCCTACATCGGCATAGTTTCACAAATTGACATCAAATGTACTAAATCTTATTCAAATAATTGTTCTTGGTAATAAATAACAGCTTGGGTTTTCTGAAATCTTTTCGTGCCCACTGTTCCTCTGACTACCATCTAGGGAGACCCATGATGACTTATCCTATTCAGTAATCTGATCCCTGCACCAAGCATGCACCAACACGCCACAAAACCTAGTGCTTTCATGAACAGAGGAAGAGTGTTTAAAGTGATTAGCATTCTATGCAGACTCCGTGTTAAATGCAACAGTTAAAAAATTTCAATTTTAAACAAAACAAGTGGCTATGTACATCTATGCATGTGTGCATACGTTTAAGGGAGCTTACTGCCTAGCAATGTCATGGGAAGACAACTGGAGGGACGAGGGTAGGGGAACAAGAAGGTGTGTTTTTTTTTTTGGGGGTAAAGAAACAACTTGGCACATCCCCTAAATTTACTAAACGCTTGTGAAATGTGATTCCTGTAGGGCATGCCCCACCCACCCCAACGTTCCATCATCATCCTCCTTCTCACCCTGCAGCCGCATGAATACAGCTCAGACCTAATGACACATCTGCTGCTATAATCACCTATTCAACCATAGCAGACAGGAAGAAGAGAGGAGAGTCTGTCTTGTCCATCCATTCCCCACCCACACACACACACACTCACACCTCCCTCACACCCCGGAACAACCCCCACCTGGCCCGCCTTTCTGCAGCCCCTCTGTGCTAATAATGCGTTCCATTTACCTCGTAACTCGGAAGCCGGAGCTGGGAATGACGTCACACCCGAATTGAATGCGTTCCATTTACAAGTCAAATTTTCATTGTTTTCATTACCTCTAGCCCGGTTAGCCATCGTTAGCAATACCAGTTGATAACAACACGCCGTTTTTATGTGCATTCAAACAACGTAACAACGTGTCCACAGATAGAAGTTGAACACGCCTGTGTGAACGACTGATTTAGTGAGACGCAAATAACACAGACATGCTTAGAACTTTATGTTACTAAATCTTTCACAACTGTAGATACAGGGGGCAGCCATGTTGGATTTTGAACTTGGGCTACAGAAATGAAGTCTGAGTTGGAAATCCAAGGTCGGGGGGGGTTCCACTTTGACCTTGGAAAATCTGAGTTCAGGGTATGAATGGAACGTACTATTTGATCACTTAAAGGCCCAGAAGAGACTGAACCCAACACTTATGAGTGTGTGTAAAATACATATTCATGTGTCAATGCAGGTTCATAATGACTGAGCCTGTCACTCTTATTGGATTGTTATGTCTCGTTGTTGCTAGAATGTGAGGATAACCTAAAAGGAATTACGTCCAGGTTCTAGTTCTTGCAGTTTCAGAAGAAGTCACACGCTCATTATCTGCGGCCACCCTTTCGGCATCCTCATATTTCTGCCTGTCTGTTTGCATCTGACTGGAGGTTGACGAAATTTAATTAAAAAAAGAAAGACAAAAAACTAAATTAGGTAAATATTGGTATCGGTTCATGCCAGTCCTGTTCCCTAATTTATAATAATACTCCATTTGTAATTCAATCAGCGGTCCATCTCCTGGATTAGATATACTTGTGGCTATTTTGCAATACGTACTGTCTAGTAGCAATGCTGCATTTACATTGGAGTTTGTTGCCCATTACATATTTTCTCAACATCCTCTACCCCAACCTACATTTTGTGTTTTGTTCTTAGTATTAGTCATGTTGACTTCAACATGTGTGGTTGTCTATTCTGCCACTGCGTTGTCAAGCTCATGTTGACTGTTAGCCTAATGTTTAGAGATGGCCAGAACTGTAGCATCAACAGAAAAATCCCTAATTTAATATTGTGATGTTTATATTTAAAAAAAATAATAATTATGTTGTAGGAAGTAGCTTCAGAAAAAAAAGCATATGGGCAATCAAACAGTGAATAAAAGAGTAAACAAAATAATTTCAAGTAGGCCTATATAATGAATGCACAGAACAGACTAACCACATGTTCTTCTACTGTTGTGGCGATGTTTATCAACAGGTGAAATCCCTTGCTAGACTGTAAATCAATTCCATTGACAGAGGCATTTACGACAGGAGACATTATGACCAAATCTGCAGCATTGTTTTTGGGACTGATTGTCAGCTACCAAAAATGCCCTATGGTACTTGGTTAAAAACACTGGAACTTCACAGTGGTGAATGAATGAGCTACACATATTGAGGACGCTTTCTTTCTGTTGGCATCCTAAACTCTGGTCAATTTATGAAGACTATGGGTAAATTCTCTTCAGATCTCTGCAGGGTAAATCCAAACAGCTAGCTAGACTATCTGTTGAGCCTTAGTTATCTTTTGCACGACTAAAACAACTTGTGAATTTACACGTTCCACCAAAACAAGTTCCTTCCCAAGGTCTACTTTGCAGAGGCCCCGTTGCTCCGTCCAGCTCTTAGCACAGCCCAAGACAATTGTGATTGGTTTAAAGAAATGCCAATAAATGAGAGCATGTTTTTCTCCTATCCCAGCATGTTGTGTGTGTGGCCAGAGTTTTCTCTGCAGCGCTGTGGAGATAGGTCTGGCAATGTGAGACTAACCTACACATAACCTGCAGAGCACACACACAGTAGATGGTATGCCAAAGTCAAAAAAGCATACAAATATATCAGGGTGTGTGCCAAATACTCAAAAGACTGAGATTGGGGACAGGAAAAAGTAACTGACATCTACAACATAGACGTCTGTAATAGAGTCTGAGAAAAGAAAACGTAGTGTATGAGAAAATGCCATTGAATGTGCACCAAGACGAAACTTAACACTGGACAAGTGTACCATCCGATGTCAAGAACACAAAGAGGCATACCTATCCTGTGCCAGTGTCTGAGCGTGTCTTGGCAAAACATAGGTATACTATGATTAGCATTAAGGGTTGAGAAGCTGAGAACAGGTCTGCCTTGCCAGGCCCAAACAACAAACGTAAATCTGGTCTGGCAATAGAATGCTTGCACAACCGGATGGCCTGCATCCGCTTCAAGACACTAGTACTTGCATATGGGACCACGAACAGATCAGACCCAACTTACATCCAGGACATGTTCAACCCACATACCCCAACTCGCCCACTCAGCTCTTCATCAGCCAACTTGCTTGTTGCCCCCTCACAACTAAATCACTTAACAAAATCCTGACTGTTTGCTGTCCTGGGTCCTAAATGTTGTGTGTGTGTGTGTGTGTGTGAGAGAGAGAGAGAGAGAGGAAAAGCGAGAGAGAGGGTAGAGTGTGTAACAGCATGACATCAAGTCATCCAGCTGGTTCTTTACCATCCAACATACAGTAATTAATCCTTACCCACTCAGCTACTCAAGGATTAAGTTCCATTAACCAAAATAACAATCGTACCAAGTCTAAACCAAAGAAAGTCAAACTACTAATGTGTTCCAAAAGTCTTAAAGTGGCTCTGAGTGTTTGAGAGTTATGATGAGCAGCAACCTGAAGCAGTGAGTAAAAGACGGTATGTTGATAAGCCATCTTCTGATCGGCATGTCGCCTTTTGTCCTCCCTGGCAGGCTGGGAGACAAAGCCAAGTCGGGGAAGGGAGGACGGTAATGATGCATCTGTCACCCACTGTGACTGACTGATCATTCCGACAATAGACAAAGCCCTGCCCCTCTCTCAGGCCACGTTCATTTGGCCTCAGTGTAGATCTAAATACAAAGCTTACATCCACACACCAGCATCTCCGAGTATAGCTCATAAAATAAATAAACCCTGCCACTGTTCAGTGTCATTTAGCCAAGAGTTAATGCCAAGATGTATGCAATCTCATTAAGTATACAAGAACGTCAAGTGTTGTCTTGATGACTCACAGTAGAATGATCTAGCTTAGCATTATTCTCTATTAAAGCACGGTGCATTGGTAGAGAAAATACAAATAATGATGCCGCTTTAAAAAAAAAAATCAGTGACAAATCACGGCGTTTCATTGCCCTGATGGGATTGATAGCACCATAGAAATCAAATGGTATTTCTATTGATAGCACCTAAGCTATAACGTTAGTAGCTATGGCTAACATTAGTGAAGTAAACGGCCTCAATCATATTTCCAATTTCCTTAGTCAAGTGACACGTTTGAAATTGCGAAATAATGTTGGGTGTAGCTGCAGCGATCTAATTTGCGCAACGTCACTTTAATAAATCGGTGGGAATAACTCGCCAACTTGCTACTTACGGTTACTGCTAACATTAGCAAGTTGAGTGCAAACTTGCGGAAAGTAGTTATCATTAGCTAGCTAGCAAAATAAGCTAGCTAACAACTTGCTTACGTTAATGTAGCTAGTTAGTCAACTCAGGTTGTTGTAAAAGTGTATGACCCAACTAAAGTTTAGCAATGCCTTTTTGTACAACTTGGTTCTGCCATTGGCTTTGATATTTACGCTCGTAGACACAACCACTGCCTAACGTTCATTTCTAATACGAGATCAAAACTTGGCTTTGAAAAAAAAAAGTTGGACCAAAGCTAGCAACGCTTATGTTAGGTTAGCAATCGGCAGATCTCCTCTTCTGTAGTGTGTCTGAAAATCCAATTGTTGATTGCTCAGCATCTAAATGTAACACAAAGCTTGCCTGTATTGGATTAACAGTTATCCCCACACATAGATACACCGCCATTCCGGTCAGCTCACAAACGGATATTCTGTGCTCATACAGCAAACTAGCATGCTAAGCTAGTTAGCAATCCTCCAAGCTAGCAGTCAAGACGGGTGCTCGGTGGAGACATCACCAAAGCAAACTGGATTACAGGACACCCTGGAAAAACAAAACAACTCCACTGTGTTGAAAGCCGACGTTAACTTACCATATCGTTTAGGTTACGTCAAATTTAACTGTTACGCCAGGGATAAAAACCCATAAACGAGTTTTACCTATTCCAGGAGAAAATAAAAAAGAGTACTTATTTTGGCGTTCAGGGAGCTTGTTGCGCCTCCGCCTAGCTATGTGTTGCTAATGCTAAACCAGCTAAAGCCAGGCAACACGTATCTCCTCCTCCAGAACATGGCGGGCAGAGCGGGAGGGGGGACGCTGGGAAGGGTGTGACCACGACGGCTTGACTTGCCAGAGGCACAGAAAGACTCTTCTTCTTTGGGTTTAAATGGCAGCTTGAATCTTTAATATTGCACCGCTGCCATATATATGGCTAGGTACTCATGCCACGCATTAGCTAAGTCTTAAATGTAACGTTACAGCAGGGGCAGACCTTTTTCAGTGTACCATATTGAGATATCATCATGATAGGCCTAATTCATATATTTCATCCCAAGTTTTCACAGTAATGACATGGAACAGGCTCGGGGCCTTATTTCTGGGCGAGTAGACTAACATAACAGTGGTTAACAATGTCTCCTTTAGGACTGCAAATTACAAGGATAATCATGCATAGTTTCTGTCTCTTTTGTTTGAGCTGTCTAAACAGACCTCTCAGGTAAATCAGGTTCTTCTCAGGAAACTACTAGCTATTTTCTAATTTTTAATCAAAGTCACATTGACTAAAATAGGCTCAGTACACAAGCAAGTGCAAGAGCATTCGTCAATTCAAGGATAACCTGGTGTGTGGGTGTGTGCTACAGGTGTGTCTTTACAAGCCACAAATATTGCATGACAACATTCCATCCCTCAGACTTTCCACTGTTTCTGTACAACTCATCATCTCATCATTTAAGTAAAGTAAGGGACACCAACACAAATGCATTACACACTGGTTTATTTGAATCAGGTTCTATGAATAGACTTGAAATATTCCCTGTGTAGCCTACAGTGAGCTATGAATAGACATCTGACCTGTATGAAGATTGTAATGCTTAAAAATAGAAGTAAGGATCAAAACGTCACAGTTATACAGCACAGACAGAGAAGTAGCCAACACCTGAACTACAGTAGCTGCCCAATGTGGTGTCTGTAATCTGTAAACGTTTGGCTTTGACATTTTATTTTAGTCTTTGTCTTCTTTTATCATTGCTGTCTTTATACAGAGTAGCCTATCTCATTGGGGCTTCACTCTTTCTGCTATGTTCAGAGCACAGGATAAACCAAAGAATGCCTAAGCCAATTGTGTGTTTGTCTCATGCGTGAGAGAGTGATAAAGAGAAAGGAAAGACTTAGATGTCATGGTGCGAGCAGGCTGTTTAAACAATACTTTTTTCTGTTATCAGCCACACTAGTTGTATAACTTTTAACAGACTAGAGTTGACATTTGCAAGTCATGATGCAAAATAATAATCCTGGCAACCATTTTCCCCAATGGATCCTCTTCTGTTTTTGGTGTGAATTCGGTATGTATTTTTTTTTTGTTATTATTCATCACTGTAGACTTAAAAGCATCCACAAGCAGAACTCCTGAAGCACACTGGAACTGTCAATATTTAGCTCCGATACAATCTAATTCAGAAGAGGATTATGTGTCAAAGCTGATTTGTTCAACAGCACTGAAGGTGACAGGAGAAGGGCATCATGTATTTGGGTTATTAAATATACAAAGACATTTCACTAGACTACAGCTAGAAAATACAAAACAACTGGAATTGCTCAACAAGTGTGATAAATGCTCTCCTCATTCACTGCATGTGATCAAAGATAACCCTGGATGTGAAGTTTAGGGGTGGGTCAGATATTTTTATTTGGCAAACACGTAAAACAAAATTAGCATTCAAAAGTTTACCCTTGACATACAAGATCATTTACCAATTCCTAACATCCCTTTCTTTCTTATCATATTTTCCTCAGTGCTTTATCAAGGCTGTTCAAGCTTGTGTAAACCTGGACTGTGTTATATGATGGAAAAATATTTGAAATTATCAGTGAATGAAGTGAAGGACAGGCATGTCTTACAGTGTTTGGGTGCCTCCTGCAGACCAAACCACATCACTCCCCTACAGGTCCAATTTTAGCCAATAGAGGTCAGGAGTGTTGCACTTTTTATTATAAGGCTTGTGATCATCATATTGTTATGTGAAGGTAACTTGAGAGGTCCTTCTAACTGAACACCTGCAGCCATGTGTGTCCGTTATTATGAGATTGGCACTGGTGACCCTTAATTTAAAAATCAATTAAAGCTAATTAGCATACAACCACAACACAGCCTGCTTTCGTATAATTACCCACATTAACAACTCTCATAACCTATTAGAGACTAGTTGGGCCCTTGGCTTTCCTAGCTTCACCCTTAGGTGTAATGCACTGACCAAGGCCATTCCTGGTCACACAGAAGTATAGTCAGTAACAGCCACCAGCACAGGATTGGTTGAGTATATGCACTCGTCTCATAATCATCTGACCAGTAAAATCCACACTATTATTATTATTATTATTATTATTATTACTACCACTGTTATTTCACATATTGCATTTTTGTCACACATCAGCAATTTAGGCACAGACTGCATTAAATAACAGTTACAGAGACAGCAGCACATGTGAGTCATGTTCATTTGAACATCATTTAGAAGCGTATGTGAACTGTGCGTTCACACACGGAAACTTGCAGGTAAACACAGACAAAGCCTGAGAGTTGCTGCATAGATTACGGATGTGTCAGTTTCAAAACTTAGAAAGTTATGTAATGTGAAAAAGGGGCAAAGACTGGCAAGGTTCAGTCTTTGGCCTGCAGTGAAACACGTGGTTCTTGACGTAGCCAAAATCAGCAGAAAAGCAGAATAATACAGAAAGCATGAAACAGGATCATGAATAATACTCCTGCTCCACTACAGCTTACAATATTAGCTAAATATTTTCATACATAAAAATGGTATTATGCTTGCTGTGGCCTGGTGTAAATTACACCTGAAGTAGGTGAGCAAGAAGAAAAAAGTGTTTTAATAGTTTTAACATGTACACATTTGTAGCTGGTGTGAATGTATTTTATCTATTACAATCTATTACATTTTAGTTACCAGCAACCATCATTGTTCAGTTTATAACTCTTACAAGTGATCATGGAAAACTACATTTATAATTTGGGGACTCTTCATTTATAGCCCAGGGTAGTCCATCCACAAAACTAACTGATAAAACAGTGTTAATCTCACTCAGCTACAACTTTATTACATATGTTTTGTTTAATTTACTATACATCATTAGACTTGAACTCTAGGTAAGGACTACAGTTGAATATTAGCCAACTGGCTAACACTTGCTCATTTACAAAAAATGTTGATTAATGTGCATTGTCCTAATAAATACATCTCAAATCATTAAAGCTTTGCACCTGTTATAGTTCCCGGGAAAAAAAATACACTGCAATGAGCTGACAATGGAAACACCAAGACTAAATACAGAGGGTAACGAGGTGACAAGAGGCAGGTGACATAAGGGCTGGGAAACAGGTGTAGGACATCAGGTAAACACAAGAGCGGGAAAACACAGGAAGTAAAACTAAAGACAAGACAGCACAGAAAACCAGACTATCAAAAATAAAACAGGAAACAAAACATACAGACACGCACAAGAGACCACAAGACAAAAACCACAACAACTAGGACTAAAACATGTTCAAGACCAGAAAATAACACAGTCGCGGACGAAATATATAACAAAATACTAAACCATAACAGCACCCTTATATCCTTGTTAACCCTCTGAAGTCTAAGGGCATTTTCTTGATTTTTACATCTTTTCTCAAATTCACCTTTTAAGGATATTTGCATATAACCTGATACCTATTCATTTTACATCAAAACTTTCAGAACAAACTCAGCTTTCTTTCAATTAAGGCTAAAATGACTTCCAGAGCAATGTGTAAAGAGATAATTTGGCCCTAAAGTTACAATTTCTCATGGTGGCGACAGAAACTACGCACTTTACGTTACTCTTTAATTCAAAGATGTCGACAATTTCATCAACACCACAATCAAAAGGTTTGTAGGAAAACAGCAGACGCTTTCACCTCTACAGTGACATCGTTGCATACGCCCTGCTAAAAGGACAATGTGAGAAGTGATGCACTTTATTGTGTGAAGGCTGATTCACCAATTCTTCCGTACAATTTTTAGTTGCCTACTACTTAGGCATACTTTCAGCTACTAAAAACATTAAAATATTACAATTATTATGCTCTCAAAGGACATTTGTGCTCATATTAAACTTTTCTCCACCATTCATAGTTTTTAAAATATTTTATTTTTTACATTGAAAGTCAACGGAGCAATCTTTAAAACTTCTTTAGGCTTCTTCCACTTCTAAATGCTACTCCTCCCACATAGGATATTCTTAGAACTTTCTCTTTAACTTGCTCTCACGGCCACAATTCTTACTTCTCATAAACCATTTATACATCAAACAGTAGATATAATTGTCTACATTCAGCCAATGTTCATTTAAAACGCTGATGTAGATGAGATCAATTATTGTTTCCACAACAACATAAAACACTACAATTCCAGTTAGGCCAAGAGTAATTAATGTTTTACTTGACACATACGTTCTCAAGGGTGAGCGCAACAGTGTCCCTTCTTTAAATTAAGAATTCCTTCACTTTTACTACCTTTTATTTTGACTTAACAATAGAATATGTCACTCACACAGGAAGAAAAGACTGAACATCTGCTCCATGTGCTCAGTGTAAGAGGAAGTCCAAAGGTTTCTCACTTTTCAAGCCAATTTACAATACGATTAATAACATCATCAGATCATTTAAAGCTAAAGTGTCATGGGGACAATAAATTGAGAGGGGAAGAAAATTTGTTGACACAAGCACAAATTTTTTTTTCAGTGGTAACACAAAAGAAGAAAATGACAAATTAATCAGAAACTGAGCCTTCACACTAAACAGATTATGAATAGCAGGGTTGTGGATGCCTTCGAAGGGAAGTTTAGAGATCTTGTGCCCATGTGCTTTTCAGCCGTTGCCCACTTGCTTTCTTCTGCAGACACTCACACACACACACACACACACACACACACACACACACAAACCTGTGTACCTCTGCATCAGTGCCTGTGACAGGATGAACTATTTTATGCAGAAAAGCTCTGGCTTGCATAGGTGGGCCTGTGTTGTGGGTAACACACATGCACCACAAATGTAGGTTATTGCATTTTAAAACATTTCACTCAATAGATCATGTGAAGATGTAAATATTCCCCATTATTATTAGACTATGTGTCACTGGGCAACTGATGCAATGTGGTGATTAAAAATTAACTTCATGAAATCGTTAACACTTGCTGTTTAAAACATCCAGTCTTCACTGGAAATGGACACAGGAAGTGATGTAAGTGCATCAGTTGAGGGAGCTGAACAGAAGAAAAGGGTATAAACAGTAAACACCACCATGGCTGCATAGACAAAGAGCAGAACCACCTACAGAAAATTCAACTTGACAAACAAAGATTAAAATCCAAATAAAAGACAAAAGTACTGCCCACGCTGTTAGTTTGAGAAGTGAGGCTGAGGAAGCGCCAACAGAAACACAACTAAAATGAGCAATTAGCAAAAAATAACAAATATAAGTGAAACCAATCAGCTTCACAAGCTTACAGGTGGATGCCCATCTGTATTGAATTCTAAATCCTGTGATGCTTAGTGATCCTTAACCTAGACCCAAAGCACACAGAAAACAATGCTTTGATGCTAAAATCAAATCCCTATTTTTTCTCCTTTAATATTCCTGTTCATCATTTATATTTCCATGATATACAACTATTGGCTGTGGGTTGCTTCCCTCATTTGGATGGCATACAGGTCCTCATGTATAGGAACTCATGGGAAATCATCACACACCAGAAGTGGAAAAAGTAAAGATTGTGTTTTGGCCCATGAGCCGAAAGGCAGTTCCACTTCCTTTCCCCCTCTTCCTCTTCTATTCTTTAACCACCATCACACATCCAGCCCTCCTCTCTTCCTCCAGCAATCCCTCTTCTCATGGCTGAGTCAAGAGACCAGCTGACTGGGGATTTCCGGGACAAGTCATGCTATTAAAACTGAAGTCCGTCCTTGTTTTCCTGCTGTTCTGCTTAGTTAGTCATGTTCAGTTTTCTCTTTCAAGTAAAATGAAGGGGAATGGCAAACTTTTTTTATTATTTCCAACTTTACTCCAGGGCACTCATTGCAACAGTGAATTTAACTCAGTGAATGAATGAAGTCAGGATTTGTTGTTACAGTCTGTGGTTGGGATAGATTATCTGTCCAATGTTAGCTACCTGGTGCTGCTCTCAGGCTCACATCTATAAGTGGGAAAAAAGACGACATAATGTAAAAACTCAAAGCTGGCTATATTCTACATCCTTTATTCTTATTCTTGAACCTGCAATTGTTCATTCAGCTGCCACATCAATCAATTAATTTGTCACATAAAGTCATATAAAATACATTTTTAATGAAATGTTACCCAGCTTGCCGTGTTCAATGTATGATAAAATAAAAGTCTGTGGTTGGAAGATGCCACTTTTCTCTTACTTTTCCACAGGCAACGCTGGATGTTTTGCAAATGTTGAATGCAACCACAAACCTACAAAATCGTAACGTAACATGTACGTTGGGGAATGGAAAAAGAAGAGATAAAAACAAAAAGGGGAAATTAAGCCTTTGTTATGGCTGCCAGCCTGATAACTAAACTGGAACTGAAATCTGTGATCTTGCTGTGTGCAATATGTACTTCGCTGTTGTTTCATGGATGCCAATGAATATTTCAAATGTATCCATTTTTTGGTTGGATTATTCCTTTACTTCTCACCTTGTCCTGATCTTTAATGTAAGTTTCAGTCTTTAAAAGTGTAACGACAAACCACACGTGCATACAGGCAATAGATTGAAGAACCGCACACACAACTGTTTGTGACAAATATATACACAGGAAATGCCTCCCACCCGCTTGCCCCTAGCTCTCTCTCTCTCTCTCTCTCTCTCTCTCTCTCTCTCTCTCTCTCTCTCTCTCTGTCTCTCTCTCTGAACATTACTCATGGTGGTGTGTTGCTGAGCAGCAGCCAGTCGTATTTTTCCCCTCGCCGAGCTCACTCTCATCCTCTGCTCTGACTCTCTTGGCTCCGCAGCCAGACGAGACCTGTCCTCTCTTGCTCCTCTTCTTCTCTTTCTCCTCTTCCTGTCTGTTATTTCATTGCATCTTCTACCTTTATCTGTTTTTTTTTGTTTTGTTTTTGCATTTCTCCCTCTATCTCCCCCCACCCCCCCCGTGCCAGGGGCATTAGTGGGGGTCCCAGAGAGAGTGTGTGTGTGTGTGTGTGTGTGTGCGCGCACGTGTGTGTGCGTGCGTGTGTGTGTGTGGACAGTGTTGGGTTTCGGCATGGAAGCAATGGCACTGTATACGTTTCGTGCCACAGAGGGTGATGAACTCAGTTTCAACAAGGGAGACTTGCTCAAGGTAAAGGAAATATTTGTTTTCACTCTTTATCTATCTATCTATCTATCTATCTATCTATCTATCTATCTATCTATCTATCTATCTATCTATCTATCTATCTATCTATCTATCTATCTATCTATCTATCTATCTATCTATCTATCTATCTATCTATCTATCTATCTATCTATCTATCTATCTATCTATCTATCTCTACCATATTTCTAGATCAGAATAGAGTAGTGGACCAACAGATTAACCACCTCGCGCTCTCTCTCTCTTGCTCTCTCTCTCTCTCTCTCTCTCTCTCTGCCTCCTCTGTGATAATTACAACAATTATAACTTTAGCGTCCACAGCTCTTGACTGTGTATCCAGGTGCTGCTGTTGCTGACTAAAGAAAGAGCAGTATGAGAAACCAGCCAACAGACAACCTGAACACATAATGAATGTTACAAACGTTTTTCAATTGAGAAAGGGATTGGAAGCTAAAAAAAACTACACTAACCAACTACTGGCTGTTGCCTCATTCTTATCCTCTCACATAACTCTTTGCTGGAAGCTAAAAAAATAAAAAGAAGTTTTCCAAAATGACAGAATATTCCTTTAAACTAGTAAAAAAAACTACATTTTTCTCAAGCTGTTCTTCTTATATACTGTATAACTGGCCATATGCAGTGCTGAGATAGTTCCTGCACAGCTGGAAATTACTGTAGGAGAAAATCGTCCCTCTAAGACATCAACAGTAAACCTCAGGATTAAAGTGCAAGAGCTTCTCTCCAGATGGTCCTATTGTACACGGAAAAATTCATGGCAAAAGAAACAGGACTTATAGCCTCAGCCGAGCAGAGTCCAATGGTGCTGCAGGACAAGATTCTGGGGCAGCTCTTCTTCTCTCTGGGAAAACCCTTATGCTCATAATCATATTGCTATGGTCACTTGCACATACCATACCAAATGATAGATGAAGCAAGTGGAGGGAAAAACCCATGACATGTATTTAAATATGTTAAACAGGATACTGCACAAGAGTGGAATTTACCTTTGATTGTATATAGCAGGCCGGTATAAGTATTTAACCCAGACACACTTTCTTCCATTATTAGACGACACAAAAGAATAAAGCAACTTCTTATGTTTTTTTGGAAGCAAGTGAAAGAAAGACACAACTAATAGGCCTTCTATTTTTCTTTTTTAAACAGCTGTTTGCAGCAAGTAAAGTATCTATTTGTGGCTATGTAAAATAAATAACTGACGATGCTGAAACAAAGTAAAGGCACCAATGTGTATTCTAATATTGATGTAAAACCAAGTATTTCAATTTATTTCATAAATAAAATAGGCATATTACATACCTGTCAGGAGGAACAGGGCCAATTCAGGATCTTTTTGAATCACCCAAATCTCACCGACCAAGGTTGACTATGTTGTTGCCACTTTCCTTTTATTTTTTTGGTTCTTTAGACAATTGATAAAAATAAACTAATAAAACTAATTCTGCCCCAGTATCAGCCACAACCACATATAACAGAAAAATAAATAAAAAATCTCTAAAGAAAAAATCTCCCACTGCCTTCTTTTAACTGGCTAACTTATACAACAACGACATTTCGGAACAAGCATTAACAATAGGTCTAATTATATAAAAATAGCCACTGTTCTCGCTATTGGTCTCGTTAGGTCATAGAGAGGCATCAGTATTAAACTGAGTTTCATAACTAGTTACTGTAAAATCTCCTTGTAGCTGCTTTAAAACACTGTTCAGCATATGTGCCATGTTTTCTTTCTCCCCACTGGGATAGTCTCAGCCAAACAGCTCTGGTTCAGACTTGGGTCAAACTGTCCTTAATAATTCCTCACATTTCTTTATTCCTGCTCACAGCACCAGATTTCCAGGGCTTTTACACTATCACAACAACTCATATAGCGTCACGCAAAATGTCCATCATTTAAAACAATGCTGTCACTACTTACTAGAGTTTTTGTCTTTCATTCTATTGGAGTGCATTGTTCTCCTCATGTCCTGTTGTGCAGTGGCCATGGTTCGAACAGGCTGACTGGAGTGTAGATCCGTAATGAAATGATAAAAATAGCTTCATAGTTAAATAAGAAAGTAGTTGCTATGATATTCTGTTTTTACCTGGAAGACAGTGTGGCCAAGTGTAACACAAGGGACGCAAATTGGAGTGTAAAAACACACGTTTCTTTTGTTCTCCAAACCCCAACACATTCAGTTCACTTGGATTTGGACTGTGTGACAGGCTCCTCTGTCATTGGCAGCAGATAAAATCATAGGAGTAGGAATTCGCTAAAGTAAAGTGCTACTTTTTTAGGGAGCATTTTTTAGGCCTTTCTTTTCACATGACAGACATGGAAGGGGAGAGAGAGGGGGCATGACATGCAGCAAAGGGCAGCCTGTGCCTGACTGGAACCTCCAGGTGCAGGGAATCACCTGACTGGTTTCAACCTCATTAAAAGTTCAGATATTTACAGTCTATTGCAGATGTTCATGTCAGAAATGTTTTATTTTTCCTTGATTTAGTGTGATTGTTATTTTAAGAGTTGGTTATGTAATTGTTAAATCCATTGGTATGGTCTGGTAGGAGCTGAGTCAGTCACAGTTGAATCAGTGGGGGTTGTCATGGATAAACATCACCTAAATATACATGTGCAACATACAAATGAAGAACAACAACATATTTCGTTTTCAGATTTGACTGAGCTCTGTTTCATTTCCAAAAAGAAGTTTTAACTTTAAAGAAGTGGGTTTTTTTCCCCCATGAGGCAAAGATATAGACCTTTTTCAACACTGTGTTGTTAATATATGGTGGGGTAGTGATGATGCCTCGATTTCTTGTCTGCAGGGAGTAAAGAAGAAGAGTAACCAGCTTGATTTTAATGCACATTTAAGAGCTTTTGATGCATCTGTAATGCACGCCTGGCAAAGTGTAATAAAAAATGATAAAGAAAGGATATAATTTCACCTCAAATTATGGTTAAAAAAAGCTTACCGTCTGTGGTAAACCACCACTCCACCACTAGCTGCTGCGCAAAAATGATCAAATGCTGCCATTTTTTTGATTGGAGAAGTTTCAAAACTACCCAGCTTCTGGATTATTTTGGTCGACTGAGTACAGATACCCAGCCCTAATCTGTGGGTCACAGAGTCAGGGTGATGAATTAACTGAAGCCTAACTTGGGCATGTGAATATGTTAGTCTTGAGACTATCCAAAGAGTTGTATTGCAGTAAAATTATAGCAAGGGGCTGCAAATATCTTATTTAAATGAAATGTTTTTCTACTCAACATCGAAAACACCAGCTGAGTGAAAAGGCAATCATTCAGTTCTGTGATTGAACAATGATTGATGTTATGAGCAGTAAATTGTTCCACAGCATGCAACACATTTGAAAAATGTTCGTACACTTGCACACAGCGCCCATTATAGTAGGTGGTGCATGAAATGAAGTTCCTAAAGTCAACGAGGGGACAGGACAAGTTTTTTGGCAGATGGGCTGCGTTGCTAAATGAGTTTTCCCATCAAAGTTGCATTAAAAGCAGGATACATTTCATTTGCACATGTTTTAACACTATGTCACGCTCTGCTTGCTATCAGATTTAATGTTTAGTTTATTGGAGTTTGACTGATAAAACATAGCAGTGCCGCGCTAAACCTTAGCTCTGTCGTTGAGATAAAAAAAAATAAGAGGTTTATAAATCACTGCAAACCAATCCGAGCAAAGAAAACAACAGCTTAAAATATTAAAATGACAAGGAATGTCACAGCTGGATTAGAATACTGAATATAAAAATGACAACTGAACAGGAAAAAAACAGCGATAAGGCCAATGAAATGAGACAGGATACAACGAGTCAACTTTAAAGCAGTGGAGCTTGAGCACATCAGGTGACAGTTTCTCTCTCATTGCATTTCTTCACCCCGGTGTTTCTAAGCTTGTTTAAAAACTGTCTATCAGAAACATTTGTTTAAGACATTACCAGTCCCAACTTGATTTTGAAATTATGCTCAGGTATAGGCCACATACTTCTGCTCTGTTATGTGCAGGGGCATGGATTAATGCAAATCAGATGTGTTTGCTGCCTCATGTGTGTAGTCATGAAACCCTTCATGTGGAAGTTGTGAATCGACGTCGACGACAGCCTCACTTCCCACAGCGATGGTTGAAAGCTACTGTACCAAATAACAGAAGAAGAGAGGACGGGGCAAGGAGATTGATATACAGCGAGCGAGAGAGACAAATGATGGTGACCTTTCCCCCTATAGTAATAGGCTGCGTCAACATCATTATGGGTAAAATTTCATCTGTACATGTATGTGTGTGTGTATGTGTGTGTGTGTGTGTGTGTGTGTGTGCGTGTGTGTGTGTGTGTGTGTGTGTGTGTGTGTGTTTGCTCCTAGATCACCAACATGGAGGATGATCCTAACTGGTACACAGCTGAGCTTCACAACAGAAAAGGCTTTGTGCCGAAAAACTACATCAACCTGCGGCCACACGCGTAAGTGTGCGCACACACACACATGCACACGCACACACACACGCACACACACACACACACACACACACACACACACACACACACACACACACACACACACACACACACTCCAGCACTGGACTATCTAAATAGCTTATCAGTGAGTGTGTGCCGCTCAGGGCATTCCTGCTCTGCTTTGGACATCTGCACCCTGGCATAAGGCAGCTTACCCAAAGGGACACACTCCCTTATGTAATCCCACATGATACAACCATGCATGTTTGTGTGTTTACAGTGAAGCTGCTGGTACACCATGTATCTCCATCAAATGATCATACACCAGCTGGGTTCTACTTACTGCTGTGACAAACTCTAAACTGGCAACGAAGCCACTGCAGCGGCTCGTACTCGTTAATGAACACTGCTGCACAGTCCAGTCGGAGCTGTCTAGTTAAGTTTGTGCACAGCGTAAGGAGATGTGCTGTCTGCAAGGGTTTTTCCTCCTCTACATTTTCTTCACCGAGCCAGAATTCTGACCTTTACGACCTCAACCAAGAGAGTCATCTAATGTGGCCTCCATATTGGATGCGCTCTTCCCTCATTTGAGCCTTCAATCTCACTGCAGAGCACAAGCTCATGAAAGCAGAACGTCATTTATGCAAACCTTGCATCCAAACAAACTGCTCCACTAAGCAAGACTAATGAGCAAAAAAATAAAAATAAAATAAAAATGAAAAATGGCACTATTACTTATGCTCCACAGCTGACAACTGAATTCTGGCATTTTGAGATTTTTTTTGCATGCATATTTAGCAGCACGTTTAAAAATAACTTCACAAATGTGCTAATTTTACTTTTTTTCCTCCTCAAATTCTCTTTTTTTCTCTATCAGCATTGATCTGTACTGTTGTCTGCTTCTTTAGTCTCATCATTTCCACTGAAATACAAACATAAAAAGTTATCATATACAAGAATTAATCATTTAATGTGTGCAAAATTGTGTTGCAGCTGCACAGACCCCTATACAACACGGCTCGCATGCAAAAAACAGTAAAATCAACTTAATTTCTTTCTTTCTTTCTTACTTCCTGTTGTCTTTCTTGTTTCCAGCTGGTTTGCCGGTCGTATATCTCGCGGTGTGGCAGAAAGTCGACTCAGACACAGGGAGTGCGGGGCTTTTCTGGTCCGAGAGAGTGAGAGCGCCCCTGGAGAGTTCTCTATGTCTGTCAGGTAGGAGATAAAGGATCAGCAAGGGTCCATATTTTTGCACATTCATGCATTGTTATTGTCTTAGGTTGCTTTCTTTACACCAATTTGATCTATGTATTCTTTTTTATTACGTAGTTTTTCAATTCTCCATGCATCCATGTTATTACTGCAACAGCAATTCTCCACAGGGATCATTAAAGCCATCCATCCCTTCTGATGCAATTTCATTTAATTAGCAGATCTATGCAAACATACTGTATGCACACATCCCTGCACATGCAGCAATGACTGTTGTCCCTTGTTTGCTCGTTAATAAAATGTTAAGCGTGTGCAGAGGAAGAGTGTTAAAGGATAAGGAGTGGGGAGGAGGGTAAGAGGATCTGCAACCCCTCTGGCCTTGTGTGAGCTAATCCTGTCTGGCACACCGTAGCATCTGGAAATGCCGATGGGGCCAATCGGTTGTCTTGTCGGGAGGGATGGTGGTCAGGGATGCAGCTTAGGCTTGGTGTTATGTTCTGGGGGCTGTGTGGAGGTGTAGGGTGAGGATGTGTGTGTGTGTGTGTGTGGGGGGGTCTGGAGTCAAAAGTTTGGCACTGAAAGCCAGACCTTGAAGTAAGGGTTGGCTCTTCTCTGGAATGCTGGGGCTGTAGGACGACCCAGCTCAAGTCAGGGGTTAAGAGTAGAGTTCTATGGAACCGGTTCCTATGCAACCGGTAGTAATTGGACCAGATTAGAATGCAAATCTTGGTTCCTCATTTTGGTTCCAATTAATGTGTCGACTGAAATATTTTCCCTCTGTCGCTCCGAAGCAGACGTAAGCATATCAACCTTTCTCTGTAGTCTATCGTTAGCTAGACACCATAAATGTAGGCTACTTTTAAAATGCCATATTTTCCCTCTGGGCTCACCAAGTAAAAAGCATATTAACCATTCACTGCACGTGATCACTAGTAAACTTATTACATTTCCTCTGCTAGTATATCATTAGCTAGCCTAAAGTGTGGCTGTATTTCACAGCCAAGGATTCTGACATTGCAAAATGCAACAAATGTTTCAAAACAATTACGTGCAAAGGGGCAATTTATTGAAACATGCAGCGACATACTTATTGTATATTTAAGTACTTTAAAATGTTAATATATTGTTAAATTTATATAAGTTTCAATTTAAAAAATCTCTAAAAGAACCTTTTCTGATGTCATTTTTTTCAGTTTTTTAAGAATTGGTTTAGGAATTGGAATCGTTTTAAAAGTACCGGTTTGGCATCGGAATTGTAAAAATCCAAACGATACCCAACCCTAGTTAAGAGTTAAGAATTTGTGGGGCATCCGGATAGCACAGTTGCTAGAGCATGCGCCCATATATACAGTGGTGTGAAAAAGTGTTTGCCCCCTTCCTCATTTCCTGTTCCTTTGCATGTTTGTCACACTTAAGTGTTTCGGGAACATCAAACCAATTTAAACAATAGTCAAGGACAACACAAGTAAACACAAAATGCAGTTTGTAAATGAAGGTGTTTATTATTAAAGGTGAAAAAAAATCCAAACCATCATGGCCCTGTGTGAAAAAGTGATTGCCCCCTAAACCTAATAACTGGTTGGGCCACCCTTAGCAGCAACAACTGCAACCAAGCGTTTGCGATAATGTGCAATGAGGCTTTTACAGCGTCCTGGAGGAATTTTGGCCCACTCATCTTTGCAGAATTGTCCTAATTCAGTTACATTAGAGGGTTTTCGAGCATGAACAGCCTTTTTAGGTCATACCACAACATCTCAATAGGATTCAGGTCAGGACTTTGGCAGGCCACTCCAAAGTCTTCATTTTGTTTTTCTTCAGCCATTCGGTGGTGGACTTGCTGGTGTGTTTAGGATCATTGTCCTGCTGCAGAACCCAAGTTCGTTTCAGCTTGAGTACACGAACAGATGGTCGGACATTCTCCTTCAGGATCTCTTGGTAGACAGCAGAATTCATAGTTCCTTTTATCACGGCAAGTCTTCCAGGTCCTGAAGCAGCAAAACAGCCCCAGACCATCACACTACCACCACCATATTTTACTGTTGGTATAATGTTATTTTTATGAAATGCAGTGTTCCTTCTACGCCAGATATACTTGGACACACACCTTCCAAAGAGTTCCACTTTTGTCTCATCGGTCCACAGAATGTTGTCCCAAAAGTCTTGGGGATCATCAAGATGTGTTGTGGAGAAATTGAGATGAGCTTTGATGTTCTTTTGCTCAGCAGTGGTTTTCTCCTTGGAACTCTGCCATGCAGGCCATTTTTGCCCAGTCTTTTCCTGATGGTGGAGGCATGAACGCTGACCTTAACTGAGGCAAGTGAGGCCTGCAGTTCTTTGGACGTTGTTGTGGGGTCTTTTGTGACCTCTTGGATGAGTCGTCGCTGCGCTCTTGGGGTAATTTTGGCGGCCGGCCACTCCTGGGAAGGTTCACCACTGTTCCATGTCTTCGCCATTTGTGGATAATGGCTCTCACTGTAGTTCGCTGGATTCCCAAAGCTTTGGAAATGGCTTTATAACCCTTTCCAGACTGATAGATCTCAATTACTTTCTTTCTCAATTGTTCCTGAATTTCTTTGGGTCTCGGCATGATGTGTAGCTTTAAGGATCTTCTGGTGGACCTTACTGTGTCAAGCAGCTCCTATTTAAGTGATGCCTTGATTGTGAACAGGTGTGGCAATAATCAGGCCTGGGTGTGGCTAGAGAAATTGAACTCAGGTGTGGACAACCACAGTTATAGTATGTTTTAACAAGGGGGGCAATCACTTTTTCACACAGGGCCATGATGGTTTGGATTTTTTTTCATCTTTAATAATAAACACCTTCATTTACAAATTGCATTTTGTGTTTACTTGTGTTGTCCTTGACTATTGTTTAAATTGGTTTGATGTTCCGAAACACTTAAGTGTGACAAACATGCAAAGGAACAGGAAATGAGGAAGGGGGCAAACACTTTTTCACACCACTGTAGAGGTTTACTCCTCAACGCAGCGGGCCTGGGTTCGACTCCGGCCATTGGTCCTTTGCTGCATATCCTTCCCCGCTCTCTCCACTTTCATGTCTTCAGCTGTCCTGTCAAATAAAGGCCTAAAATGCCCCAAAAATTATGAAAAAAAAAAAGATTTGAATTTGTGGGTCATTCTTGTGGCAATATCTTCTGGGTGGGAAGCATTAAGGGAATCGAAAGAGAAAATTAGAAGGAAGGAAGGGAAGGGAGGTCTGCCAAGAAGGGACAGGGAGGCGTTTGATGCTACTGTTTTTTTGGCTGTTTGTTGATGCCTCTCTGGCTGTTGTTGCTGGATGGTGTAGCAGCTTGAAAATTGGGTCAGGTGTGTGTGTGTGTGTGTGTGTGTGTGTGTGTGTGTGTGTGTGTGTGTGTGTGTGTGTGTGTGTGTGTGTGTATGCTGACAGCTCCAGAGGAGACATTCTGATGTTCGCCTCAGCTCGGTTGGGCTTTGACCTCTTAAGTTAGAACTCACGCAACACTGTCAATGAGGTGTAAGGTAAGGTTTGTGATGCGTTCATAATGAACATCTCAGGGTCAGTTTCACCTCCATTTATTATTACTTGGATAATTTGGTTGCGGTGAAAAGTTTTAATTGTCGTTTTAAAGTCATGGAGAGGCGCCATGAAGGCACCTTTAAATCACTCAGTCCATTGTGGAAGTATTTTATGGTGTTAACGGTTAACGGAGAAGGGATGTTACGATTGGGTGTCACTATGACATGTCGTTGGGGTCATAACTAATATATTACAACAAAATGATTTGTCATAAACAGTCCCCCCCACACTCTCATTACCTCGTTTGTGTTCATTTGTTCTGGTGTTGCATTTGTTTTAGTGCGTATTTACAGCAAATAAATAAATAAAATAAAATGTAATGCATCATCAGAAAGCTGTTAAAGGTCCCATGGCATGAACATTTGACTTTATGAGTTGTTTTTTTTTAACGTTAATATGCATTCCCCCAGCCTGCCTATGGTCCCCCAGTGGCAAGAAATGGTGATAGGTGTAAACCGAGCCCTGGGTATCCTGCTCTGCCTTTGAGAAAATGAAAGCTCTGATGGGCCGATCTGGAATCTTCCCTTTAACCTTCCCGCATGAGAGAGAGACATCATGGCTTTCAAACAAGCAAAGTGGCAGTTAGTCAAGGTTTTAGAAGCTTTATTTAGCCATAGAATATGATCATTTTTTGAAGCCAGCACTTAATCCTTCACTTAATCACCAAATTTGAAGATACATGTTTTTTTATTGGACAGCAGTTGGATTTAATGAATCTTTTAATTAATTAATCTAATTATTTGTAGACCTCAATATGTTGAGTGTACAAGAATATATACTGAGCTACTAAAATATTGACCAATGTAGAATGCAAACTTCCCTCAAGTTTCTAAAACCTTCAGAAAAAAAAACGAGGACTAAACCTCACAGTCATTCTGAATGGGGACCGTAGAGGTGATCAATCTTTTATTTATTCAATTGTTTGAGAACAGTTTCTGTTCCGAATAGTTTTTGAAAGTTGGGTATGAAAGAATATGTGGCTGGGGACTAGCTTCAGACTATGCCAGTAAAACTGTCCCAATGGGTTATTTAGTAGTTTATTTTTGGAAAGTGGAGCAAAGTGATGCCAACCTAGACATTTAGATAGACAGATAAGGAATCCATTTGGTTAGCTGGGCTTTCAGTTCACTTTGACTCAGCAGCAGATTCACCCAAAGGAGTTTTATCTTTTTTTATAGTCTTCCACAATGCTCTAATACAGATGTAGTTTGAAAAAGAATTATGTACAGAAAAAGAGCTGAGGTGCATCAGTTTGAAGGCAGTATGTTGTATTCCTGTTTTTTGTTGGTGGGGTATTTTTCTAACTCTCGCTCAGATAGGGACATAAGTTTCACTTTTTCTCAAATGGAAAATCTCATTTCCTTGTTCACACTCTGCCAAAATCACTATCAATATCAGTCCTTCCACCTACACATACAAATTCACAACTGAATTTAAGGACAGTTACAACTGTGCACTGTCTCTGTGAGTCATTAAAAGACACTCTAGGATATCAGTAACTGAAGCAAAAGCAGATGGAAGGAAGGGAAAGCAGAGGCCATCGAGAATTATAATAATCACAACACAGTATTGCCAACCACTACGCACCTTTTAATTGTTTTAGTTGTGCGATCATTCTGTTTATCGAGGGCTTGGGCTTAGGCTATTCTCCTTAAAACAGTAGTTAAATTGTATGAGCAGACGTCACTTTCTTTTTGATTGTTGGATGTTCTGTCTCATGATAGAGCTTAAGGTTGTTTCACCACAGCTCAGTCCCCTATGTGCGGTATGGAAGTCGGCCCACGCACACATGCACACACACACACACACACACACACACACACACACACACACACACACACACACACACACACACACACACACACACACACACACACAGCGGACTTTGTTTTGTTTCTGCTTTCACATTGTTATCTGGTTCGTCTGAACAAAATTTTGGGGTGGGAAATTAGCACCCGCCACTATTTTTGTGTGTGATTGATCTGTTGTTGGTGGTGATTAGCTACAAATACACATGGAACTGCTGCTTTTTGATTTTTACAAAAGCCTGGCTGAACACACTTATCAATGGCAGCTAACAGCTACCAGCTAGAAGCTAACCAGGGTAGCTACCCACCAGCAAGATCGAGACAAGGTAGGTTAATTAAAACAATGTCTGAGTGGAAAACACATCTTGATGTTACGTAAGGGCCCTGTTCACGTTGTACAGACATATTAATTGCATTGTGTGTCTGTTAAGAAACTGCCGTTTTAGCTCAGTAGAAACTTGTACACATAGCTGCAGCTACTCAGCGTTGCCTGCACCGATTCAGGTCGGGGTTTTTTCAATCGGAAGTACTCGCATATTTATAGCGATCAAGATTAACATAAAAATTGTCCAGAATTCTCCTTTAAGCTCTGTGTATTCACTCTTATTTTTCAGGAAGTTCAATGGAGGTGCCATTCCCTAACATGTCCTTTCCCACCACTGCTCCATAGTGTGATGACTCTAATACCACTACCTCCCTGGCCACATCCACACTAAAGCAAGCACATTTGAAAATGTCAACTGGAAGTCAACATTTCCGACCGCAGTAAAAATCTTCCCATAGCCACCCAGGAGTGTCTGCTGCTGTGAAAATGCAAAGGAAAAAGGAGCTCTGTTGTTTGCATTGCCATTTGTGTCTATTGCTGTAGCATTTCAATGCTTCCAACTGATGGCTCATGCAGCAAAGTGCTGAATCGGGCCGTTCATTTAACTTCCTTGTCATTAGTCATAATTTGTCTCTTATCAGGGTCATTTATCCAAAGAGGAACCATAAGGGGGAACTGACCCTTGGGCTATGCTTCTTTTACATGCAGCTACATAATCTTTTTTGAGCTTTAAGTAACACACTGCAGGTTCAGCGTCCCTTGAATGTCATCACTTGTTAGATTGTTTAGTTTAGAGGAAATATGGGAAGGAACTGCATGACAGAGTTAGAAGTGAGTCACTAAAGTAATGCAACACTGTTTGGGAATACACATATGGTGCTGGCGAAAATTAGCTTCATTTCCTTCAGGTGAAATTTTCCTTGAAGTTGCTTTCCTGATTTATGCTCCTCCAAGCCACTGAAGTTGACATTTTGGGAAATATTCCCATTTCCACTGGAGAGTCAGATGGGAAGATTTTCATCACCGATCTTTTTATCTAACTCTCAGATAGGGTGCTGGAGGGTTTGGAAATATCCCCAATAAAGATATATTTGCCAAGATTTGCAGTAACCATAGAAAAAATATTATTTTTTATTTCATTATGTTTTATTCTTTTATCTCTGCTATAAGTTTTGGAACCCAAAGAAAAGTGCTCTTCTTTTTCTCAATTGTCCTGTGAGGCTTTCACAGCTTACACCACAGCTCAATGGCACCAATAGAATATCACAGTTTAGTGACCAAAACACAATTGAGAGGGACTTGAGAGAGACAGAGACATAAATACATCAAGAAATAGAAAGAAGAGGGGAGAATATAAAGAGAGATGAATAGAGACAGGGAAAGAGCAAACGGTGACTGCAGATAAAATAGACAGAAGAAGGAAGAGCTTATGACAGGTGATAGCATGATTTCACTTTTTTTTCTGTTTTCTAATATTGAAAGTGTATCTGAAATGACATCAACCCAGTCCTCTGGATAAAAATAATGTTTTTATTCAATCTTTCTCACATTGCTCTTTACTTACTCTATCCTTCGCCTTTTCTTTCTGTCTCTTTGCTGGATTTTGTGACGAAGTGGTACATAAAAAACTTTGTAAAGACCCCATAAACGAATAGCAATCCTATGTCATAAAATCATAAATGCATGATTTTGTTTAGCCTTCAAGGGTCTTCATAAAACACACTTTAGTTTGAGTCTACTTACTATGGTTAATGCTTCCAACTTAAACTGTAGCTTTAAGAAGTACTATGTGATTTGCATACTTTAGCAAGAATTGGACTATAGTTTAAAATATAAATGTGAAATACACTTATTTGCTTTTTCTACTGAGTTACATAAACAAATTGATACTAATATCATGTCTGTACGCTAAAAACAAAGCTACAGTCAGCAGCAGGTTAGCTTAGCACAAAGAGCAACAACTAACTCTTGGCAAGAAAGCGAAAAAACCATAATTCACAATATATCAAACTATTGCTATAAGAATTTACCATATATACCCGCCTACAAAATATGTAAACTCTTTTTTTCACAGGGTTTGCATGATAACAAATATAATACATTGGAACGTCACATTGTTAACTGTGTAACAAATCGCTATCGGCTGGTTTGGTTAGTAGGCCTATGAACTTAGAAAGTCAGTTTGGCAACATAAGAAAATGTTCATTTAGTAAGGCTGAACTACTGCAAAAGTGCTTTGAGTCTTACTTTTTTAAAAGTAATTTACCTCTGTAACTTTAAGTCTGGCTTAAGGGTTTGTTAGCCTAACGTTACTTAGCTAGAAAAGCTGTGGCTCTGTTGAGATTTAACTAAACCAATTATATTATTTATTTCCTTAAAGCATCTCTCAGAACTACTACTCAAATCTATTTGAATTACAGAAATTCCTTTATTGCCAGCTGCTAATATTGGCTCCGCCTCCCATAATGTATGTAATTTGCAGTCTTACGCAAACTACTTCATAGCATTGATTAACAGTATAAGAATGAATATGATACAAGTTATCTTTTCAAAAGCAAAAAAGTGATTTCTGCTTTGGTATGTATAATCAGCCTTTGTTTAGATAGGTGCTTGTTTTATTTATGATGATAGCTGACTTGAGAAGAGACTCTGTCTCCCTCTCTTTGACCCATTTGATTTTCGTCTGAAAGGCTCCTTATTGGACTGTCAAGACACTTTGAGTAAATTGCCTCCACCAAGAATCTTTTATCACTTTTCCCCTCATTTGCTCCATCTCAGCAACCTCACACACACACACTTCCTCCCTCACTCCTCATCCATCTATCAAAACAGGTCAAGGCATTTATCAATGCAGCAGGAGGAGTTGAACATCTCACTCACTGACACGCTTGGTTGACACACTTTTACAAAACACACACACGCACACACACGCACACATGTAAATGCTGATAATCTGTGATTTGCAGCGAGCACATGGGCTTACTGACACACATTGAGAAACGCACTTTGATAACTCATTGACATGACCATCAGTTACTGACTCACTCACACACACACACACACACACACACACACACACACACACACACACACACACACACACACACACACACACACACACACAGTGTTGTTTAGGATACTTTCAAAACATATTCTGTCACAGAATACAGAATATATATACACAATATACATATTTCATTACGGTACTCAATCTGAGTAACATATTTTATAAGTGTAAGCATGCGGCCATCAAATACTGCTTACTAAACAGTCCTCACACCTATTCTGATGTGTTCTTCTGTCCCAACTTGCTAAATCTGTACATGGACAAGCAGATAGATTTTTTGTATTTGTAGTCCCAAACTGCATAGCCTACTACAAAAATCTAACCGCAGTCTTGCCACCACGAGCGCTAATGTTAGCTAGCATGTCAAATTGGGCTACTCAGTCTTTCAATGGCTCTGGGGCTGGTAAATCAGCACATAGGAGAATGCAAAGCATGTCAACTAAGCAGTTCTCTACTTGATACTATAACTATGAATTAACTATAACTATAAAAACAAGGTGACCAGTAAAACTACAGCACATGAAAAAGTACTTTAAGATGCTTCAGGTTGGAGGTCGAGTAATTTGGACACTGAAAGGAGGTTGGTTGCTGGCGAACAGAGGTCGCACTGCACAGTTATATTTCATTCTCCCTTTAATGCTGTTTGAATTCCCAAGATAGAAATGCATTCCTGCCCTGGCTCTGTTGTGCCGGTTCCGGCTCCATCTCTACCTCTATCAGTTATCACGCTAAAAGCTATTTTTTTCTTTTTCAAATTGAAGCTTCTGGGAAATGCATGGAGTTGCCTTAATTTATTTAGATACTGAATAAACCTGTGACACTGAAAAGTATTGTCATGTAATCCATTGATTTCAACAATGGAACTGTATTAAACTATTTAAATTGTAACTGTAAAGGAATACAGTTACAGTTACTCATAATTTGTATTCTGAATACGTAACGCCGGTACACGTGTTCCGTTACTCCTCAACACTGCACACTCACACACACAAGAACGTGCACACGCAAGCATGCACACACACATGTGCGCACGCACCCACGCACACACACACACACACACACACACACACACATACACGCACGCACAGTCGCACATTGACAGCTGGAGGTGTCAGTGATGCAGTGTGAAGTATTCAAGACATCTGCAGCGGTTTAGAAACTGAACAGCAGATTAGAGAAGGGGGTTGGCAGGAAGAGAGACAGAGAGAGAACAGGGAAGTGAAACTAGATTGATGGGGAGAAATTCGAGAGAAAGGTGGACAGAGGACTTTCAAGCATCTTGAGTTGTACTGGCGCAAACAGAGTAAACATGTATAAATTACCTTTGTCCTCATCTACTGTATATATTTCTCTGTGTGTTCTATCTCTACATCAAATTCAATCTTTCTCATTCTCTCTTAATCGCTCTCTCACCCGTTTCCTTTTAGTTGGAAAAAGAAAATAATCTCTATCGCTGTGGGCCTTAATTACACTGGATCAGGGAGATGAGAGTTGTGAATGTGTGTGTGTGTGTGTGTGTGTGTGTGTGTGAGAGAGAGAGTTTGTGATCAAGTTGAGACAGATGCTGTCTGTGCTATACGCACACTGGTTCTCTGATGTCTCTGTGTAATAATTAATAAAAACGCCAACGTGGCATCACCTAACAATAATATAGCTGCAACATTACGTCTGTTTTAACTTCTCCTCATTCTCCTTACTCTTTAAAGTGTTTTTTTTTTTCACTTTTGAAAGCCAGTGCTGGTAATTGTTCATATTAATTAGAGTTTGTGTTCTCCACAATGTTTTTGTTGCTGCTACTCAGTGATCATAATGATGTAAACAACTCACAATATGAGCAAAGTGAGTAAATACTATTATTAACTTTCCATTGTGCTTTTGACCTTCTGAAAGCGTGTAGGAGGTTATGATGTGAGTATTTGGTGTTACAGTTTGTCTTTGCCTGGGAAGGTGTTCAATGTGATGCATGAAGCTGAGATAGTTTGTCTTTGCAGGCTTGTTGTTTGGATTTGGACCTTTGGTCGCTCTGTAGTTTGGGAAATCAAGAAGCAATGCAGCAGTAACGTTGTGGATGGCTAGAAGAAACCGTTAAGTGCTCTGTGATAACATCCAGGGGATCAACAAAAAAGATTAAGAACATTACGATTAATCGCGAGTTTATTCAATTCGACTATATTCAATCGTGCGATCAATCACACAAAATTTACTATCAATATAGTATCATAAAATGATCTCATAGATTTTACAGACAAATTAATTTTTGTTTTAACAAGTTCTCCAAACCATAGGAAGATATATGTTGTTTATTCTTGCCGTCCAATAGAAAGCTGAAGTCACGGCCTACTTCCGGTCCACTGGACCTATCTTTAAAAATAAATATGAACAGGAGTCAATGAGAGACAATAATTATATTTTGGTCCTGTTCAAATTGTGTGTAAATTTAAAAGATAATTTTACTTGGCATAGATAAACAATTTAACGTATAGAAGTTGAACAACATTAGGTTTTGTGTGAGATCGCTTAGTGAACTACATCTCTCATCTCGAACAATAAACGTCACCAGAGAAATATGGCTGTCTCCTTTTAGAACTTTACTGTCTTCTGCCAAGATGATGGCAGAAGTATCAAAAGAGGGACAAAACCGTTATGAATCGGGTCATGTCGAGAGCTGCAGCTAGTCGAAGGGAGTGGAGGAAAAATGTGGTGACGCCATTTAAGCAACTTGGATTTGTAGGCCGTCTAATTACGTATTTTCTTGCGACAAACTGTGACATTCTTGACATGTAAAATCATTTTTTATTTTCAAAAACATCATATGTGTAATCCAAGGCACAAGTCGATCGTTACCAGAAAATAGTTTGTTTTCGCCATTGACCACTGATGATTTTTTTTTCCGAAGATAAGTCCCATGGAGGCAAACGGAAGGGGCGGGACTTCGGCTTTCTATGTGACCCACAGTTTTCTGTCCTCATATGTAAACCAGAGAATGTAACTGTTGTGGTTTAATTCTAATACCAGTAGCCTACATCTGTTACATTACTTCACCTTTATGTGTGTGACACAGAACGTGACATCGTTCTGTTTGTCTGTAAAGTTACAAAAAAACCTTGCTGTTTATTTTTATGTTCAAATGGGACACAAACCCCAGGCTCCTGCTTTTAAGTCCTGTGTTTGTTCGACATATCCACCACCCCAACCTGGCCTCCTTATGTGGAATTTGGCGCTCTGAGACTTCTTACTTCCTGCTTTCCTCCCGCCATAATTTATCTAGCCACTAGGGCACGCCACTATAAACAAAAATATTAGTCTTTCTGTAAGTGCTGCTTAAACAAATGACTTATGCGGGTTTTTCTTTCTTTCTTTCTTTCGCGGGAGGACGGTCTCTTTTAATTTTCATGTTGTACGATATTTCATCTAGTTGCCAGTCTGGGTCTAATGGTAGCCTGTGCAGAGTTTCAATGTAATTCCTTCATATCTTATCTGGCATAAGTGCCAAAAAAAAAACCTTCCTCTTTGCACCTTGTGAAAACCAACTTGTAACTTTCTATGTCAATTTTATTGCATTGTGCTTTGAGTGTGTGTGTGTGTGTGTGTGTGTGTGTGTGTGTATTTGTGTATGTGTGTGTGTGTGTGTGTGTGTGTGTGCGTGCGTGCGTGCATTTTATCCTTGGCTTAATGTCAATCAAACAACCCTTGAATGAAATGGAAATATCTGCCAGGAAATAGACTTAACCGCTGATAAATAAAAAAGTTGTTCCTGTTATTTGATTTGGAGCAGTTTTATTAGCCAGGACAACAGATCCTTTTAAACTATAGACTCAATAGGGATTTTTAAAAACATTTTATAATCGACCTAAAACAATCAAATGCTACATGTTAGACATGGCATTGTTTAGGGCTAGGTATCGAAATAACCCCAAATAACACCTCTCCAGTCAAATGATACCTGCATATGATTCTTTTTTTTGTACCCAAAAATACTATATGTATGGTTCTGCTTGCAGCCAATCACCGCAAATGTTCTTTGATAATGCGCCGTGTGATTAGCCTACTACCGCAGCAGCTACAACCCACACAGTCGGTGGTGAGGTGAAGTCGAACGCAATGTATTTGTTGGCAGTTCAACATTAAGAGTTGTAGCCTATCCTCCATTCTCATGGTGGGTATTGAATGAAGTAGTGATAAAAATGTATCTAATAAAGTACTACTGGTATCACTATGCCTTTAAGGTTACTTATTATGGTACTGGTATTGTAATTTGAGCAATACACAGTCCTAGCATTGTTAGCTTACAATCACATAACAGCTGCAGGAACGGGCTACAGCACCACTAAAAATTCCCTTTTTCCTTCCTTCAAATGTTTGATGTGTGTTATTCATTACATTGTTGTGAACCCCCTTAAGGGGAAGTCCTTGCCCAGTCTACATCCTGTCTTTAATCTCTACCTCCACAGAATCTGTATTCTCCTTTATTTCTCCTTGTCATGTAGGGCACTGGCCCAGGTACCAAAGCTGTTTGTCTCAATCAGACAAACAGCTGGACAGCTGGTGGCAGTAACAAAGCCCAACCAGTAGGGTGCAGCAGATGGTGTCAGACAACTGGGGACAATGATGGGGCTGATAGAATCATTCATTAAAGATCACAATTTTGTGTGTGTCAGCGGGGACAGAGTGGAGCAGATAACAAGAGTCACAGCCTTAACGGGGGAAAGTTAGATAGAAGTCAGATAATACAGATGAGTGAGAGAAACACAGAGAGGAATATAGACCCAAAAGGCAAAGGAAAAGACAGATAGCACTGGTGGTATTTTTTACATTAGCTTGAGATAATGTTTTTGTTTTGCTTAAAAGCATCCTCTATTTTGTTCTCTTTTTTTGGCATTTCCCTACAGTTTCTACAGTTTTTCAGAGTGTGAGAAGAGCACATTGGGTGAAATGGAGAAGGCAGAGAAAGAAGGGCAGGGTGGAGGTGTAGCTGAATGCCATGCAGTCATCAGGGAGCCAGCCTTGCTTGTTCATAGAGCTCAGCATCTGAATAGAGAAAGGAATTCTGTCTGAAACAAGGCGATGCTCATTTACTTTCTCCGAGCTTGAAGCAGTGCCATTCAGACTAGATAGAGGGGGAGTTTGGTGAGGTCAAACCACAAGTGCTATATTGTGTTTATTCTATAGCAAGGGCATGTCTTTCAAAGGAGGAATCTTCTATAATATATTTTTTAGATTCTTTTTTTTTTGGCATTTTAGGCCTTTATTTGATAGGAGTGCTTAGACATGAAAGGGGAGAGAGAGGATGAATGACATGCAGCAAAGGGCCGCAGGGCGGAATTAAAATTGCAGCAGCTGCAGAGAATACTGAGCCTGTGTACATGGGACGCACGCTCTACCAGGTGAGCTATACAGGTGCCCCAGAATCCGCTATATTTTTTTTTTTTTTACAATTGGTAACACTGTTTTCCTCTACTAAAGGGGTCGGCAACCTTAGGAAGCTATGTAACTCTACCAATGGCACACTACAAATAAATGCAAGTGTGTTTTTCAGAAATGTTCACATCCACTGGCCAAATAACCTCTTGCACAACCATTGGCAGGAGCACAGCAATTAACAGCAATTTTATTGACTTTTCCCTATCCAAATTCCACGAAGACCCGCCCTATTCTGCCTTTGATTGGCTAGTAGTCCTAGGCTTTTTCACAGAATATGGTGCATAGGGAAAAAATAACACTGCCTGAGCGTGCTCGGTAGATGATTTCAGGCTTAATGCTGATATGTCACATTGAGCAGCATGAACATTTCAAAATGGCACTTCATATTAAAAAGGTTGCCGATTCGATACTGCATTATCTTTTTATTCTAAACATGGGAAATTAGATTTTATCATTACACACACACACACACACACACACACACACACACACACACACACACACACACACACACACACACACACACTTATGTGATGCGTTTAGAAATGTGGGGGAGTTGTATTGACTTCCGGTGCATATTGGATGCTGTTATATAACGGTCTGATCATGGTGAGGTGTCCAGATTTCTAAAGATAAGCTGGCAAGTTACTTAGCAACCACTACAAAGCAGGATATGGGAGCAGGTATGATTGCCATTGAATGCTGGCCAAACTCTTTTAATCATAACACTGTGGCTATTTTAGTTTTTTTGCCATGGACTTCATTTTATTTATTTATTAAGCTAATAAGCTATTAATCACAGTATGATATTAAATGTTACTAATACATCTAAATGGGGTTTATGTTTGACGCCATGTGCTTTGCACAGAATCCCCCAGACCCAAAGAGTAACCCATGAAAATGTCATTGTCTGCTCTTTAGATGACAAATTATTAGTCAGTTGCTTATTAGTCAGTCAAATTACAATTAATGTGGGATTCTCTTCATAAATTTGGTAAATTTGTCTGCTGTCTTATATGGTTTTGGCTGTTTTAGTGTTGTCTCATCGCCTGTTTTGACCAGAATACATTTTCCTCGAAACATAATTGAGAATGCAGTTTAGTTGTATGGGGACATTGTTTTTAGGAGACTGAGCATACACATGACATGGCAACTATATTACTAGACAGTTTTTTCCAAACTACCCACCCATATGTTGGCTGTATGGTTGCTGCAGTGGCAGAATTATATTTCATTTTTACTTAGTCAAACAGATATTGGTCAAAAGTTATGAGGCTATAGCAGTAGTAATAGTAATAGTATTTAAGATTCAGAGATAGGTATTTATCATCCTTCTATATCAACCCACAATGATCTTTCTGTGTTTATTTTGCAGTTATGGGGACCATGTTCAGCATTTCAAGGTGCTGCAGGATCGCAGCTGTCAGTACTACGTGTGGGATGAGCTCTTCTCCTCTCTGAATGAGCTGGTGGAGTTCTACCATAGCAACAGCATCGCTAAGGAGAGGACCGTCTTTCTGAGAGACCCTGAGCACTTCGCCAGGGTGAGCAATGTTTGTTTGCTTGTGTCCTTTTCTTTCTTGTTTGCGCATTTCAACTCTCACAAACACCTACGTACTTATCACCTTTTTTTTTTCTCTATTCCAAAGCAGACAAAGCGAAAAGCACAAATATCTTATAAATATTTTAATGAGTAATTAAACAGGATGTTTTCACCCTTAAAGTCCTTCCTGTGTGCAACTGTGACTGGTTCATACACACTCACAAAGACAAGCTGAAGAGAATATTTAAAATAATGGCAATTCATTACTGATTATAATTTTAAAAAATGTAGCTTGAGATCCTAGACTACATTTTCCTTGGGAAAAGAAAATAATAATTTAGTTATCTCCCACACAAATATTTCGACATCAGTGATTTATTTTCATCATAGACTTTATTTTCATCATTTCCTCTTAGAATTTACGCAGGGTTTTTATTTTTTTGTAATTCCAATTGAATTCTGATTCATTTGAGGAAGTTATTGCTGTTTTGAATCTACAGTGGCAAAACAATCTTTTCTTACCTTTTCCCAAGAATTCACCTAAAACCACAGCAGTGACATTGCACAATTTATTTTGCAATGTCAATTTCAATCTCCTCTCTAATTAATTTAGAGACACATCTGTTCTTGTCACCAGTCTCTGTCTCCTTCGTCATCCCTCTTGTGTTTAAGCAGCCAGAGATTAAGTAAAGTATCTGATGACACTTGGGAAGCAGCATTTTGACAAAAAAGTGTCTTTTTCTATATGTTGTCAAATCAGTTTTTTTTTTTTTAAACCTATGGGAATATTCCATATGTTGGTGAAATGTCTGCAGCTGTGACTGTGGCAGCAGGGTTTGACGTAGAGGTGCAGCTTGTAATGAAAGATCACAGGACTGCCGTTGGTTTGGAGCGGAACCAAATCAGTCATCTTCGACACAGAGCCAGAGGGAGTGAGAACCGCAGTGCAAAAGCAAACTGATGTGAAAGGCAATTATTTAGATGATTAAGTCCACGTATCAAGTTTGGACAGAACATTTCTTTCTTTAGTTGTGTTTAGGCCACTTTACCTTTGTACGTCAAATACACCAAATGAGGCTGGTTTCTGGTTTTTACTCATCTCGCTACACCAATTATAAGCTATTCAAGTCAGATCAAGACAATTTTATTCATTTAGCCCAATATCACAAATTAATCTCATGGGGTTTAACAATCTGAACAACATACAACACTTTCTTCCATCCTGTTTTCAATGTAGTGGCAGGTGAATTAGGTAGTTAAATAACGTACCATCTGTTACCCAAAGGCGTATCCCGAATTTCTGTCAGGTTTAGTAAGAGACAAATCTAAAATGACAGGTAGTTCCCATGATGGTGTCACCATGGGAGAAGCTGTTGTTTTTGCTTATTGTGAAGTCATTCTGTACAGAGGATCACATTGCATGTTAAGTATTCCTGGGAGTGGCAGGCAAGCCGCGCCTGAAAGTGAAGCCGCTCGCTGTGGAGTGATATGATCCACAGTGATTCTGACGTGACAGCATGTTTGTATCACTGTACCACAAGATGTGTGCTAATACTCATCACATTATGTCTGCTTCTGAACCTTGGCACCTTAGAATAGACCAGCCATTCATTAGGGAACTGATCATGCAGAGTCGTTACAGAGAGGAGACACATGTCAAGTGATATTGGAATTTACAGCAGGCAGGGTAAACTCATATTTTGACTAAGGCATGGCTCTACGGTTGGCTCACAGTCTGCCGGTCCACCACTTTGGTCCAGACTAACTAACTACTGGATGGATTACTGTTTGTATAAGCAATAATGGTTGCCAGAGAATGGACCCTAAAATATCTGGTGATCCTCTGACATTTCCTTTTTTTGGTTTTGAGTGAAATACCTAAAAAAAACTGAACTGTTGGATGGATTGCCAGGAAATTTGGTATGGACATCTATGTCCCCCATCAAGATGACTTATTTTTATTTTGTTGCAGGCTTCTGAATACACAATCATCAGTGAATGATCATTTAACTTTTTTTGTTTCTGCAAAAAAATTTAAAACATAAATGACCAGGATTTTCTTTCTAAAAACAGTTTGACATACTTTTTCCAGGATATAGGTTGAGTCAATTGGCAATATAGTGCACAATGAACATCTGTGTAAAGCTGAGGACTAACTCATACTGCTTAATAAAAAATTCAACAACTTTATTAATGCAACAAGGGGCAATTAGTTAAGAGCGTCAACAGACAACACACACTTACATACTGTAACAGCACACAAGCCTAAATATAGGCCTACACCCTAGAGCGCAGACAAACAATAATCAAAAAATTGATTTTATCCATTTAAAAGTCAAATTGCAGAAGGGATAAAAGACTAGTTTGAAATGATGTCTTGATGGCAACAGAGAAAATTCACTCTAAAGAACATGATTTGAAAAAATACAAAATGCTCGTTGCTTTACACAAGATTTGTTGATTACAACAAATTTCACACCAATAATTTTAGAGGTTTTGACTATAACTTTAACTTTAATTTGTCCTAGGAGAGACTTTTAAATAAGCTATTTTGTAACAACATAAGAGTAATATCAATCATACATATAATACATTACATATTCTTTATGTTATAGCTCATAAGTAATGGACATGAGTGTATTGCACTATGCTTCCTAGCGTGTTAAAGTCAAAGAACTAACATGATGACATGTTACATTAAGATCAGATTAGCTACATCTCGCCAGTTCTGATGACTAACCCATCGCTCTGGTAGTAATCAAGATAAATAAGAAATGTAAAAATCCCACATGACCTCTGTGGTCTAGTATTACACAGTTGCCAGTTCTTCAGTTCTCCTCCAATTCTATCTATTTCATATTCATTTTGATTGTCAAGACTTCAACGTTATGAATGTGAGCAAGAATAACACCTACCACATGGGAAAGAATAGTTTAAAAAGCAGTCTAAAAGCAAAGCTGCAATTTCAAATGAAAACAGTGGCTCGAGGTGTTTGTCTTCTGTTGTATCCTAATTCAGAAGGCATCATCCCAAAAGTATCTCTAAAGCAGAGATTTAGCTCCCACCTGTTTTTTTGCATTGAGTCTGTTTGTAACCAGTTATTGGATTCTACTGGTACATTTTGCTTGGAAATCAAACCCTGCACTTAACTATCAGCTTGCTGCACTGCATGCAAGTCAAAAAAAAGTAAAGAGGCACTGACATCAAGGTGCTGGCCTGCAGATAGCCAGCCACTGCTACTTTGGACTATTTCTAAGGTGATAGGAAGTGAAGAGTTGAGACGCCCATGACTCAGTGCTGTAGAACTGCTGAGAGAGGAAGTAACACAAAAACACATGCACATACGGTAGATCTTCCTGTGGTTGTGACATCAGCCAGAACGTATTTTAAACATTTCAAACTGGTATTGGTATTCTGGCAAGGCTGCACTACAATATTGAATACATAGATGAATAGGTTCATGATTTCAAAAAGATATAAAATATACTGCAAAATATCAATATAGTGTGTAATGTTTTTGATGGCCACATCATCTTCACAAGCTTAAAGAAAATCTGATTGGCTGAAATGCGTTGAGCTTTTCTGAATCATATGTTCACCAGAAGACGACCCACATTCATTGATCTTTGTGTGAGCTTTACTTCAATAAATCACCCCTCTCTTCATATACCTGCTGTTGTATACGTGCAATGAAGTGAAGTGAAGTGTGGCGTTAAAGTCAGCAGGATTTGGCCTTTCACCAAGTCATTTTTCAAAAATGTGATTTTATAACTTAGATGGGATTTTTGCTATATAAAACAGAGGTATGGCTTTGCTCATAATGTCCATCTATTCAGACAGACTGCTGCAGTATTTTACCTGGCAGGACAGGGGACTTTCAGATGAGGATGACAGGTTTTGATCCTAAAAATAGGTTTTTATTTTTTACAAACTAGCTTCTTGCAAATGTAGTCCTTATTTAGTAACATCCTGCCTCACACCTAAATAGTTTCATGTTTCATTCTAAATCCTTGGGGATGTTGCACATTCCTTGTCCAAGCGCAAATGGAGCAGGTGCAAAGAATTTAGCTTTAGGGCATCATGATGGTAGTTAAATGGGAGATAACAACAGCCATCTCATGGGAGAATGAAAATCTGTATGACCTAAATTCTGTCACAATCTAAATCTCTTTAATGTAAGCCACTAACACATTAAAAAAACACCAGCTTCTGAGCTTTTTGAGCATTTTGATTTTCTAAGATTTGGATTTTCTAATATTTATACGGTAGATTTTGTTGCTGCACCACCAACATCCGTCTATCTGCCATGACTTCAGACAAAAGCACAGTAACAATTGTAAGAAATTTGATTACCGGATAAAGAAAGACATATGCTTTTCCTTTGTTATAGGCATTTATTGCTGTCATTAAGCAACTTTAAGACCATAATAGAATGTTTATGCTTGTTAATTGCATTGCTATATTATACTCCATTCTCACCATTAATTTGAATGTAAACACACACACACACACACACACACACAATCACAATGGATATATCGCTAGAACATCTGTGAGGATGTGGGTGGGCCAGCTAAGTGAGTAGAGTAGTACCAACATTAGCATGCTGTCTGTGACTTTGCTTGTACTGTAGATCACAATGTTGCTCTGCCATGGCCTTGAGGAAATCTGTATCTGGATCACAACATGCCCCATAGCTGGGGTGGCGTGATGAAGGTGCTGTGTTTACCTACATGGCTTTGTAGCCTTAGAAAACATCTGCCATTGCAAATAAGATTACAGCAGCTTAGTCATATCTTTATATCTGTAGCCTTATTTACTCTGCAACTGTTTTAATGACAGCTTTAAGTGGTAAACTGTACATTTTCAGTTGTCTATTTGAACAATAAAAATAGACAATTTTGCAACAAGCAAAGTTTTATTTTTTTATGTCACAGTTGTGTCACAATTTAGATTAACCTTGCTCCTATGATTGAAAAGTTTTTTTAAATACATCTTAGATAATGGCTTTTTTCATACAATATTTTTTGCTTTTAGTTTCTCCTGAATGTGTTTCTACAGCCTGTTTTTAATTTTTATCTTTAGTCTGGCAGCAGAACAAAGACACAAGATCTTATAAAAACTCCATCCTACTTTTTCTTCATTTTCTTAAGATTTATAGCATATCATCATCAGCAAATCAAGTCAAAGGCCTTCCTTCTGCTATCTGCAGATTTAAAAAAACATAGCAGAATACAATTAGCTTGGATCCATGCTGTCTGTCATTTTATTTAAAATCATGCTCAGCTCGTCTTTGTATCTGTGGGGCTTCGTCTTGGCCTTCGGCATCAACAAGGCTCCAACGCCCGCTGAAAGTCCCTCACTGAGCATGTCTCTACAAACTTACAACACAGTCTTCACTCAATTAAGGTTTCACTCACATAAGTTATGATGCCAGAGAGATAACAGGACAGCTTCATTTGCAAGTTGCAGACCTCTTCTTGCCTGGTATGTTATACCTAAATTCCCACTAAGTTATTCTGTAACTCCCGCCTTTGCAACATTGGTGTGTATGCTCTATGTGTGTCTAAAATATGCATACCCGCTTTCTTAGTTACCTGCAAATGTTTTCATCTTTATTTCACCCAAATGTTAGACAGTGACACTAACAGCACAAAAACTAGTTTTTGCATCTCTCCATTTAGACCTTTGGATTATTAAATGAATGCATGAAAACCGGGTTAGAGAAACTTCAACCAGTGTGCTGTAAATGATTCATGGAAATAATCCTTCCTCACTGTCTCTGACACCACCACATGATCACAACCTCTTTCAGTTTTGGACTATATGGGTCAGTTTCACAGACTTAGTCTGTAAAGGACCTGCTTAATCGGAATCCATGCAATTCCTTTGCAGTGCTTTTTTTCTTGTCCCTCCTATTGTCTGGTTGGTCTTTCCAAACTAATTCCACACCAGCACATTACGTGGCCCTAGATGACTTCTTATCTCACGATGGCAGGGTGGGAAATAACTCTCTGTATCTATATTTTTTAATTTCTCCTCCCAACATATCCCTAATGCCTCATGTCTCGAAGATTTCTCTTCAAACAGAAAGCCTGTTCATGTAAAACCTCAAGCTCTTTTTGACACCTTGTCATTTTGGAGTGGTAACAGGCAGTGTCACAGGCTATTTTTGCTGCCCTATGTTTGTGTGTGTGAGACAAATGTAGTTTAAGGATGTAGTCCATTGATGTTACAGAGTAATTTGTTCCTCTGTTAACGCTCGCTCTAGGTCAGAGCAGGCACTGAAGAGGACGTTGATCACAAGGCAGCCGAGCGTAGGTGATACAGACGGACCATATTTCTCCTTCCAAACCATTGCTCCTCACGAGTTTGCATGAAAAACTGACACACACACACACACACACACACACACACACACACACACACACACACACACACACACACACACACACACAGCAAATAGAGGCCTGCACACACATGCCTGCTCACACCCAAATACACAGTAACAGAGTGCATGCACACACACTAAAAAGTGGTCTAGACTAGATCAACGAAACAATAAAGTATAAGTCTGCGAAGGTTTGATAGATTTATCGGATTGATAGATTGTGTCAGTGTCTCTTGATCCTAATCCTGCTGTCTGGTTAGTGTGTGAATGTGTTTGTGTGTTTTTGTCTGAATGACATCATATTGGGCCTTGGTCTTAGACAAAGCAATCCGGAGCAATAAAGGCCAGAATTGCAACACCACACACACACACACACACACACACACACACACACACACACACACACACACACACACACACACACACAAAATACAATATTGGTATTCTTTCCAGTCTCTCAGCTCCCTCACAGTTCATATCACATCCACTTTTCTCCATGGGAGTGCAACTGACAGCTAAGAGGTTAGTTAAGTTCAAGATGCTCTTCTTAAAATAGAGGCTTTTATTTTGCTATACTCTCACATGTAAACTGATTTTACTTCACCAGTCAATAGAGATCAGAGGAGGGCGGCTATCAGGGGAGAAGAAAGACTCTACTTTTGTGAACTCAAAGAAAAACACAGTGAGACAGAGAAAGCACAGCATCTGCAAGTTGAACTGAAAGCAGTTAATCTTATTGTGAATTGACATAAATAGAACAAAAACATCACACATTTAACTGAATGCTGTTAGGAGTGTGTGTGAACTCGTATCTCATGCTAACACACATCATTCTGTCTTACTCTACTTTGCTTTTTCTCTCTCACAGCCTCCAAAAATTACAATTTGGTTATTAAATCCGTTCATGTAGAGCTGCTCTGCCCTGATAAAGCCCATATGTAGTCAAATAATGAACAAAGCCTATAAGGAGAAGAGCTTTGCAATTTTAATGAAATACACACCCTCTTTACCAAGTTAAACCACAGATTGCAGCTGCAATCTAAAAGATCTCCCCTTTTCAAGATGTATTTATCCGTTCAAACAAAATAAACTTCACTTGCCAGGTTAGCACGCATTGAAAATAAAGATCTCAGAATGGTAAATATAAACATCATGGAAATACTTCATAATTTTATATATTATCATATGAAATGTCCCTGGAGATGCACAGCCTAAATATATATTTATTCTTTCTTCTCACGAAGAAGTAGTTTGACATTTTAGGAAATGCTCTTATTCGCTTACTTGTTGAAAGATGAGAAGATTGATAGATAGAGTGGTGCTTAAATGTTAAACTATTTCATTACATGTAAATGAGTCTAACAGTTACTGACGTTTTGGATTTTCCTGTTAAAATGCTAAGAGAATATTAAAATATAATAAATCCAAACAGGCAATTTCTCTCATCTGCATGCAATCCATCATCTTAAATCAGACATATAACTTAGCTGTCAATCTTGTCTACAGAGTGGTATTTAGGTGGCAGCTTGTTCCCCAGTCCCACAGACTGAACAGCAGTGATGTTTACAACTAAGATCCAGGATGTAGTATGCTTTTCACAGACTGAGAAGCTTAGAAGCTTTTCCAAAATCTATTGCCTATCCTGTTGAGCGAGACAGAGAGTGTTGAGAATAATGCAGCAAAGTCTTGTTTAATGCATAGCTCAATATTTTAGAAATTCCCTTTTTTCTTGCAGAGAGTTAGATGACAAGATGCTCATGTCTCTATGCTGACTATAAAACTACAGTTGGCAGCTAGGTTAGCTTAGCATCATGACTGGAAAGAAGGGGAAACAGATAGCTAGACTCTGTGCAAGAGTAGCACTTTCCCTTCTTTCTTTCCTGTCTTTGTGCTAAGCTAAGCTAACTGGCAGTTATAGCTGTAGCTATATATTTGGGTTTTGGGTTTCTTCTCAGTTTATAATATCATTGCACTGCTCACTTAGTTCAATTGTCTGCAGACTTGAACTCAGATCTTTATTGAAGAAATAAAGGTATTTACTATTTCAACATCTGTCTCCTGATGAAAGCCCCGACAAGAACCACTGCTTAATGAATGGGCTTACTTCCTTGATGTTCTGTTGTGTAAAAAACAAAAAAAGGAATATGTTGTTGACCTTTAAGAGTTTGGCTCAGTTTTGTTGTTTAGACACAGGCTGAGTCAAAAGTTGTGAGGCCAATTTTTCATTCTCTTTTCCTCCATCCCTCTCTCCCTCCCTCTTTCATTTCTCCCCACAGCGCCCCCATCATGCCCACGCTCTCTTTGATTTCACCCCCCACCACCCGTCTCAGCTACGCTTCCTGCGAGGTGATGTCATCGAACTCATGGACTGCTCCGATTCAACGCGCTGGAGGGGCCGTTGCCACGGACACGTAGGCTACTTCCCCCCGGAGTACGTCCAACCCATTTACCACTGCCAATGACCTGGCACGTCAATCAAATACAGAGCCATTCCCACGGGTTCATCAGTGAGCCGCCATGACCCCACCCCCTCACACTGCTCCCTCGCTGTTGCCCATTCACTTTTGGAGAACTGACGAGTTGCAACTGTACTGCTAATTATGTAACTGACTCCTTCCAGTCCCCCATGGTGATGCCACCTGTTAATCACAAGCCTTGCCCAATCCGCTGCTACAGGCTGATCAATCGCTTCCACTTGATTCCACAACTCCACTTTCTCTTTAATCATGTAAGAACAAATATGAATGGACCTATACACTGTGGAGAACACATACTGTAAATATGCACACACATGCTGACAATTATCCCCAAGCATAATCATTAATAGAGCGTATTAGCACTGGTGCAGGCTGACTAAAAGCAACAGACAGACACACACACACACACACACACACCTCATGAAGAAAGAAATGAGTGTGTGGCCCATAGGAGGTTGTGGAGGAATGGGGAATGGCAAGGTTTTCTCCGCTGAAAAGGAATTAGGATTTGCTCCAGTATTTTGCTGCCGTTCCCACGAAGAGATCTGGTGAGCTGAGCAGAGAGACACAGAGAATTGTGAATATTTGGGCCAGACACTCTGAGGATACTGACAGCAGATTGCACTCTTGCTGTGTGTGTGTGTGTGTGTGTGTGTGTGTGTGTGTGTGTGTGTGTGGAGGTGATAGTGTATAAAATGTGGGTCTGAACACATGTGAACTTGCAAAGTTTAAGTATGTTTATTGTGTGCAATGGAAAAGTAAATGCACGTGTATATGGGTTTTTGTGTGTGTGTGTGTGTGTGTGTGTGTGTGTGTGTGTGTGTGCGCACCCCTGTGCTCTGTGGACCAGTAAAGGAGGTTACTATGTTAAAGTGACCAGTGAGAGGAACAATGCTCAGACACCACTTGGTTTTAAAATACACTGCTTAAAAACAAATATTCTAAACTCAATTTATGAATCATTTGTTTGTTTGTTTCCATGTATTTATTCTTATTCATGTGTAATCTTAGAATACATATATTACAACTAAGATAAAACATTGTGAAAAAGTTTTGTTTCTGTTGCAACAAATGGTTTGAGAAAACCACAATTTATGTGGTTAACGAACGTAAGAACTTTGACCGATCTTCCTTAACATGTAATGACAAATCATTTAAATAAAGTGATACATTTACCTATTTGAATTTGAAGCTTGGACATTATTGTTCAGTGACATTTTAATTTCTTTTAAGAAGTGTCTCCTGAAATGTATATACAAGCGTACACAGAATACTTGAACACTGTGAAAGAGCACTTCAGCTGTGAAATAAATAGGTAAACAACTAGAAATACTGACACAAAGGTGGATTATGTGAGGTTCCACTTGATAGTGTGCATGTTGTAGCCAACTATATAGTATGTCCAGTTTCAAATCATAGTCACTGTTCCTCTTTGTTGATGTAGTTTGTGTCTGCCAAAACTTGCTGAGTTGCAACTTTGTGACACAATGAGCAATGCAGCCCTTTTTGCGCTTTTCTTGCTTTAAATGTCACAGAATTAACTCTAATGCACAAACAACCACTTTATTCAGTGTGTAAATTGCAATTTCATGACATTTGCAATGATATTTCACACGTTGTGCCACAAAATGCAGGTCAATTGCATAGGCACAGTCACATATTTCCATCCTACAAAATTGCCCGCACATTTGGTCCTGAAAATGGACGTGATGTCATGCGACTGATGCAAGTTATGAATATATATGTATTAGGAGCAAGCACAGTGTAGTTGCTTGTATTCTAGTAGTGCGATAATGCGCTAAATATGTAGATGAAACTCGATTTCCGAACACGTTGTTATTGGCCGATCAAACACGTGGAACTGGAGCTGGAGATCGCAGAAAGGCATGCTTGGATTGGTCAGTTGTGCTGGTTTCAATAGAAGTGAATGGGGAAGAAGTTTAATGTGACCATACCTTCACTGTAAGCAAAAGGTGGCCACCCAGTGTCATGATAGTGCACAAAAAGCGTTTTTGTGCACACAATAATTGCTGAAACGAATAAAAACGATTGTTCTGCATCTGAAAATCAACTAACATAAAATTAATTACCAACTGTTTTAATTGATAAATAGTTAAAGTCTTTTATGAAGTAAAATGGTCTATTCTTGCCTCTTTCCTGGTACCAGCATGCACGCACACACACACACACACACACACACACACACACACACACACACACACACACACACACATGCTGTATGTATATAAATATATGTCATTAAGAATGTAAGCGCAGTGTATTCTGACAATAGACTTGTACTATGCGAGGAATGCAGCGCTGCTTTTCTCACCAGGATGTCATGTTTGAAATGAAGCACGAAACATTCTATAGGGTTACTTCCTATAATCCCTCTGGAATTAATCACTTCTATTTGTGTTTTCTTTCACTCGTTTGTCTCCTCTTCTGTTTCTTTTAACAAACCACTTCTTTCATTAACACTGAGAGTGTTACATCTGGCCTGTCAATGACAGTTAGTCAATAAACTACTGGCATCCAGTAGGGGAGATGAAGAAAGGAGTTAAAGCTGTACTGCTGCTTTCTTCTACTGTTGTTTTTTAAAAAAAACCTGCTGAGTCACTTTGAAGTGTTTGTATGATTGATAAAGGGCTTTTGGTATTTGTGTGTCACAAAGTACAAAAGCGGGATGTAATGAGAGAAAGAAAGTGAGATAAACAGGAAGGAAACTAAAGCAGAGCTATGAAACAGCAGTGGAATGAGACAGGATAGAGATTTTTAAAAAAATGCTAAAGGGAGAAAAACAGTGAGAGGAAGAAGATACTACTAAGAAAAGATGGAAGGGCAGTGTGTCAGTATACCAATGTGAATGAGTGACAGTAAAAGAGCAAAGTGTGTGAGCTGTGACATAGATGATAGGCAAAGGCGTTAGAAGCAAATAAAACAAAAAACAGTTGAACCAGTTTGACTGACTGACAGCCTCTGGCTGTTGAGGCCCTGACACTGAAAGAAGGTCTAATCACAATCAGCCTGCAAACCAGTCTAACACCCAGCAGACCAGCACAACAGTTTGACAGATACTTGGTCATATTTCGTTGATCAGCAAGTCAATAAATCAAAACATATGTGGGGCAGTTGATGAGTCAGCCAGATATCAGCTTATGATTCATCCAGTACTTTGCTCATCATGTGATCAGAACTGACAACCAAATAGAGAGAAAGTTTGAAATAATTAAAAGGGAATCAGGAAGACAAACCAAGCTGTGTCCCTTTCTCCCTGCACTTTTTGCCAAATTTGACAACTCTGGAATGTTATCACCCTTACAGCCATAGACCCAATGTTAGTGGTAGGCACATTTTAGAACTAGAAAATTCTGCACATTTTTTTAACAGTATGCCTACCACTTGATGCCCATCTGAATAACAATAGAACTTAATAAAAAGTAAAAGTAAGTGTCTTAACCCTTTAGAGATAGACCTTTTAAAACCTATTTAAGACCTTTCTGTTTCCCTGAAACAGCTATGAAGTAGCTAGCGCTACACCAACCAGACTCCATTTAAAAAAACAGTACTTTTAGCGTGTATAGAGACAACATATTTTCACATGTAAATTGGTAAACTATGTGTTTTTTTACAGCCAACACTAGAGTTTTGATGGTTGAAAAAGTTTGCAGTAAAACTAAAATCCCAACCAGGACAGCTTGAATCAGATTGTTACTTTGTTAGTGCAACAAACATTTACCACAAGCTCTGACCACTTTTTTCCTTTTCCCTGTTAGCCCAACACCACGAGCATGTACAGACATACTGACGGATGAATACGTCACAGTGAGCGGCAGGTTATAATACCTCCTCACTGCAACGTAACAGAATTGTCACCCTTCAGCCTTTCATGTAATCTCTTTGTGTCCCACAGTTTTATTATCTAATGACATGTAATTAAATCACAGACAGCTGCAGAGACCAAAGCAGGCTGCATCGTGAGGCTGTCATTACATTATGATAAGTGAGTTTGTACCACTTTTAAGTAATTGAAAGTTCCCATATGCTTAATAAAGTATGTCGTAGAACTTCAAGGCTGTTTGATTTGTTTGCTTCCTGAGAAGACTTGTTAGGTTGTCTTTTATTGTGAAGGGTTGCGTGAATTTAACTTGTTTCTTCTAAGTGTTTTTGTGAGCACTGTTGTCTTGTATGGATGTCAGATGTTACTTGTCATGTGTTTTAGTTTTTTTCACGGAAGTGTTGTAAATACTTTACGTAGACCATCAGGAGCTTATGAGGGTGCATAAACTATTAACAAAAGAAACAAAAACTGACTTCTCAGTATTATCAAATTTGGGAATTTAATTGAAGCTCTGAGACACATTGAGTGCTTTTATGTTTCTACAGAACGTCAAACTAAGAGTTCAAATGTCAGTTTTGATGCCCTGGGTAGTTTAACATGTAATTTTAGTTTAAGAAACTGCACGCTCAGTCACTTCCACATGATAAATGGTTTCATTCCCGAATATCTACACAATGTGTGCCTTGGAGTCACTTGACAACTGACTACATTGTGGCTTGATGCAGTAAACAAAGCCCTGTATATTGTGCATGCACCAAACATTGCTGTGTTTTAGTTGAGGTACTTGATCAATCTAACCAGCCTTTATGTAAAAATTCACAAATAAATGTACAGAGTACTTTTATACATGAGGTTAGGAAGACTGGAAACTTCAGTGTCATCTGGCCTGATATGATAATGATGAAATGTGTTGCTGTCAACACAGCTGACACATTGTATGTGACACCTTTGCCAAATCCATATGAACGGGAATAAAAGAGTCATGAGTCACATCACAAGTCCAGTGTTGTAGCCAATGATTTACATATTGCATAAAGAGACTTTTTACTTTTTGATTTTTAATTAACTACATATATGTACTGTGTGTATCTAATGATCTGGTAATGGCTTACAGTAGCAGCCTGAAATAATTGTCATTAAAATCAGCCAAATATGTATCGGTTTCTGTGTGGGTTAATGACACTGTACATAAAATATCAGGTTCAGTTCAACATATCTACTATTTACTCTATGTTATTCCACCACCAAAGCTGACTTGTTTTCATAAATATGCAGCAAATATGTGTGAAAATATATAATAGGCTACTCTACTACAAGCGTAAGCACAACTACAAGCCAAGTATACTTAAACATTCTGTATAAGGAAAGAATACTTTTCTTTAGTATATCTTGTTCAAAAGATTTAAGTACAAGTATAGGCCAAATATACTTAGACTTTTCTGTATAATTGTCAGTATAAGACAAGTATACTTAAGTATCATTTTTTTTAAGTATATGTCTGATAAATGTATAAAAAGTACACTGAAAGCATACTCTCTTATTCTTAGTTTAAAAGAAGTATACTTATAGCACACTTGAATTAACTTCTTTTTTGTAAGAGTTCTTATGCTTAATTTATAATAATAAATAAACAAATACAAGTATATGGTATGTTCCTCCAGTTAATGTTTTTAGATCTCATTAATCCCATCCTAATCTCTTCATCTTGTTTTTTTCCCTTTTCAAAACAATTATGTGCTTCATTTTGATCTGTTTAAAATGGTTTGTGGCTCTTTCCTCCTGGCAGGAAACATGACAGAACAGGTAAAACGGCACTGCACAGGTATGTATGTTCTACTGATGGTTTTCATGTAATGCCTCATCTTTATGAACTGGAACTCTAATGATTTAATACGGTTTTGAAAAGGGAGGGATGACCTCGTTAATCATCTCATGCGTTGTCAAACAGTCGAATTTAAACACTGGCTACCGGCCACTTCGTGTCTCTTTCCACAGCACTTACAGCGCGCACACACACTGTAGGAAAGCCGTATAGGTCACGTGGCACAGGTGCACATTTTTCGTGTGTGGGTGGACGTTTTGTCTGTCAGGGTCACACCTGTCGGGCGGTGCCGTAAGCGGGGTGTCACTCATTCACTCTCTCTCTGGCCGGTCAAGCTTTTCACTGGAACTTCGAATGACATGGCGGAGAGTTAATGCACCATGGCCGGGGAAAGGAATTACAAGGCTAACCCAAGAAGGGGACTGCATGAAGTTATGTGTAACAAGTATGGAGCTAAACTGCTCAGCTGTGTAAACCACAGAGGAACAATTAGAACATAGATTTAGAAGAGGAACTGTGCCGTGACATTTGGGTTTTAAAGTTTTAAAGTGTTTCCTTATTTTGTGCTGGAGACATGGCTCTGTCGCAGATACAGTGCCTGGACGATAACCACGTGAACCCGCGGAGGCACGAGTCCAAACCAGAGTTCTTGTACTGCGAAGACCAGCGGCTCGCGCTGGAGACTTTCCTGCGGGATGGTCGCGAGTCGTTTGTTAAGTACCTGGAGGTTCGCGGCCTGCGGGGTTTCCTCTCGGACCCGGAGTTGGAAACTCTTGCCGAGGCGGTGAAGCCCTACGACCCGGGGACGGAGCTTTTCCCGGAGACTGCCGAGGACGACGAGCCCCCGCTGTCACTGCACTACTGGCCCGACTTGTCGGACATGTCCATCCCGCAGATGGACCTGGGCTGGCCAGACAGCGTGTCCTATCGGGGGGTGACGCGCACTACTGTGTACGCGCAGCCACCCCTGGAGGGTCAGGTGCACGTCAAAGAGGTTGTCAGAAAAATGATTGCGCAGGCGCAAAAGGTATGTTGGGCCACTATTTGCAATGTCCTATAGGTCTATGTTTAAGCCTTAATTTTCAGTTTAGAAATAAATTAGAATACTAGGCCTGTAAGTAACTCAGTTCACATATCCTACAGCAATATTAAGCCATAAAAATAATTAAACATATTTGTAGGCTATAAGCAGTTGAAGGCGGTTTCCCCTTATTTGAGATAGCCTACTTTATTAATGAAAATATGAATCTCTGTTTGGCCCCGTCTGCTTAATATAAGACACATATAGGCTTATATAGTCGATATTTGTATCTCAGTCTTTGTCTGTGCTGTATATGTGCTCTCCTGTGTTGCTTATGCATGAATACATGTCTGGTGTGTTTATTTCCCTGACCTACTCTACCCATTTAAAAGATTAACTGTAATGATGAGATAATGTTACCATAAGCAGTCATGGCTCTCAGTCAGTATGAAGTCAGAGTACAGTCTGATGACCAAATGAGACAGTGTAAAGTGCAACTTGATTAAATTGCTTTATTATCTGGGAGTGAAAGAAGTGCCGCACACTAACATGGTCATTTAGGTTGTATATTTGCATGATTATGTGCATTATCATGTACACGAGTGTGAGCTTATGTCAGTTCATGCAGCTGACTCATCCAAAGACACACGTTTATGTGACATATTTTTATTTCTAAGCATACCGTTCTTAGTGTTACTTGACTAAAACATCCAATGGGCATTTCTTCCTGAAGAGCCTCTGACAGAAAAAAAAGATATATGGGTCCGATCATTGGAGACCTGTGAGAATGTGCATAACTTCCTTAATTATTTCCTACAGTAATTTTGTTTGCTCAGGAAAGCTTGTGTGATGATTTTATCTAAACCTGTGGAACATCTTGAGTTTTATTTGTCTTGGCGGGAAAGAATAAATTGTATACTCACAGTGATGTCATGCCTAAGGTACAGCTGGGCGATATGGAGAAAGTTAAATATCAAGATATATTTGACCAAATACATCAATATCGATATTGCAGCGATATTGTAGAGTTGACTATTGGTACTTTCACAATATTTACACAATAATATTTTTGATGAATAATCATCAGTAATGTGGATATAATTGATATAATATTGATACATTGCCCAGCCCTAGCCTGAGGCTTGATCCTACTGTGACGTAATATATAGTGTGAGCATGTATTCACTTCCTTGTATGCATAAACTGTGTATGGATGACATATATGTCATACGGATTTTCTCACGTGTGTAATGGAAGTTGTGTGTGTTTTTCTCCAGGTAATCGCAGTGGTGATGGATGTGTTCACTGATGTCGACATCTTCAGAGATTTGCTAGATGCTGGTGTCAAGAGGAAGGTTTCGGTCTACATCCTGTTGGAACGCACAGCACTACCTCATTTCCTGTCCATGTGTCAGAGAGCCAACATGCATGCGGGACACCTTAAGGTGAGTCAACACCGCTCTGACGTTTAGCATCGAAGATTAGTTGTAGTCAAAAAATCAAAATCCACCATAATCCATCTGGAGTACATGTGTGCTTAGTAAAATCAATGGTTATTTTCTAACTGGATTCTTATGCATCTTTTGCACTAAGGAAATTGTAACATTATTCCTTTGGCTAAATGTCATAGCAATCTGGCCATATTTTGCTCTAGATCACGCTGTTGGGCAGACTGAATAAGACATATCTTAGCGTTTGTCATGACAACCAGTGAAAAGTTCATTATTAATTGTGAAAGGATGAAATGTCCTAGTTCCAATTCTATATAGAGTAAATGTTTTACTAATGGAGAGTGAATCTTTGACCTTTGGATATTGTGTGTGTGGGGGGGGTCACATGTTCATAAATGCAGAAAATGATTCCCTAATTTGACTAAAATACATCTCTGTTGTAGAACAAATGATCTTTTGTAAGAATGACAAATAATTGAAGTCAAGAGCTTTTTATTATGATGGCACATGCCATCATTTTTCTTTCTTTCTTTCTTACTTTCTTTCTATTTTCTCTCTCTCTCACACACACACACACACACACACACACACACACACACACACACACACACACACACACACACTCACCAGAGCTAAATAACAACCAGCAAAACCTCCCAACTGGCATTGTACCATAGATAATTCTCGTACTTTGAGTGTTTTTATTCCATAATTGGCCGGTTACCATGAAAAACACAAGTTATAAAACACATTTTAGGCATGTTGGGACACATAGAAGTAAGTTAGACAAAATACAACGCTATCTTCAATGAATTGTATTCTTGACTTAATCTTTTGATCAAGCTGCCAAGTCAGGCTATAAAAATGTTTCTGTAGATGACAGGCCATAGGGGTGTGTATCTTCACTGGTCTCACGATTCGATTACGATTATCCTGTCAATTCAAGTTGATTCAATATTACGATGCGTCACCTCCTTAATATTATTATGTATTGCTACACTTTTTTTTTTTAATCAACAAATTCATGCAGTCGTATGAACTCCCTTTTTTTTATTGTATCTGCTTTTAAAAAAGACACTTCCTTTTGTGTAATGGAGTCTGAACACAACAGACAAAAGACAAACACAAAAGATGCAGCGGCTGGAAAATCAACAAGCAACATCAGTTGGCAATTAATCGATTATGGCACCACTGCATCGATTCAGTGATTAGTTTCAACAGCCCTAACAGGCCAATAATGGTTAGCATTTAACAGTGCAGTATTTGGTAAGTGGAAGTCAGACTTTTTACTTGCTTGCTACAGGGCTGCTGTGTTGTTCCTCCTTCCAATAGGAGAGTCATTTAGATAACCCAATATACAGTAGAGGGGAGTTTGGCTAATTTCCACGAAGGTTCCGGACTCGACTTATTATGTTTAAAAGTTTAATTTACTGTTGAGGTAAATAATGATTTGGATCAGTATTTGGAAGGAAGTGATACATTAAAGAAACAGAAATCTGTATTTAGGAGACCTCCAGAGATGTTACTAGAAACGCACACATGCATTTGCGCAATTCTATGAGTTTTTATACCTGTTTTAGGCCACGTTTGACATTTCAACCTCTCCGATTTAAAAAAATAACATCGTGCAAAGCTGTCAGTTTTCAGACAAGTGTTCGGTTACACGTACCCCTTATATATGCCATCAAGAGCATGCCAAACCTGTAGGTGGCAGTGTAACGAGAAGCTCAAGCCCACGTTAGCCAAACAGAATCCCCAAAATAGCAACAACAGCAGAGAATCACTTCCTCTCTCTTCTCTTCCTCTCTTCTTTGGCTGCCTAAACCTCAGTTTGTCTGAGTTTACATGCAAACGTGCAAACAAATATTTCCAAAATCTCAACTCTGGCTGGAGTTTTTAAAAAGACTTGTTTTCAGAGGCAAATTCTCTATTTGAAACAAAGGGCACAAAACAAAGGGAAATGTCTCAGTTTTTCAAAATAATAAGGCCTTATTCTCACTGCAACTGCTTTTTGATATAGCTGGTATTTTGTTGTTTTTATTTACATTCTTAGGGATGTCTCAATCATGTTTTTGGCCCCAAATACAAGTACAGTGTGCAAACCTGCCAACAGTAATGCAGCTGCACAGTGCACACTGGCTTCAAATTGATCTACATTATTCATTAGTCATGTTTGATCACAGAATGGCTATGCATTAGGACAACAAAGCTGGTGTCCCAGCTTTTCTTAAATGGTTTCCCATTTTGTACAATATTTTGTAGTACAGGTGTACCACCGCATGATGAAATATTGCAGAAATACATGCGAAGCAGTCGTTATTTTAACCCAAATCGGCTCTGCTGGCGTCATATGTTGACAGTTGTAGTCAGAGCAAATATCATTTTAAGTGATGTTTATTTTTTTAAGCTGCTGTGTGGTTCACTTGCTCACAATGGTGTGTTAACAAAGAGAACCAGGGTTTTAAACGAGGTGTGTTTGACAGCTGGCATAATAGGGCTACTGCACAATTGGCCACAAAAATAATATGTATCCATATCTCGGTCATATACTGTGTCTGCGCTAGGTTCTGCCCATTAAATTGTCCTGTATCCTACTGCACAAGTCTCTGGCAGAATCTTATCACTGTGGTTACTATGTGACATCACAAAAATGTGATAGCCCAGGGTACAGTTGCACAAGTGGCAGTTATGACCAGAAAGAGTGATACGCAGCCAACACAAGCTCTCCCAATATGTCAGGAACTCAAGCCTGGGCTGCTGAATTGAGGGTGATTCGCAGAAAGAGTAGAAGACAGATGTGACAAATGTGAGTTTTCACTGTGCTCAAGAGGTAGTAGGGGGAGGAGTGGATAGACAGGATGGGAGGAGGAGCAGATAAGTGGCGAGATGAGTATTTTGGCAAAGAGGTGCCAGATTCTTCTTAGTCCTCAATCTGAGGAGGGTTTCAACTCTAACAGTGAACCTTGACTGTCTTGGATGTGGACTGAGAGTAATTTCGTAAAATTAACAAATCCACTCAGTTAGTTTGGATGTTGTTATCTGTAGAGCTCTGTACACTCTGCAATTTAAATGTGTTTTGTGGTTGTTTTTTTCATGTAAAATTCTTTCTGGAATTAAATATACACGCAGAGAAATACAGTTTGCAAATTTTATCAAATCAGTTGGCCAAAGGAATGTACTGAGTGAAAACAAAGGGTGTGACCAAAGGAGAGAGGAAAAAAAATTGTTTCTACTGTGAGACAAGCCACACCAGGAATAATCTGCTGCATCAAGACAACTGGTTACATAATTTGTTGGCTGCATTTTGCGTTGTTCAGAACCTGGCCCCTCCGTACAGACGTGGCTTATAAAGTTGTGTCTGTCAGCGGACCTAAAGGCCCTCCTCAAATGAGATGGTCTAAATCTAAACTCACAACAACCACAGTACTGGTGTGTTAGTCAGATGTTCTAGGGGGACCTGAAACAACCTTTCAAGAGCTGGAAATCTACTACATAACAATGTCTGGCAGACAACACAGCCATGCTGAGGCTGTATTTCACTTTACATATCACATTGTATGTATGCCATATTTTGGAAAGATTGGGATTTTAGGTTGCAGTTTTTGTTTAACGGTTTGTGGTCCCACATTTCCTTGCATTTAACAGACATAATAAACCCCATATTTAAGGTCTATTCTTTCCACCCTGCAGGGCTGCTGTATGTACAATTGACTCATCACCAATGTAAACTAAACACCTGCATCACATGATGGTTCAGTTTCCTAGTTTTTAAGGACTACCTAAACACTCCAATACACAACTGTGGACAAAGAATGGATTATGGTAAACCAAGGCAACCATATTCCATCGAAAAAGGGCTGCATATGTCCATGCCAAAATTAGAATGCAGTTCTTGTATTTTTGTGCAGATGTTAGTAAGCAAGTCTGTTCTATAGAAAGAAGAAAGAAGGGAGGATAGAAGAAACAAAGAAATTAAATGAGTCAGAGAGAACTGAGAAAGACTTGATAGACAAAGTGTTTAGCTCAAGGTACCTTTCATGTGTAATCTCCTATCTGAAAGGTATACAGCACCATGTACTGTACCACCCATTTATTATCATGAACTTTAGTTAAATGTTAGCACTTATTGAAAAAAAAAAGTATCTTTAACAGTATATGTGCCTTGTTTGTCACACAGAGATAAGCAAAGCAGGCAAGCTCCAACACAGACCAACAAAGGTCAAGACAATTGACCATGGTGTGAAGTGCAGCACTCTTATCAAGAAAAGATAGAAGTTAAATGAGAATCCATGGGACTTAACATCACGTTGTTTGTGTAAGAGTAACATACATTGGATGTGGTACGTCTAATTGATCAGCAGTTTGAAACAGCGGAGCAATGTGCTTAATTTTAGGGCTGAAAGCGGTACGTTACTGCTCCTATTGTCTAAATATGGCAACATGGTTTTAAAAAGTACTTATATTTAACATCAGTTGTGGGTTACACATACAGACTACAGTTTGTTAAAACATCTATTTTTTAGGGTTAGATGTGCACATGAGAAACGTCAGCATAGTTCGAGAAAATTGTCATTGTTTTGCAACTCCACATCACACAGGTCCCAGGTTATAAAGTTATCTCTGAATCTGGAGAAGATATGAAGTCTATCAATGTGTGTTACAGAACCTTCGTGTACGCTGTTCAGATGGAGCAGAATTCCACACTCGGTCCTGCACCAAAGTCACAGGGCGAATGGGACACCGATTCATGTTCATTGATGGAGACAAAGCTGTGTCTGGGTCGTACAGGTCAGTGAAGTGTGTGTGTGTGTGTGTGTGTGTGTGTGTGTGTGTGTGTGTGTGTGTGTGTGTGTGTGTGTGTGTGTGTGTGTGTGTGTGTGTGTGTGTGTGTGTGTGTGTGTGTGTGTGTGTGTGTGTGTGTGTGTGTGTGTGTGTGTGTGTGTGTGTGTGTGTGTGTGTGTGTGTGTGTGTGTGTGTGTGTGTGTGTGTGTGTGTGTGTGTGTGTGTGTGTGTGTGTGTGTGTGTGTGTGAGATAGAAATATGAGAGTGTGAGAATGGAAAAAAAGAGACACAGTGAAAGAAACTGTTCAACCGTTCATGTTCCGTAGCATTCTTTACACACCAGACAAACAGGTTATAAATGTATTCAATGTACAACAAACAAATGCATTTACTGTGCAGTCCCTAAGTAATTGGACAGTTATGCATTTACTTTTGGCTCTGCAGTTCAGGTTAACTGCACAGTATTCACCATCCACATACGTGTATAGTTGCCACAGTTGTCATCCTGGTTCAATTATTGCAGTTTATTTTTCAATGAAGTTTGTAAGGCAATGTCTTAGTTTTACTTCAAAGTAGTCTAACTTTGTATTTGCTGTATGTTCTGTAGTTTCACTTGGATGTCATCGCGGCTGGACACAAATCTCATCACCGTGATTACAGGCCAGGCAGTGGAAGCCTTCGACAGGTTGTTTTGCATCCTCTATGCAACCTCCACCTTGGCTGACCTCCGGAAAGTCGCCACGGAGCCTGAACCTGAGTTAGAGGTCATCCCACAGCCGGTCTCAGTAGCGCCTCTTTCTGCTGATGTTGCAAGGAAACTGAACAGCCCCAAATATGCCCTGGTTACCTTAGCTAAGCCCAGCCCCACCCCTTCTGCTGCCCCTAAAGAGACCCAAAATCCGAAGAACTCCAATAACCCAGAAACGAAGAAGGGGAGGCGGAGTAGGGCTAACAAAGAAGCCATACAGGAACCTCCTTCCATCCACCCTGGACTCATCAATCTAGAGAAAGCATGCTTGATGTCATACCTGCCCACCTGGCCAGAACCTGATCCCCCCAGTGATGTAATTGGGTTCATTAACATTCGTGATACCAGAAAACCGAATCAGGTCCATCTACAGAGATCTGAGATGTTTGAAACCAGCCAAGCGATCAGGTTTAGCAGTCCATTCAGCATGCCTAAGGAAACCCTGCCAGAAGTCGCCAAGCCCAGACAGTTTACTGCTAAATATGAGGAGATGAATAAACTCCAACTAGCACAAGATACAACAAAGGCTGAAGAGTCGCTGGTAGGCATAGCACAGCCAACACAAGTCAATGCAGGGCCTGGTGACTTCAAAGGTAAAGCAGAAGCACCTGTACAGAAATCACCTGCATCTGGACCAAAGTGTGAATCTGACAAAGACACAACTAAGACTCTCAATGTTGAGAACAAACGGCACTCTAACATACCCACCAACCAAGATACAAGCCACAACACCACACTTCCCCTCAATGCACAAACAGATCACCAATCCAACAGCAAAGCATCCACTCCTACCATTGGGAGGCCTTCACACACCACACAAACTGTCACCACCCTCCCAGGATCGAGCACTGAAAAAGAAGAAGAAAGTGATTTAAACATACAACATGCTATTGTGTACAGGTCAGACATACTGGAGTCAAGTAATACACAAGCCTCACACCTGTGTCCCGCTGACATAAACACAGAATTACAGACACAAACGAAGACGGTGCTGCCACATACAGAATCACAGCCACAAAACGTCCCTGAAATTACTCCTAACGTCCAGACTCCCACCGTCAACCTCCACATGTCCTACTCTTCTACCTCTGCCACGTGCTCTCCATTTGTCAGTTCAACTTCCCTTTCTGAAAACAATCACGTCTCCATTACTACAAGCACGAGTCCTGTTTCCTGTTCTTCTTTGTCTTCCAACAGCTCTTCTTCCTCCATTCCTCCTTGCAACTCTTCTCTTACAACTCTCAATCCTACCCCTTCCTCTTCCTCACCATCCACATGTTTGAACTCAACCCCCCCCATCCCTAAACCTCGTACGCTCCAGCTGGTTTTCAAAGGCGGCGTCATGGGCAATGGCCAGATGCTGCCGGAGTTCAATGTTGTCAGGAGGCCTGAGGCGAGCATAGGGCCGCGTGCGGTCCACAGTGTGCCTGATGTAGCAATCGTGGCACAGACATCGCCAGAAAAGGTGCCTGAGACAACAAACAACAGTGGAAGCGAGACAGGAGCCCAGAAAAATGCAGAGAACACAGAAAAAGCTCTACAGCAAAAACAGAGTGAGACTTCCCAAGAGACAAAGAAAGAAGTAGTTGGACAACATGATGACATTGCAAGAATGCAGTTTGTTGCTGGAAACAACCTTGAAGAGCAGTCTGATGTTTTCATTGATGTTGCGCCAAAGGCAGAGAGTATGAATAGTCAAGAAATAATACCAAAAGATGTCGAGCCCAAGACTTTGATGTTGATAGACTGCAAACTAAACCCACAGATAGACTGTTTAGCCACACTACAGGCAGAGATAAAGGCTCCAGAAAGAGCTTTAACAGGCTGTGAGTTTTCAGAAGGACCAAGTGAAAAAAGTGAGAGTCTGACAGAAGGCAAAACATACCTTGCAAGAGCACATGTACCTCAGAGAATATCATATAGTGAGTTGATGCCACAATGTATAGATACATTTGAGACTGTGGATTCCATTAAAGCTCCAAGACACACTCCTGTTACTTCCACACACTTATCCAGAGACAGTGCTAGTGACAACACACACACATCAGTCACAGACACACAAGGTAATCCAAGTTTCACACTGGCACACAACGCAGAAAACACAACAGACAACATACCCACTGCAAAACATAACACACATGGCAGCTCTCGAGAACAAACTCCTAAAGCACGGAGGGGCACACACACACCTGAAGGACCCCTGCGTTTACGTCTCCCCGAAAAACTAATGCCGGACTTACGTTCGATGACGCCTGAGAGAGAATCACGTTCACTCACAGCTCTCATACGTACTCCAACTCCAGACGGGTTTCTTCCACTTATGCCCACCCCAGACTCAGGAACGCACACGCCAGATCTGCGGCCATACACTCCAGACTTTCGAACGCCTACGCCCGACGAGTATTTCTCACCAAGAGCAGACTCTTGGTCCACCACCTCAGAGGATTCGTATCACGAATGTAACGACTCTCCTATCCACGAGGCTGTTTCGGAGCAAGCAGCTTCCAGCAACCACGGGAGGACAGAGGAGCATGTTTGCTTTACACACACAAATACTCCTAATGATACAACCATCACTACCAGTCCTACACATGTAAATTCTAACACTCGTGCTGCTACCTTAGGCACTACAGACAGGAATACCTCGAGCACTGAAACACAGAGTTTGTCTAGGCCTGCTAGAGTCTCTTCTTCGTCTTCTTTACTTGAGAAGAAAGTTAAAATGGTGGAGGACAAAGAAACCGCAAAAGAAGAAGAGAGTGGGAGAGAAGAGGATGAAAAGGGGAGGAGTGTGGAAGAGAGGAGGACAGAGGGGGATAACCAAGGGACGGAGAGGAGAGGCAGCGAGGAAGCTAAGAGAACAGCCAACCATTTTAAACAAGGTAAAGATTTGACAGAGACGGTAGAAAAAAACGAGGATGCCCAACACCAAGCCCTGACGAGAAAGATGGTGCCGAACGATTCGGCAGCGGGGACAGCGGTCGACGGAGGAATGACTCCAGGAGAGTTCACCAATGAAAGAATGGCGCTAAAGGAATTGCCCACAGGTCAGGCGCTTCAACCAAAGAAGGCATCTTCCGAGGAAAAGAGAGCAGAAAAAGAGAAGGCAGTTGACGTGGTGCCATTAGGTCCCAGTAATGTGGAGAGGAGAGACAGGCCCCAGACAACCACAGAGACTGATGGACAGAAGGTATGAACAGTAAGGTGGTGGAGGTTTGCATCTTCATATTCAAAGTAATTCTGCACATCATCATCAAAAATAGCTCTTGAAGCCACTGTGCAGGCAATCTAATTAAAATTATTTGTACTTTTCTTTAATTTTCTAACTCACTTTGCAGTATTCTGTTCAGCGTACACCAGTGACGTAAAGGGTAAGCACAGTTTACCCACTTTTTAAAGGGGACCTAGTGAACATCTTTATATTTCATAAAAAGTGGTAGTGACAGTATTTTACCTGAGCTAAAGGAAGATAAATCATCCTCATTCAGCAGTTTTAAAAATAATATTTTGTATTTTTACAGCAACAAGTATACTATTTGTGCAGATATTTTATCTTGATGTTAGATTAGATTTAGTTTTAGATTTTTTTGTGAATATTAATGTATTAAGTGATAGAACATTTCTTAATAGCAGAAAAAGTTTCTCCATTCACTGATAATTCTGATTGGCGGTATTTCACCACACAGCAACATGCCAAAGGATAGAATAATAATGAGATACTAGTTTTAAAAATGATTTGATGATTTAAGTTTTATAGGAAATGTTTAATTTGCTTCCTTGCCAGCCTATAGCTCAGCTGGTGGAGCGTGCGCCCCATGTAGGCTAAGTCCTTGCCAGTGACCTCAGGTTCGAATCCAACCCAAGGCCCTTTGCTGCATGTTGTCGTCTCTCCCCCCTTTCCTGTCTCTCTTCAGCTGTTCTAAACCCTAAAAAATATCTTTAAAAAAAATTATGATTTCATTGGAATAATGGTTTATTGGACCCATTTGGAAAATTTGGTTTTGAATCTGAACATCGGTTCCAAATTTAAAAAGCACAAGTTTGGGTTTCCGTTGTGGCCACTGTACTTTGAGGCGCTTGTTGTGTTGCAGGCATGGAGGACAGTAAGCAGCGCTCTAAAGTGTGGTTTATTATTAGTGTAAATCACCATTGCATCGCAATCAAAAATCAATAACAAACAAAAAATCAGAGTAAGAATTGTTCAAATCAAATCGATGCCCACCCTCTTCATGCAGACGAGAGTGGTATCAATCTTCTCATCTAACTCTCCAAAAATCTGAACAAGATTTTTTTCTCAAATTATTAAACTTGTCCTTTAATTGACCTCTTTTCACTGATAATGAAAACGTTGAAATGATCAAGTTTGACTTATTCATTTTAATTACCTTTAAAGTCATACTAGGTTTTCCCTCACTGCATTAACCATCATGATCAGTCTATGAACTGTGTATGCGATGTATTTTGCAAGCTTACCATTTCTGGTTTGTGTGTCTAGGTTTGTTGAGTATGCACCAGCAGAGCCTCACTAAGTTGAAGCACACGATACTTGTTCATTATTGAACGAGGAGACTGTGTGTGAATTAAAGTGACTTACTTTTAATGAGGCGCCGCATGCAGTCACATCGATGCAATATTGATGAATCGGTAAAAGATTGATGGTTTCACATTTATGCCGAGGTTTAACTCGCTCACCGTTGAACTGAGTCTACGCTTTTTATCTAACAATAGTCCTTACAAGTCAGTGAAGTGTTGCTGGCATGTTTTAACTTCGTTCTGTCGTGTAATATTAACAAGAGCAGCAATAAAACAGATCTCACAATTACACCCAAGTAGCTCTCTTTTCCATCGTTCGGCACTGCAATTGTAAGTGCAAAATTTGTTACACTGCATTGTAGCTAAGCCAGCACTCTAATATAATAAATATACTGTAGGACATTGGAGTTATAATAAACCCCAGTCAAATGTATTGATACCTCATTACACATACATTCTACATTACGTCTTATCGCCAGTCTCTTGTCTTTCTCTAGCTTTTGCACACTTCTCCGAAAACCCCTCGAGGACAGCAGCAAGACAGTGGAGGGTCCTCCCCTTCCCGACCATCCAGATCCCCTCGAGCCCTCTCAGCCACCCAAGCTCGTCCCTGGGGGAGCCGTCAGCTGAACCAGGCAGAAAGCAAGGCGCTCCACAGTAGTTTCCAGGTCTTGGATAATACCTCTTCCCCTCGCAAACAGCCATCCACACCCCCTACTCCAGTGACGGTGAGGGCTGTTGGGTCTGCAGCAGTGCGGAAGCAAGCCGAAGCCCCCCATGGCCAGCACAGCCTCCTCTCTCGACAGCCTCCAGCAGCGCAGAGCAGGACGGTAGCTGGCCAGTCGCAGAATCAACATCCTTACCCAAAATCCCCGGCCTCCTTTCGCCACACACACTCTAACAGAGAGGCGCAGCTCCAACCTTCTTCCCACAACCAGACGGCATCACCGCAGGAAGCACGTTGGCAGGAAGAAGCCAGTGCTCCATTTAGCTTCACTTTTAGCAGGCTGTACAACCTCAAGGGCCTGAAGGACAAGATGAGCAAGCTGCCAGCACAGAGCAAGAGAGGCAGAGCCAGCTCTCCGGGGCAGGGACGTAAGAGCTCCAGCTAGCCTGGTAGCGTCAGTCATCCTGGTTTTTTATACTATAAGACATCAAGCCAAAGAAATGGCACGTTAAGAAAAAAAGCTTGACTTAACCCAGTGTGTGTACTTCCCCAAATTCCCAAAAATAATATAAATAATAATAATCTGTCCTGTGAGCTCAGCCAAGGCTTGGCTCTGCAGCACCATTTTTTTTAGTGTTACTTCTTGCTGACACTTTTAGTGAATGTTTGAACTTTGACCCATAACACATGACGTGGGATTGTCTCATCTGCGCACTTTGTTTTCCACATGGCAGTGTGAAACCTTTGCAGGACGTAGCTCCATTACTGGACCACACGAAGAGTGATTAGATAAGTTTTTAAAAAGATAAGGTTTTCTTTCTTTATCTGGCTTCTCATTTTTAGAGATAATTCTTAATTGCATTGCTGCATCTCTAACTTTTGAAATTCTTTTCATGTTGAAAATCCAGCTGCCTTTTCTGGCTGAATTTTAGGAGGTTGTGACCGCTGATGCTGTCAATGACCTGGACATCTGGACCTGAACCATAGCTGCCTCACCTAAATTATGACACGTTTTTTGCTTTTTCACCCACCTGGTCTAAATTATTGAACAACTGAATAGTGTTGTTTTCCATTTTTCAAATGAAAATTAAATGTTTGTGTGACCAAAGAAAATTAACACCAGGAACATACTGTATGTAAATCATATGTAAAGCCAGAAGTTTGCCTGTTACATACTGCACGTTAGATAGGCTGCTTTGACTTTGATCAAAACTTTGACTTTGCAAAAACAAAAGCTGTTGCTTCCTGAATTCACTGATACCTTTGAATGAAATTCCTTAAATCAACCACTTGATCGTTTTTTTTTCCTCTCTTTTTTGTCATTTCATTCAGAAAGATTCAAAATGTGGGAGATCTTCTTTGGTTAGAGTTTTATGGTATCTCGGGATGGTGCTATGTCAATGTGAATTTGTGTTTCCAACATGCAGTATGTGTGACTGGGAGTCATTACAATGCATATTAATAGAGTTTGAAATAGGTACGATGACATGCCTGATGAAAGCAAACATGAAATGTACTGCATTACAGATGTACTGTTTTTTTGTGAGATGCTGAACAACAACAAAACACTGGAAGTCACAGACAGCTGTTGCAGAGATTTAATATGATCTACCATCACTTTAGATTCTATGAGCGGACAAATACATGTTCAAATGGCTAACGTCACAACAGTGGCGGTTTTTATTGTTTATATGAGTTGAGTGGGAGTATTTGTCCCACATTTGTGTTATAACAAGCCAAGTCTCTCCTCTTCTATGGATAATGCTCAAACTGTTGATGCAGAATCGCACCTTATTGTTTTTTGATGTCTCAGACCTTTATTTTGTACTCTTCCATTGTATGCTGTACATAGAAACACTAAAGGGGTCAGGTAATTGATTAATTCATTGTTTACACCATATTCCATTTACATTCAAAAGGCTTTCGCCTGAAAGTCTGTTCCCAAACAAAGCATGAGTTAGAGACAAATCCAGTCAACACCACACAAGAAAGACCAATTACTCTGAAGACAGATAAAGATGTCCTATGACAACAATATACAAGATGGTGCCCTTGAAGGAATGTGGAAATTGGCAGAGGTGCTGTTTTGCATGACAAATAAACTCATTGATGACATCAATGAAATTGCTGATGTGTACATCATTCATATGTGGTTCCACAGAAAAACAACTGTCTTGTCCTGAAATGAGAGAAGCTCCAGGCTGTCATCTTGTTATGGGAGGTGGACAATGAAATTTAGATTATGAATTATGAGCGGCTGCCCTTTGCAACTGTGAAAAGCTGTTCTGCATGCCGACTGAGATGTACTAAACATCTGAGTTATCTCAGTGCATTTCTTTTAGCAGCCTCAGTCCTCAGAAAGAAGCAAGCCAAGGTACTGTACAGTCCCACAATGCCTGTGTGGTCTTGGAAGCTTCACAGCATGCTGCAATTCTGCAGATATGAGCTGTAATCCATGTCAGAGACGGCTGTGACTTGCAACAAAAATTTCCAAAAGTGCATAGCACGTTCAAGATGGTCCTAAGGGACATTTTTATCTAATGTTACCTGCAGCCATGGAGCACAGAAGCTCCTCCTAAAAAAGGTTGACTTTGTGTGAGTTGCATAAAAATCTGCAGCTATGATTTTCACAGTAAAAGAACTCCTAGCTTTTTTTTAAAACTACAGACAGGATTTGTTACACTAGCATGGACCACGCCACAACCATGTGTTAGTTAAAGATTTAATAAACATTATGAATGTGCAGATGAACATTATGAATGTGCAGATAGATAAATTGATGTGAATTTTGTCTGATGACCGGGTGGAGGAGACTCAGATTGGGGGTTTTGTCTCAGAAGCAGTTTTTGCCCGAGTAATTTACAGACCCCCAGACGGTACCTGGAAGAGACAAGAGAGAGATGTGCAACAGGAAGGTAAACTGGATGAAGGAGAGGGAAAGGGAGGGTGGGTCAAGCAATCAGAGACACGAGCCTGGCTGCGCAGTACGGTATATGTAGGTTTTTCTGGTGATTAGAGGTGTGGTTTAGGCATTGCCCTGCTCCTGAACCTAAGTTAACAAATTAACTCCATTGCAAGTTGTATGTATGCTGTTAAAGCTTATGGCATGCCGGTAGAGACAAGTGATAACATCTGCCAGCTGATTGAGTCGCCTGAATTTGCATGTTTATGTGAAAAGTGGAAGAGAGACTGAAGGAGAGATCTCTTGATTGCAGGGTAGAAGACACAAACTACTGATTATTCCTGATGTTCTGTGAGAGCACATGGCTGTGGCTCCATGGCTCATCTCCAAATATTTTAACACTAATATAATTTTAACCTATTTGTCAGGGTTTGTTATGAATTAGCAAGGCTTGGACCCAAATGCAGTTAAGACGAGAGCAGAGTTGCATTCAAAGATTTAATAAGCAAAAGATACACAAAAGGTGTCCTGAAGTCACAGGCAAAATGCCTCCAAAAATACAGAGGGGTACAAAAGTAGGCTATAGAAATTATAGGCTTCTGTTAGCTAAAAGATTTTCAACGTAGGCTAATGGCGCAATATTGAAATGATTTCGACAATGTGGATAAGGGTGTCATAGTTCGATGACCATATGTAGGCTATTCATTTGAGCCAGAGTTGGCTCCAACGTTATGGATGAAAAGAAAGCGGGAGCGAGAGGCAGTGGGCTGAGGAGGTTTCACCCTCCTCTGCCTGCTGCCTCTCAAGAAGCGGCTGAAGGGCTGTGAGGCTCAGGATATTGGTATTGCCCCCGTAGGTACTGTGCTGTGGCTTATCACTGTCAACTGTTATTCGCTTTGCCATGTTTTGGTTCGGTTTGGCGCTACTATGTAGACAAGTAGTAGGAGGGTTGCACGCAGGCGTGCAGACTTGGTGGTGTTGTGTTGCAGTGCTTCACACTGCCACCTAACCGCCTGGTGTGCATACTACATTGAATTTGACACACTTTTGCATCAACATGTGCATGCAGATTCCCTTGTCTAAACGCTAAATAAAAAGTGATATTACAACGCCACTATTGCATTTTTTCTTCATATCATTTCCATGTAAACATAGCCTAACTAGAACACCGGTAACATACGTTACAAGACAAGAGCAGCATGACACGACAGAACCCGACATACAGAAACACACAGGAAAAATTATCCAACAAAAAACAAGAGAAACACAGAGACTAAATACAAGGGTAACAAGGACTAAGAAAACTAGAGAAGGAACAACAGAACATTCAGACACTAACAATCATGACACTCGTAGCACAAAATAACCAAACATAAATTAGGCAAATTGTCTTTTTTGCTCTTCAGTTTTGTACGGATTATTACAATAACCTACATGTAGGGAGTGGTTCAATCTTCTGAAACTCTTAGCAAGAGATTAAATAAGTGTATTTACCAAAATGGGAAAAAAACTTGTCAGCTATTAAAGAGGCCTGACAATAAGCAGCAAGATTCCACAACAATATGAAGTAGTGTTCCAGAAAGACAAAATAAAACTGCAAAAGTTAGATATATATATATATATATATATATATATATATATATATATATATATATATATATATATATTATGCCAAAGATTACAATATTTGGACATTGTATCACCAAAGAAGTGAAGTATTACTGTGGGAACAAAACTAACTTCATATACATGCTTTATGGATCATTTTCTGGGTCACACATCCAGATTTAGAATCACTCAGATACTGTCTCACACACACACACACACATGGATTGAGATGCAGACGGCAGGGAGATAGAGGAGAAGGAGAAACAGGAAATCCCTCCTTATCTGAAGTGACTGAGAGAGAAAAGGCAAGAGACAGAAAGAAACTGCGAATAAAGCATGAGGCAGGGAAAGATGGAGAGACAGAGATATACAGCAAGAGACACAGGGACATGAAATCTCCAAAATAGACTTGGTGTTGCATTGAGTATTTGCAGCAGCAAGGATTGTGTATGTGACTCAAAATAAACTACAGTGCCCATGTTTATGGTAGTAAAAAACAAGTTTTCAAGTCCTTACTGGTTTTGGAGAAATATGGCACAATAGTGCTGTGTTAAAATAGTTGACTTGCTTGTGAAAACAAAACACCGGGTGCCTGAAAAATGACTTAAATCGTGACTTTTTATTCTAGATCTTGACTTTTCATTCACAAACATGTACAGATTGTTAAGAAAAAGGAAATGTCTTTCATTAGGAAGCTCTGTTTTCTCGCCTGGAGTTTGTGTTTACTGCTTGCTGTAATCTTATATTATTAATTGGGGTGGAACATGGATGGTAGTAATAATGAGGGACAGACAAGCAGCAACCCAACGGAAAAAAAGAAAAGAAAAAGCCAAGCCATGTGTAGTGTGAATATGTGCCAAGCACAGGTAACCTGTTCAGTCAGCTAGCTGTGCAACGTTAACCAGAACTCAGCAGCAGCAACACATTACCTCACCATCTCAAACATCATGCAAATCTCTTTACCATTGAAACACACACATATATACACACACACACTAGCAGTCATGGAAGTCTTGTGATGATGGTTATGTTTTTGTGGATGATTGCACTGTATGATAGTTGTGGCTCAATCCCAGAACAGCACACAACACACGCACATTCATGTTTAAATAGAAACCATCCCCTCTCCCTCAGGCCATTTATATGGAGATGAGAGACTTGGCCAGCAGGCAGACACACACACACACACACACACACACACAAAATGGCTAGTAGGTCTCATTGAAATATCAATTCAGCTGAGCCCTCCAAGCTGAAAATGCCAGACCTCCACTCAGCCTCAGGGGTCGCAATACAAGAGAAACATAAGAGGATGTTTTGACCCCTCCTTCCTACACACACACACACACACACACACACACACACACACACACACACACACACAAAGGTGGACTGGAGGTTTAATCAAGACATCTCTTATGTCAAAAATTTCCAACACAGGACGTGAGCCATTCTTTAATTAGCACGTTGTCATGCTCACTCGGGTACTTGGGGTAATGAAGCGTCCCATTAGCCTGTTTGGACTTGATTAAAGACACACACAAGTCCGCTTAAATTTCCATATGCAATACTGACCGATGATGGAATATTAAGATGTTAAGTGTCATGTGATTTTTTTTTTTCCTAGTGTCTGTGCTTTACTGAATCATCAGTTGTGTGACCGAAGAGGAACAAACAGCTAGAGACCAGTTAGTCTTATGATGTCTGAGAATGAAGTCAATTATAACTTTTCCAAGGAGGAACTGAAATTACGTAATATTTTTTTCCATGGATTTAAGTGCATGTTGCTGCTGGGTTGGAATGTTTAGCAATATTACAAGGCATATTTAGTATGTGAATGATATGGCAATAATGTTGAAGAAAATAGTAAATACATAGCTGACGGTCACTCTATCATCAAATCCCTAACGTGTCCTGGAGTCTTTATAAGATGTAACGGGTTAGGGGACATTTTTTAGCAACATGATGGACAATGTATTATGGTGGTATGGAATGGGGGGAATGTAGGACCCAAACGCAGAGAGCAGGCAGGCAAAGTTCAGCTTCGAAGGTGAAGGTTTAATAAACAAAAATGAAGTACAAACCAACAAAAGGTGTCCAGCAAAACAGGCAGGCAAACAGGAATTGCAGGATAACGTAGACTACCCACACAAATACAAATAGAAATAATGATCTGACACAGGACAAGGAAAGCACAAAGACTAAATACAGAGGTAACAAGAGGCAGGTAACAAGAGGGCTGGGAAACAGGTGGAAAACATCAGGTAATCACGGGAAACAGAACATATACAAGACAAGACCAAAAAACGCAAGACATGACAGAACCAGGCTAAGAAATAAAGATAGGAAAACAGTTTACAACAATAAAATAGGACAAAAACACCAAACCATAACACAATGATGCAACAGCAGCAGGCTGAAATGATGTTATGTATGTAAGATTAATTTTTTTTGGGCATAATTTTAGTTATTTATTTCCACAGGAGAGAGATTGGGAACGCCATGCAGCAAAGGACCAGAAGTCAGAGTTGAACCCACGGCCACGGCATCAACATTTAAACCTCCATATGTGTGCACATGCTCTACCGACTGAGCTAACCCAGCCACTTGTTATTTACGTTATTAACAATGTGGTGATGATATGTGTATCAGAAAATATTGAAAAGATTGTTGTGTAGATAACAACAGAACAGCTTTGAGTGTTAAATAATGAATTGATTGGTTGTTACATCTGGTGGGAAAAAAGGTTGGACAGCAGAAAACCACTGAAGCAGCAACCAAGAGGCTGGGATTTGTGGTGTCGTCATGCAGAAGCTCGCCCTGTTACACAATTGTTTTGCTGTACAATAGTTTCATCACCTTTCTGCTTTTTCTCTGGAAGCAACCACCACAACGCAGCATGGATTCAGTCGCTGACTGCACAGACTTTGTGAGAAAAAACTCTTGCACGCCCTTGTGTACTCTGGAGGCCTTACAGTTTATAACACCAGCTGACAGGGTGTCCAATGGACTTAGAGAAATAATACAGCTGTGGCATGGGTCCAGATTCCCTATTTGGATAAAAAAAAAAAAAACACATTCCCTGCTGCAACAGTGAAATAGATTTTAAAGCAGTGTGACCAAGTTATAATTCCCAGGTGAGTTATATGTCTGGATTTGCAGGGAGGAAGAGCATGAGAGGCGGTTTACATTATTCAAAGGGCAATCAGGTGCATGGGCTTGTTACGCATCAAAAGATCAGAGTGTGGTGCCAACTTTGGTTGTTTGGCTCTTAAATGTCATATCTAATGCGCAATCATTATTTTATTGTTATTTAATGGCAGTAGGAAAATTCCATTAAACTCTACAAGCTCTATACAGTCACTGAATTCCGAGGTTATAATCTAATAAACTGACAGAAAACAGAGTAATTTTGATGAAAATGGTGACATCCAGTTTAATTTGATTGAGTAACAATAATCCCTTTTCAAAGTCCAACCCCACGTCCACCTTGTGAGAGGCGGTAACAACTATAAGTACGGGATTGTCAGGCAGGGTGTAGAGGCCACTGAGCCACCCAGGCTGTTACAGTAGCCATGAAGGCCTGCCTGGACCTACCCGGAACGATACTGGCAAACAGTGCTCCGGTGAAGCAAAGTGGGCCAATCACTCGCCTAGTAGATAAACATGATTACAGCAATCAAAAGACAACTTCTATGATGTACTACAGCAAGTCATCAAGAAACAGAGGAAGAAAGACATCATTCTGACAGGAGTCTTCAATGCCAAGATTGGCCAAGACAACAAGGGCAAAGAACAAATAATGGGTTAACACGTTCTAGGGGAAATGAACAATAACGGAGAACAATTCTCAGATCTCTGCGCATTCCATAATTTAATTATAGGAGGTAGCGTATTTCCACATAAAAGAGTGCACAAAGCCACGTGGGTCTCCCCAGACCATACAACTGAAAACCAGATTGATCATACATGTATTAGTAAGAAGTTCAGGAGATCCTTCCTAGATGTCAGAGTGAAAAGAGGAGCTGATGTTTCCGTGGACCACCCTCTTGTAATAGGGACACTCTGGTTCAAAACTCAAGAAATTCACAAATTAGGCAAGAAAAGTCAGCACTAGATATAATGTTAGCCATCTTCAAGATCAGAACATGAGTGAGAAAGTCCAAATCACCCTTTGAAACCGGTGCACAAACACTCTTAAAAATAGCCGCACAAGAACTGCAAAAGCAAAAGCACAGCAAGATAACAGAATGGCAGACAAACTTGTTAAAAAGAACATCAATAAATATATATATAGTATATATTTATATATATATTTATTGATGTGTTCTTTTAAAGTAATTTAACAACCTAACAAACAAGGCAGAAGAAGCTGCAGCTCAACACAACATGAAGGAGCTTTATGCTACCACACGGAAATTGGCTGGTAAACAAAATAGATAGGCTAGACAGAGATGGAAAAACATTCACAAAACAAAAAGACCAGAGTTGGGCCGAGCACTTCAGAGACATACTGAACAGCCCCCTACTAACTGAACTGGCCAACATCCCTCCAGCCCAACAGGTCAATACAAACAAGCCATCCAAGAACTAAAAAAAAAGAAATAGAGCACCAGGGCCTGATGGAATACCCCCAGAAGCCATCAAAGCATACCTAGAAACAGCAACAACATTACTTCACCAACTCTTTGGAAACATCTGGGTGGATGAAAGGGTGCCAAGCGGCTGGACAGAGAGATCCCTGGTGAACTTCCAAAAAAAGGAAACCTGAAAGATTGTAACAACTACAGGGGCATCATCCTTACATCTGTGCCGGGAAGATTTTAAGCAGGATTGTTCTGAAAAGACTCTCAAAAGAACTGGATTAAAAACTCAGCGAGTAACTAGCAGGCTTTGTCAAGATGGATTGTGCACCGACCACTGTGCCACCCTCCGCACCATCACAGAACAGACCCTGAAATGGAATATTTAATCAAGCCACTCAGACGGCTCTCGTTAAGGTCTTTAATGACATCCACCTTAACACAGATAATGGCAAAATTTCAGTCTTAGTATTACTTGATCTCAGTGCTGCATTTGACACGGTTGACCACGACATATTACTACACCGATTGGAAAACTGGGTTGGTCTCTCTGGCTCAGTACTAAACTGGTTTGAATCCTACTTACAGAATAGGGATTACTTTGTGTCAATAGGTAATTATACATCTGAGCGTACAAATATGATGACGGAGTTCACCAAGGCTCCATTCTGGGGCCTCTTCTGTTTAACATCTAAATGCTTCCACTGGCTCAGATTATAGAAAACAACAAAATAAGTTACCATAGTTATGCGGACGACACACAAATTTACATAACCTTATCGCCAGGGGACTATAGTCCAATACAAAAACTGACTAAGTGCATTGAACAAATTAACGGCTGGATGTGCCAGAACTTTCTGAAATTAAATGAGGGAAAAACTGAGGTGGTTGTTTTTGGAGCAAAAGAGGAACGATTAAAAGTCTGCACTCAGCTTCAAACAACAATGTTAAAAACAACAGACAAAGCCAGAAATCTTGGTGTAGTCATGGACTCTGACCCACATTAAGACAATTACAAAGTCAGCCTATTATCACTTTAAGAATATATCAAAGGTTAAAGGTCTTATGTGTCAACAGGATTTGGAAAAACTTGTCCATGCGTTCATCTTCAGTAGACTTGACTACTGTAACAGGGTCTTTACAGGTCTCCCTAAAAAATCAATCAGACAGCTGCAGCTGATTCAGAACGCTGCTGCTCGAGTCCTCACTAAGACCAAGAGACTGGATCACATCACTCCAGTTCTGAAGTCCTTACACTGGCTTCCTGTGCCCCAAAGAATTGATTTCAAAGTTCTTTTGCTAGTTTATAAATCACTAAACGGTTTCTTTCTGTTCCTAGAGTCAGAACTAAACGGGGAAGCAGCGTTCAGTTTCTATGCTCCTCATATCTGGAACAAACTCCCAGAAACCTGCAGATCGGCTGCTACTCTCAGTTCTTTTAAATCAATGCTGAAGACCTTTCTTTTTGATGTTGCCTTTCTTTAAATGATGTTCATGATGTTTTTTTATGTTTAATTTCTTATACTGCACTGTAACTTTTATTCCTGTGTTTTATCTGTTTTTTATTTTTATTTTTAACCATTTATTCTATGTTTTATCTGTTTTTATTTTTTTTAACTGTTTTTATTTTTTTTTAACTGTTGTGTAAAGCACTTTGAATTGCCCTGTTGCTGAAATGTGCTATACAAATAAAGCTGCCTTGCCTTGCCTTGCTTTGCCTTGCCTTACATCTCTCAATCTCACATCCCTCGACTTCCATAAAGCATTTAACAGCTTAGACACATGGCACATTATGGCATCCTGAAGAAGTTCACAACCATCATCCAGCAGCTGGATCTACAATCATCCTGTAGACTGATACATAATGGAAACCTCAGATAAACTAGAAGAGGTGGACACATATACATACTTGAGAAGTGTTGACAAAGACATACAAGCAAGAAGAGGGAAGGCAAGAACAGCCTTTCCAATACAGAAGCCAATGGAACGCAAAATACACAAATAAGGAATTCTGCATCTTCAACTCCAATGTCAAATCAGTTTCATTAAATGGGGCAGAAACTTGGAGAACTACAAAAGCATCTTCAAACATGCTCCAAACATTCATTGCCCTGTGCTTACGACACATCCTGGAAATTTACTGGCCTGACACGATTACAAATTAAGAGCTCTGGCAAACCACACAACAAGAATAAATTGAAACACAAATCAAAGCAGGAAAGGTGCTGGATCGGGCACACCTTAAGAAAACCACCCTCCAACATGACCAGACAGGCCTTGACCTGGAACCCTCAAGGAAAAGAAAACCCAGGAAGACCAAGAAACAGTTGGAAAAGGTCTGTCGAGGCAGAACTCAAGAAAGCAACAACATCTTGGAAGGAAGCAGAGAAAATCGATCAACACCGAACCAGCTATTTTGAAACCAAAATATGTAGACCTTAATCTAATGTACAGTATCTCATCATAGATTACAGGTTGTGCTCACTGGCTGTGAGGCTGAATTTAGGCATACTTTGAACTAAACAGCCAAACAGTCTATCAATTTGACCATTTCCATTAATTTTTATGGTGACACTTGGTCTGAAGAATTCTGTTAAAGGAAATAAGATTAAAAAAAAACTAAGTCTGAGTATTTCTTACAGGGCGGCCCCTTTTTAAAAAAAGCGGTACTGTTTTTACATGCACAAACATAATTTATTGCCTCTTAAATGTTTTCTGGAGAAACCCAGGCTTTGTGTTTTACAACAAAGCCGCTAGGTGAATGTCACACTTGCACTTTGTAGACACACCTGGCTTTTGCTCTGATAGACTAGCTCAGGGCTAACTGGCACATTTTAAAAGGCACTTGAGATTATCTTCATTGTTCTTTTATTGAAAGAGCAATGTTGTAAGATGATATTTAAGCCTCGGAAAGACACACAGTCAGTCAGACAGGCAGACAGACAGACAGACAGACAGACAGACGGACAGACAGACAGACCATCATTTTGGCTGTGTGAAGGTACAGCAGCAGGGAGGGTCCTCAAAAAGGAAAAAAGAGCATAAGGTCTCTCTCTCACACACACACACACACACACACACACACCATCCTCTTGCCCACTCCCTCTTCTGGCATGCAGCTGATTGTTGGATTGGCATTTAATTAATCCTGTCAGTAAAAGGTTAAGGCAAAGAAGCAAGAAGGGATGGAACACAATTAAAGACATCTAGAGGAAGAGACTCTGTAAGGCTCTCCATTTCCCAACTGACACCCAACACAATTTCACTGAAGCAATTTAGTTCAACTTCACTTTGCAGACCACTGAATTTGATATACCTGAACACGTATGTGGCTTGATTTAAACTGTGTTTGCATGCCAAAGGCGAAGGCCACTGTAAGTGCTAGAGGTGTTTTAAGCTCTCAGATATGCTGTAAATCTGCAGTATGTCAAGTTATGCTGTAAATCTGCAGCATGTCAAGATGTCACATGTCAGTTATAACATTCTTGTTGTGGATCTCTCATTACAGGTCGCTGCTTCAAATCCATATCCATGTGCTAAATCCCCTCCCTTTGCAAATTTTATCAAGCCCTTGAGCAAGGTATTCAATCCCTGCAGGAGGAGACTTGTTGTAGGTGTCACAAGCTGTGCAAGGAAGAAAAAAAAAGGTTCATGCCCAGTGAATGAATGAGGCTCAATGAAACATCCTCAACACAATATGACAGATATGCAAGGAGGTTATAAGAGAAGATGTTTTTTTATTGTGGATCTTTTTCCAAAAGGATTTTACTGCACCTTACCACAAAATAACAACTACACTGTATCTACAGGGGCTGATAAAGTCATTGGATACCTCATCAGGACCAAGTAATTTCTAGACCCTTTGGAGCTTAATAATTCAGGAGCTGCATCTGAGGACATTTGAGCCTAGGCATCCTAGACAAAATATAAAAGAAAAGGCAGCATTGCCATGACGGAGTACATATACATTACCTCTCCTGATGGATTTGTGCTCTAATTATCCAGCTCCTTTATATTGTGAAAATGTAACTTCATTGTTTAAGTCAATTTACAGGCTGCTGTTATCAAGTGGGATAAAAATGTGTAGGACTTGGCAAAGGTTAATAAAAGTCAGAGCTTACTTTTTAAACGTGTGCATAATTTGTTGAAAGATAGATAGATAACCCTCTATCCTGTTTATGTATTAAGTGTTGAGCCAAAAGCAGCTTAGATGTGACCTTCGTTGTGACTCATGTTTGTGGCTGCCTGTCAGCAAACACAGCGGAGACAAAGACAGGACACACTACAATGATCTGTGGCTTCCTGTGGAACAACTCTTCTGCAGCCTTTCGAACAACTGCTCAGGGTCGCTAAAATAAGTCCCTGTTCTCCCCTACTCACAATAGTTCACACAAACTATTACTGCTTAGACTATATTGCCATCTGCAGGCCATCATGGAGTCTTAGGCTAGAAATCGATGTTTGCTCGTCACATCAGTTGATGAGAGTTGGTTAAAATAATTCAGTTATCTTTTTTGTGTTGTCGGTGTGTCTACTTGACTTAATAGTCAATTTGATGGCTGGAGTTTCAACAGCACCATGAGACTACAGCCTACAGAATTTTGAACTTTTAAATCAGTTTACTATAAAGTGCACTGCAAAGTTTTACATACAGACACTTAAGTATAAAATAGGTCAGGAAGGAAATGAAGTGCACAGGGTAGTAAATTAGGAGTTCAGACCCAGACTCTGTCTCCCTCTGGTGGACGGCGAGGTACACTATGGTGAACTTTTGAATTAGTCAAACAATTATTTACCGGATCAGGATTTAAAATATTTGAATAGTTAGGTGTTTCAATGGAGTCTTTTCCAGATATGTGATTTGCTTTGTATGGATACAGAGTCTTAGTATTATAAGTGTTAAAGCCTCGTGTTTCTCAGTAGGTCTGTTTTTTTATGTAGCAGTTATCAACTGTAGTTCTAAACTACTGCAGGCCTACTTAAGTGTGGTACGATACTAAATATAGAATCCACAATAAATTAGTCTATATCATTGACGTTCCAATTCCGCCGGGTGCATGTCTTTTCGCTGATGTCCGTTTTCCGCTTTCTTTGTGTTGAAATTTTCAACTCCGGTGGATTGTTGAGGACTATGGTTAACTGCTTCCCAGATCTCGGCAGGGTAAATCGAGACAGCTAGCTGGACTATCTGTCCAATCTGAGTTTTCTCTGCAGGGCTATATTACAATGGCTCTGTGCGGAGCTTAGTGTCGCCCATGGCGATTCTGATTGGTTAAAAGAAATGCCAAAATACCAGAGCATGTTTTTCTCCTACCCCAGAATGCAGTGTGGGCTAGCCAGACCCTCCTCCGCTCTGCAGCGTATGGATGGTCTGGCAAAGCAAGACTAACAATAAGTTTATGAAGCTACCTAAATAGTCACTGAACACTTTTCCCTTAAATACAATAATATAATAAAACCATGCATCATAATTTTTGTTTTTATAAGCTACATAGATGTTTTTCCAGATGTCAAAGTCCAATGCCAGAGCTCAGCTATAACTCTAATATAATTGGCTCATATTATAATAATCAGCACAAAAAGAAACATTTTTTCTATATGAATATGTTTATTGGTTAAAAAAAAGAAGAGGTCTACAAATAAAGAATTACAAGAAAATAAAAGGAAATTATGAATACCTGGTTGTCAACAGCCAGTTCAATGAATGCAATAACAACCTCATATGGACGCTAAAACTTAGAACCCAGTCAACCCCTCTTCCAGATAGCTTCATCATGCAGAGTATTGCCTCAAGTGTACACACTGAATTTGTATTGTAACACCGATGCATAACAAGTAGGAATCAAGAATTTGGTTCTCAAAGTAGATTGTTTTCCTCTGTTTTCTCATTTTTTCTCTGTACATCACCTATCTGCTGTCTTGGGTAATGGCTAAGGCACTTTCTGGAGAAACTTTTTTCCCTATTTGCACTTACTTTGAAGTGAAAAAGCTGCAAATACATGGCACACAATTTTTTTGAAAATAACAGACAGAATAACACATTCAACCACACCACAAGGATCCCCTGATCTACTGCACTAGAAGCCAGTTTATATCACCACATTAAACAAAGCAATGAATAAAACATTCATCTTATATCTGTAAATAATGACATTTCAGGCTTTCCAAGTGAGGATACAACTCAAGTGATTTTTAGTTAAACATAGTTTCCATGGTACAGAAAACATATGTTCATAAAAACCTTTGAGTTCTCACTCTGTGACACAACTTTCTTAACTCGTGTATAAAATGTCATTACAGTATATTGACAAAGACAAGTATTAACATTTATGTTTCAAAAACAACTGCTGTTACATTAAAGCAAGTGGAATAAACAATTGAACAGTATAGTACCATAAGTTAACAGTAGTGTAATGCCTTACACCGAGATGCTGAAATTGATTATTATTTGCAGCTGTGTTTCTATGCAAGCATCAAGTACATTTCTTTCATGAATAATTACAATAAAATAGATGTTGGCTTCCGTTATTGAAGATTTGTATGAAGAATGAAACGTCTCCTGCAGCTGAGCTTAATGTTGTAACCCATCCGTGCCTGTCAATATAAGAAGCAGGAAGGGGGTGGCAGCCTGCAGAGATTGCATTGTACGACATGAGGACATATTTCAGGATAGCTCAAAGAGTGTATGTGAGTGGTCCAGCAGAGGGCCCCCTCACTCCAGATGTCTGCAGCCATGACAAGGCATTTGCATAGCTTATCTCTACCCTTATGCGATGTACTTTATACATTTAGTAATGAACAATGCATGTGGGCAGCTGCGAGTTTACCAGTGCAGCTTGCGGAACACAATAATGCATTCAAAGCACCTAGATAACTTTGCTGAGGTTACAGTAATGATAGAAGGTACAGTATGTTGGACACAAGTTGTAGCTATGATGATTACACAGTAAATGTAAATTCTCAGGATGTAAAATCAAGTTATAGGCAAATAATCGGCACTGCAGTGAAGATGGTGGATGGAAGAGGTCAACTTCAAGTATGGATCATTTAGGGAGTATACAAAAATTATTAAGGGTTGGGGGACAAATATTTACGTCAAAAAGATGGCTCTGGTGTACGCCACAAGTCATTGTGGTGCATTTTGCTGTAAGGTATGTGAGGGGAAAATTCTCTTCATTGTATCTGGCCTTTATTTTGCTCAAAACAATCGACTAGCTAAGACTAGATGCCAGTTTTGAGAAGCAGAATGAAATAAATCTCTAGTGACTGACTAAACATTATCTCAGCAGGGAGATGTATATATTGAAGTAATTTGATTAATTTGACATTTTGATTTTGCACAATGGGTAAAATGTATACATTTGCAAACAAATATTTGAAAAGTTATTTGAAATGTGCACAAAAAGTCAAGTGATCAATGTGCAGATTCTACTTTATTCAGTCTGTCTTTACCTGCTGGGCAGCTAATGGTAGCTTGTCTTGTCAAGAAACACAAATATATATTCTGTCCTATCTCTGCAAGAATTGATAATTAAAGTCTGCTTTAATTATCAAGGATGTCTGCTTAGTCCATAGCTGTATGGAATAACCTGTTTTTATGTGCATAATGGAGGGTGGTGCAGTGTTTTTTAATTATTCATACATACGAATGATGTCCAAAAAACTATATTTCAATCACATTTTAGTTTTGTTGCATTTGTGAATCAGCCCAAGCATAAAAAAAAAAAAAAAAAAGAAATTGGCATTAACATTTTGGATCATATCGCCCAGCCCTAATATGTTTTATAATTAATAATAATTGTGTTTGAGGACGTTCAGTCATTTTTCTCTTAGTCAAAGGGAGTGTCCTAAGGAACTATTGTGCTAGGCACAGAGTGAAACATAAGGTTCAGCCTCCCTCCAAACCCTGATAATTATCGTACGGTCCCTAAAGAAAGCTTCCTTTTTTTTTTTGCAATATGTGGAGAAATATACATTTAACAGGGATCAGGTGTACATTTAAACCTGTTCCAGAGGAATCCAAACACTTTCCTTTGTTCACAAGCAGCAGGAACATGATGTGCACTATTTATTCGCTGCATTGACTCTAATGCACAAAGGACAATGATGTCCTGTATTCATCAAAACCTGGGAAACCTCACAATCAGCATTTCTTTGAAACCCCATTAGCCTTTCAACATTCTACTTTTCTCTTTTAGCTTAAGAGTTGATTGTGTTGTTAGCAATGGCATCCATTCAGTAATGTCTCTTTTACCCTGTTGACATTCTGTTTTTTTGTGTTCTTTTTTGTTTTTTACAATTAAAGAACATGATTTGTCAGGTCAGAAAAGACAGGTCAGAAAAGACTTTCTAAGTGATGATATTCAGCTGCTGCATACCTGTGGGTGTAACAGTTCTGGTGCGGTCATCATGACCTAAAATAAACTGGTGTGAGAGAGTGTGTGTGTGTGTGTGTGTGTGTGTGTGTGTGTGTGTGTGTGTGTGTGTGTGTGTGTGTGTGTGTGTGTGTGTGAGTGTGGAGGGAGGGAGGGCACTGATAATAATGCTAACATTTGCACTCTCCATTACTCTGGTGCATTAATGCTCATCCCTGCAGCACCGACAACCAGCGAAAAAGGCCACACAGTGGAGCAGAGCACTTGACTCCCTCCAGCCCACATTGATCGCACGCCCCTCACTATGCAACGCTGATTGACCCGGTGTGAAACCCTGCTCTCTGCACTGAAGTGAGCTTCAACCAGTCTCAAAAGTGTTTAGAGATGAAACTCACTCAAAAGATTCCATATTATTAAAGAATATGTTGCACGCTTTTGCAGATGTAAAGCTTCTTACTAAGAACACATTAGGTGTTGATGGCTCAATAACCAAAGGAGGGCGGAAGAGTACAATCTTAAGACGGCAAGAGGAGAGGAGATCATATGCACAGAAGCAGACCATGCCCCTCCCCCTCGCTAAGTGCTGCAGAGATGCAAGGGATTGTGTGTGTGTGTGTGTGTGTGTGTATGCATGTATATGTAAGGAGCTGTGTATAGGAGGGGGGATGGGGAAAGAAAGTGTGTGTTCATGTGCATGTGGATGCCGATCAGCCGGTGGTAGAGGTTTAACCTCAGCTGGCCAGCTTTCTCTCTGCTTCACTAGCACTTCATGTATCATCAGCTGGAAGAAGTTTTCTCACACAGGAAGGGAAGGGGTGGGGTGGGAGGGGGAATGCACTGCTTAGTGTGACTGGAGCTGGTATTGTTCGAGGTTTACATAAGCTTTAATCAAAGATAAAAGATTTTTTCAACATCCAATTCCAGGGGGACTTATCTCCTCAGTAAAAAAAATAAAAAATAAAAATGCTCCTCTTTACCAGGCTGAGGGGGAGGCAGTGCTGTCAGAGTGGTTGCCCAAGAGGGAGATTGTTGGCCTGGGGTAGTACAGTGCGACAAGGGGCGTGGTTTCTCCAAGAGCTTCCCAGGACGGGATAATGTGCTTCTCTTCACATGTGTCATGCTTATGAGGGCCGACAGCAGAGTGCACAATGCACTCCTCAGCCGCTGCACTGGTGTGTGCCAAAGCTCCACATGCACAATCTCACACATATGCGTGCGCGCATGCGCACACACACACACACACACACACACACACACACACACACACACACACACACACACACACACACACACACACACACACACACACACAATCTCTATCCGTTTCTCTAAGCTGGGACCAGCCAGCAGCAAGAACAACCATCAGTTGCTTTGACCCTGAATCAAACATTGAGGGAAAGAGGGTACGGGGTGGAAGTCCATAAAAATAAGACACATTGTTATGTAGAAAAATAGAGGAATTTCCAGAGGCTGATAATATGTCTTTGGCACTTCTAAAAACACAGCATACAGAAAGAAATTGACACTGAATATAAAAGGCCAAACTAGAAAACTCTACAGCCAGAAAAGATTAAGATAATCCCAGTTCATCCACAAATGAGTCTGGCCAGTCTTGGGTGGATTTGAGCTTGAACAGGCCCGTACTCCACCATCTCCCCATCCACAGTGATCATGCCTTGTGGAGAGATGGGCTCTAGCCGCAGGGCCTTCACCTTCTTGTAGACCAGATGGGGGCAGCCGCATTCCAAGTGGCTGCCCTTCTCCATGGCGAGGAAAAGGCGCAGGAGGGCAGGACGGGAGATTCCTGCTGTCACATAGAACAGATGAATCACCCCGTCGTCTGCCATCGCACTAGGGACTGTCCACAGGTCCTCAGCAAGGTGGGACTGGTAAATAGCCAGCACCAAAACAAAGCCCTCCTCCTTGACCACTGTCCAGCTATCTGGGACAGGCTGGTCCAGGCCAGGAAGCCAAGAGTCCTCCAGTGCTCTGGTCTTGCCATCACTCTGGGTCTCAGGTTTATTGGTGGTGATTGCATTGTTGGAGGAGTTGGTGATGGTGTTGTGGTTGGAATTTGTGCTGTTGTGATTGTGGCGAGAGTTCTGGTTTGGAGAGATGTCGGGGATAAGCTGACAGGAAAGGGAGGAGCAGAGCGAGGAGTGCTGAGGTGTGGAGGGTGGGCGGTTAGCTGTGATGCTCCCTTTGGGAGGTTTTGGCGCCTCCATGACAGGCAGATATGCTAACCTGCCCTGGTAGACTCGGAGGGAAGCCAGACGCACCAGTGTGCCCATCAGGAAGCGGATTGCTCCGACATGGCGGTACTTCTCGCTCTCAATGTCGACGTCAGCCACAAAGCCCCAGGCCAGGGAGAGGAAGGAAAAGAGGCGCTGCCGAGAGGCCAGGTGTATTGACACCAGGTCCATGGAGCCAACCAGACCTTTGCACAGCATGAAGCCACAGCTCAATAAAAGCTCCTCGTTCCACGCTGGGGGGGACCTGAGAGATAGTTTCACAGATCAAGAGTTAGAAACAAACATCACAGGACACAACATCAAGGGAGAGTGTTATTAATTAGTATTGCTGTGAGAAAACTGAGGATGGAGGGGGACACTCGAAAATATGACCACAGTAATCTATTGTCCTGGCTACGGTCGGTCTACACCTATAGCTTGTAGGGGTGCACAAGTAAACACCCTCGGGTGACAAATATATTCCTGTTTTATGCCCAGAGCCAACCAGCAGATGGAGATGACACCCTGGACATTGTTGGGTGACTGGTTAAACAGCTGCACTCTGGATTATAGAGTAATCACTCATAAAAGTTTCTGAAGCCATTACATCATTCCTTTGAGAGTTATCAGCAGCCCGAAGTGACCTCGGCTGCACAGCAAAGCAGTTCCACTCTGCTCCACTGTCTCTCCTGCCTCTTGAGAAATTATGTGCCCAGTCAGCCTTTAGCATAATTACACTGAAAGGAGATAAATCGTTTTGGGCAGAGCAAAGTTCTTCTGCTTCTGTACTGTTGGTCCATGCATTTAAATGACTCATTAATGGACCGACTTACTGTGAGTAGTGGTGGACAGAGGCAGCCAGGGCATTGCCTGAGCCCCCTGGTAGAATACCCAGAGGAGTCTGGATGGCCTCTTGCCAGTCCTCTCGCTCCATCAGACCATTTATCACCTGAATGTACAAGAACAAATATAGAAACAGAGTCAGATCATGGTCCTAAATGGAAGGTAGTGTATATGTGGGATTAAAAGTTTCGATAAAATGTGTTTTGATAGCTTCAGCTGTTGTGTGTCAGAGGTGGGTAGAGTAGCTAAAAATTGTACTCAAGTAAAAGTACTGTTACTTCATAATTATATAAGTAAAAGTAAAAGTAAAGACTATGGTTACGTGACGAGACTGGATAACTACGTTTGATTGGTGAAACACAGTCACGTGGTAGACCCCTTTAGCGGAAGTCTCTCTCTGTGTCAAAACAAAACATTAAAATGAGGCGTACGCGGGGGGATGAAAACAATGGCACGTAAAATACCAAAAAAGTGAAAAGAAAGCTCATTGTAGCCTAATGTGGCAGAGTAAGAGTACAGTTTCTTCTTCACAAATCTACTCAAGTAAAAGTAAAAATTATAATTATTTAAAACTACTCCTAGAAGTATAATTTTTTCAAAAACTTACTCAAGTAAATGTAACGGAGTAAATGTAACCTGTTACTACCCACCTCTGGTCAAGTATTGTACTGAACCCAAAGCATTTTAAATAACTAAAACAGAGAAGCATCTACAGAACAAAAAACAAGACTATTAATCAATTACTGCAGAGACTGTAGCTGTTAGAATCACAGGCACTGTTTTGTTTTTTTAAATGCGAGTACAAATTAAAGTTTACCGGGCATATTCTGAAAAGTGTTAAAAATAGAAACAGATGTGAGAGAGTTTATATTTCCATCTGTGAAATGCTTGAATACAAACTAGTCAAACAAAGACAGAAAGTGAAACACGATACATATTTACCAATTTCCTTTTAAAGGTGCACTATGAGTTCCTGCATGGTCACTTCTGTTGGAGTTCCAAGTAAATTTCAAAGAAAACAGAGAAAGCTCGCCTCTTCCCCCATGTTTCCGTAACTGTCATGACTAAACTGACTTACTGTCACTAACCCCCACCCCCTCCCCCAACCATATTGTTGGTGATTGGCTGCAGTGTTTTGTTGTGTCTTGGTGCCTATCCTGTGCCTCTAGTGTTTGTTTGACGTTTTACGACCCCTGTGTTGTCTCCCGAGACCGGGCTTTTTCAGTGTATTCAGGGGTCAGGCAGCTAGCGGATCAAGGAGAGATGCCTACGATTTGAGACAAAAATGAAATCACGCTGAAACCATGCATAGTGCACCTTTACTGTATGTATTGACTCTATCAAAAACACATCACAGACATTATTAAAATCATAAAAATATATGTTAAATGACAATTATTGGGGGAATACGTATGACAATGTGTATTGTAATTCAATTCATATTTGTGTTTGATTTGTTTTTATCCAGGCACTTTAAATCATATGTGATAATTATCATATCAATAGGCTGTGCTAAAGTCAAAGCACCTCAAACAGCAGCCCATCTCCAGACATGATAGCCAGGGCGTCCCACTGCGAAAGATCTGCCTTCCTCACAAGCTCCCGTGCATGGTTCTGGTGCTCTGATGGAAAGACATGAGGAAGAAAGAAAAAGAAAAGAGACAAAACAGGACAAAGTGGCAAAATAAAAACAAGGGCAAGGGCAGAGAAAGAGACAAGCTGCCTTCATCGCCAGCCTCTGGGGTAGGATCAGGGAGATTAGGCAGAAAAGAGATTCAATTTCCCCTTATCAGGCCAAACATATCACATTAGGCCATCCAGTGGCCACTCAACAGCTCCAAGGCAGCTTAACTGCCCTGCAAACATCTGTTACTGGCAAATATCTGCATGTGTGTGTTTGCATTCACTGGATGCATGTGTTCAGTATGTGTGTGTGTGCATGTGAGTGTTGGTTAATGCGCTGGTGGAGGACTGAGCTATTTGTTCAGCCTAGTTTTATTGGCAGCATCCTTGAGTGGGTCCCTCTGCAGGGGCTCTCTGCGGGCTCATCCTGCCAGCATTAAAGTCTAACAGTCCTACCAGCCGAGACTCCCAGAGAGTGTGTGTGTGTGTGTGTGTGTGTGTGTGTGTGTGAGTGTGTGTGTGTGTGTGTGTGTGTGGATGGGGGAGAGAGACAGCTTTAGAGAGAGAGAGAGGAAGGCAGACAACAAAAAAGTTAGCAAGTATTGATGCACTGCCATGATGAAGGAAATATTTTTCAGCTGAAACTCAAATATTGATTGAAGACAGAACTGAAATATAAATCACTGCCCTCTCTTTTCCTTTCACTTTGCTCAACCTCTACCTGCCAACCCCCTCCTGGGCCTCTCCCTCCCCTTGTTGCTGCTGTTTGTATGCCGTGTGCTGGGGATGCTGAAAGCAGTGATGCAGTACTGTGTTGACAGACAGAGGCAGTTAGGGAGTAACTGTACCGCACAGCTGACTCTGCATTTTAAACCTGCCGGGGCTCGGGTTGATGCTTTGCTTCCCAAACACTTGGGACATTATTCAAGGGGTCACCAGTCAAACACACAGACATCGACCTACATTTGATGATTGGGCTTGTGGTTTTCATGTAACCCAACTGTCATGTCCACTGTTGATTCTTCTTTGAGCTGCACAGATTATGGCTAATAATGACACTCTGCTCATGCAACATTTAAATACACACTTGAAATCTTGGGTAAATTCCAGTTGTTTCACTTTAAATGCAGCATTCTTGTGTCACACTGTGTCACCCTCTTCTGAGATAAACTAGGGTAAAGATGAAGCTTGGTACACTGAAAGCTTCATACAGTATGTAAAAGGTACATGCTGACACAAGAGGCACCTCCACTGGTATGTGTTCTACCTCAGGCAAAGGTTGTGTGATACACTTATCAAGAAGCTGTGTTCTGGGTAAACGGGTTGTACCAGTTAATCCACTACCACACTATTCCACACTATTTTGGCATTAAAGCCTTTCCCTGTTTCCCAGAAGCTCCATAGTATTCAAAGATAGGTCACTTGAAGTGCAGAGCCTCTGATGACAATAACCAAGACATGGCACTCTTAAAGGTCACAGAAAGACACCAGCAACTCCTACAGAATGTGGAGCAGCTGGGGTGACTGAAACAGGAATTGAAAGTGTATCAGTGCTTGGGTGCCTGCAGATGTGGCCTGTGAATTTGTGACTGCACAAATAATGCACCATAACTGCAGAGGGTGGAATTGCTGCTAAAAATACAAGTTTGTTAGGTGTGTGTGAGCTCTTAGCGTCATTGTCACATGCTGGGGTTGAAGGTTTAATCCAGTTCATCCCTGTTTAATATCGAGGTGACCTTGGAGATGCCAGCTAAATGCATGAAAAAAAATAAAGGTCTGCATGTGTACAGTATAAACGCATGCCTACTGGAGGCACCGGACTAATCCCGGAGGTGGAACGTCATGGATATAGACCAGAGTGCCACTGACCTGTGATGACAAGTGTATAGGGAACAGCGGCCTCAGTGAGCATGCCCTGTATGTGGCCGGTAAAGAGCTGGAGAGCTTGGCCGCGGCCGCTGTGAGGGTTCACCAGAATCATGACTCTGCAGGGCCGACGCACCTCCGCGTAAACCACACCTGCGACAGACAGAGAGAGGTGGATGTGAGCGAAGGCAAGGATAGACAGGAAGCAAGAGGACAATAGGAGGTCTTTTTACATATGATCAGATTTATAAAAGAATGTATGACAACAGGCTCGGCCCTGAGGGTAAAAAAAGAGCATTAAAAAGGTAAAGTCAGAGGCTGCAACAGCATCCAAATAGACGCTGCTTAATGTTAACGTGATGTGCTTCTTTTCTTTTAGGAGAGAGGGTTTACAGGTGCTTCTCAGTTATAATTGCACTGATTATTTACAGCAATTCTGTGACATTTTATCAATCCTCCTGCTGTTTATGTCAAAAGATGCAAATATATATATATATATATATATATGAAAACAGGGGTGGGGGGGATTCACTTCTCTATGTGTCTGTTCAAGGAATAGTTCAACATTTCGAGAAATATTTGTGAGTTGGTTTAGAACAGCAATACCACTTTCATGTCTTTAGCCTGCAGCCGGTTAGCTCAGCTTAAAAAACTAAAAACTACAAGCAGCTTTTATTACAATTACATTACTTTACAAACGAGATATAACGTGTATATCTCGTTTGTTTAATTCAGGAGCAGTTGACATTCAAACAAAACAGTGGAGAATACAGGAAGTGACACATAACCTTCTCCTTAAGGTCTCCTTAATGTCATATTACTGTAAAAAGATGTTGAGCTGGGGAACGTAGGACCCTTGAAACATAGATACGCTCCCCAGATAGTGTGATATAAAAGTGGCTGTAGCTCGAGTGGTTGAGTAGTAGTTGGATACAACCTTCAAAATGGTTGTAATGAAATGTATTGAAGATCAAATTATTACATTGCATTCCATGACTAGTGCTGAGCTTTTGCCCTAATGACTTATGATGAGGAATTGTTCCACCTCACATCAGGTTTAAATGGATGTACTGGCTGCTACTAAAAGGTTTGCAACTTTTTAAAGTGAATTCAGAGAGAAGCTTAGTCTGGAGGCAGATTTTTCAGCCGCTGCCCTTGCCCTACAAAGCACACACAGACACCGGAGACCATAACAGATGAAACAGAGAGGACAAATTCCATTTTGGGGAATGGAGGACAGAAACTTCAGTATCAACTTCCACCATAATTATTTGGCTGCAGGAGTAGCTGCCTTTGGTATCACCTGTCATGCAGACAAAATGACCAGAAGCACAACATGGGTTGGGGGATTAAACTCCACCATCTATTGCGTATCATGTAAATGAATCAAGAGAGTTACAGTAAGATGCCAGATGCCTTGTTGTGACACACTGTGACAACATCTGTCTAACTTGTCTGAGCTGTCTGAGCCTTATTATAAAAGTAGTGTAAGGGCCCTGACACACTAACCCAACAGCTGACCCTTGGCAGAAAAGGCAGTCCTCCCTGAGTTGGCCAAAAAAAATGCCTAGGAAAACACCGAAGCAAGGCCTACTGCCCACGACAGCTGATTAGCTAAACGTATCACGTGGGTCTGGTTTCTTATGTTCAGCTCCCACAAAAGCCACTGTTTTCCAACAGCCGCAGGGTTAGGTGTGTGTGTCTGTCAGTGTATGATCTCTCCTCCCTGGGGGCTCTGCTGAAGCCACCGTGGCCTCCTCAGTGAAGGAGACAAGAGCTAAAATGCGTCACCAGGTGACCTTGTTCAGAATGCGATCTCACATTTTACTAAAATAGTTCACTGAAACAAGTTTCTGAAAACATTTTCAGCGAGAAATAAGCCATGCAGTTGCTGAATCTCTCTTCATTTCAGATGGACAAAGGTCAGTTTAAAATATTTTCGTCCGATTTTGAGAGACTATAGTGACGCTCACCCCGCTCGTCATTTCCGGGTTAGCACTCTACCAATCAGATTGGTCATTTGAATCCAACAGCCGGCAATTTTCACCTTCTGAATGAGCATATCAGGTTGGACAAAATTAAGGCCACTGGCCCCTCCGACGGACTTATGCACGGAACATACCAAACAGACCCGGGTCACCGACCTCACCAGACTGTCCGATGGCCAATTATTGGGTTAGTGTGTCAGGGCCTTAACTTGTGCTGATGCAGTCGTTGCACCCTCTACCTCATTTGACCCGTGATGATAGAACTCTGCGTAGGTACAGAAATATCTCAAAGAAAGAGGTGTTATCCCACCAGGAAGACTGAGGACAGAGTGTGAAAACACACAGGCACATGCCAAATCTGCCTCCATTCACCCACACAGGGTTACCATTGTTGTTCTTTTTACTTTTATCAGAGTACAATGAGGCTTTCAGACACAAAAGGTCCTTTCTAAACTTCCAGAATATAACAGAAACTGACGGTAAAAGAGCTTGCGTATCAGGTTATGCACTCAAGAATGCTTAATACACTAAACCCACACACACCCTTAAAAATACCAAACGTAAACAAATACAGATCAGCATCTTTACCTGGAAATGCAGACACTAGAATTTAGGACGCCTAGAGCACAGATGGTGGTGGAGAAGGGTTTTTATATCTGAATCACTGCACATATTGTTTGTGTGTGTGTGTGTGTGTGTGTGTGTGTGTGTGTGTGTGTGTGTGTCGGAAGTTTGAGGGTGAATGTGAAATCTGTCTGTGATATGAAGTGAGATACCTGCGGGCTCTTCCTGCCCGTCACACCGGCAAGCAAACTTTCAACTGCAGAGTGTGTATTTCACAGGTACAAGTGGGTAAACACACACAGGCAGCCAGGTGACAGGCAGACTGGATGTGACAGTGTTGACAAGTGCGAGAGAAAGAGAAGAGTTATCATCTCGCAGCCACAAGTGCATCACCAGTGCTGGTTGTCAAAAAAGTACTAAATAAAGATGATATGTCCCTTTGGTACGTATATACTGCAACAAAGGTGGGATATGTTATTAAAAAATGACACACTTCAAGAAACCTCTTGGACCAGAAGTAAATATGTGGGATTTGTAATGAAAGACATCCTGTTCAGGAGTAGCACCATATCCAGATTGGACTCATGTGTCTGCAAACAAGCTGCCTTAGTTGCAAGGTTGGGTTAGTGTTTGCTGGAGACGAGGGGAGGAGGTTTAAAGGGTATAAACACAACTGCCCACTGAGGCATCACCAGGATGGGGGCGGGTTGGGGAGGGTGGTTGTTGTCAGACCATCACAGCCGCGTGTCACGGAGCAGGAGACGAAGGCCCCCGAGGGGCCGAGATGTTGGTTAGGGTGAGAGGTCACCTGGTGACGCATTTTAGCTCTTGTCTCCTTCACTGAGGAGGCCACGGTGGCTTCAGCAGAGCCCCCAGGGAGGAGAGATCATACACTGACAGACACACACACCTAACCCTGCGGCTGTTGGAAAACAGTGGCTTTTGTGGGAGCTGAACAGACTGCAGCTCTTTCCAATGCCTTTTGGCACAGAAATAACTCGTAGGAATTGGCCATTTTAAGGGATGCACTGGGGTCAGACTCAGAAGTTTAGGGAACAAAATCCCCACCATGTCGTCATAACACCGCCGCACAAATAGAATCAAAAGAATGTAAAATTGAACAAAGAATAAATGTTGAACCGGTCTCGTGCCAGCTGTTTGAAAAACAGAAAAGGATACAGCCAGTAGCAATGGAGGCAGCCACTAGTAGACAAAGTCAAAGCTAATAACCATCATCTCTCTCCTTTGGATGCATTCGTACTGCTACGTCAAATATCAGGGCAAATACTGTAGCAGACCATTAGCATGTGCAGGACCGTATTATATCGTATGCACTTCATTATTTACGACTCATTCATTCCAATTAACCTGCAAAAAGACTAAAAACACTGTGAGCGTATCGTTGCCATCACCCAATCTAAATTGAAGTAAATAAGTAGTCATTGCAAACTATACCTTCACATGTTAAATGTCATGTTTATCCACTTTGTACTTCAGTGAGTCACAGTGATACCTCTCTGACTAAATACAAATCTTGCGCTGCAACTGCACTTATAATCCAACTTTTCCATCTGCAATACCAGATGAGATGGCACGCAATTAACTTAGGGGGTAAATACACTATAAGTAGATTAGTGAATCACACTGACCTTCATCCACCCACTCCGACAAGGCAGAAAAGCAGCAATTCTGCTGCATCTATTACCACAACATTACTCATTTAAATCGCATATCATATTCTGTTAAATACTGTATTATTTGCTGGATCTGGAATGCTAAAACAAGCTTATAAATTAATGATATGATCTTCACTGAGACACATGCGTTCAAAAGAGCCAAAAAAAAGAAAGAAAATGGGATGAGAGACCATGTTAGAAAAACTGTTAGATGTTGAAGCTGGTTCATTAGTATGTGTGATTTAAAAACCTCCCATGCTGAAGCTCTTTGATGAGTCCAGTTTGAGGACGGTGACGGGGTGGGGGGTGGGGGCGCCCAGTTCCCTCTCAGGTTGCCATCTGCCTGCCTGGCATATAGGGCTGAAACCCAAACTCCTTCTGGCTGCAGACCAGTGCGAAGTGATGTTCTTCATCACACAGAAGCCCACTGTCTCTCACTTTTATTACCTGTTTGCACAGTACACCTGGAGGCTTATTCTTTATCCCACTACTAACACTGTCCTCCATCTTCAGCAACCAACATTCCAAATTACTCACTGTCATACCAAATATCCGCTTCCTCTTGGATCTGCTCTAGCTTCCCAGGAGCACATGCCAGCTTTGTATTTCCATGAGTAAAAGGATATTACCTGACCTGACATAGCTGATTCTGAGTTTGTTCCCAAATTCTGAATTATTCTGGGACCCGAACAGCTTTGTCTCATCATCAGCAAGTATCACCACTTCCTCCCAAATGAGTGATGGGGTAATTAGCTGCATAAACACTTCTCACATATTCATGTTAATGAATATCTTACTGTATACCAGGATGGAGCGCAGAGAAACTAATGAGATTGGAAGACAAAGGAACCTGAGGATAGTCTGCATTTTCAAAAAAGCGAGACATGACGAGACCTAATTAGTAGCTGTTGCAAAAGCAGGGTGAAAAGCAGGCTTTGTTAACAATAAACTCTCAGTGGGAATTTACTGAGCGGGAATGATGAAGCCTGAGCAGCTCTCTGCTGACAGAGGATCAGAAGAAAATCTAACTATTTAAGTGATCAGTTTTGTGAGAGAGAGTGTGTGTGTGTGTGTGTGTGTGTGTGTGTGTGTGTGTGTGTGTGTGTGTGTGTGTGTTTGCAGCAGGGTCCACATCCTGAATTAGGCAGCTGTAATTGCTGCTGGCAGGTGGATCACCTTTCACTGCAGGTAGAAAGCAGATGGAATGTGTGCATCCTCTCTGCCAAACCTGTTTGTTGGCAATAGAAATGTGTACAACTGGTTTCATGTGGGGCTTTGTGAGAGTCATGTCAGTCTACTTACCGGTTACCCTTTTACTTGGTCCCTCAAAGGCTCACTTAAGACTTGTATGTAAAAAGAGAAGTCACTTGATCACTGTAATAATGACCATCAGAATATTTATAGGCTACCTGTGACAGAGCTTAATGTACACTTGATGGTGTTTTATCATCTTCACATTCAAATATTGTATAAGTCTTCTCCTTATGCTATCTGTAATATAAAGTTGAATATAAACCCTGCAAGCTTTAAACTGATGTGGCCCACGTTTCCCACGGTGCTCACCGTCTCTCCGTGGCGCCTGCAGCACGGAGGCATCTCTGATGGCACGAGCCCACCTCTCAGCCTCCTGGAGGTTGGCGAGCGGGTCCTGGACCAGCGCGACCCGAAAGCACTGCTCCACTCTCTGCCTGGCCACTCCGGCGCTCATCCAGCGCCTCTTGAACGGGTAGAAATAGGCTGTAAAGTAGGCGCCGACGTCCGCGCTGTCCGGCCCTCTGTAAGCCCGGCAGCCGACACAGTCGGTCAAGTTAAAAACCACCTTAGTCCGACCGGGTGATGAGGAGATGCTCTGGATGGTCAGAGTGCTCTCCGTCAAGCTCACCGAGTACCGGATCCTGTCGTTGAGGATGTCGGTGAACTCTCCGTACTGCACGCCCACGACCCCGTTCCGCTGGCGGGATGGGTCCGGTTCAGAGGCGTCTTTCTCCATCCCGGGCGGAGAGAGCGCGTACCGCAGGCCGGTGTGAGGATGCCGGTGCGGTGCAGACTCTGCGGCTCCTATCAACCTGCTGTGGGACTCTTTGAGTGTGATAACAGCAGCTTTCCAGTTCAGAGTCTCTCCCTAGTGACTGAAAGGGGGAATGGTAGCGACAGAGCTGGAGGAGCGCGCAGCTGACTGCCCTGTCTCCAAGACCTCTTGAGATCATCTATTTGAACAATTTCAAACATCTGCTTAAACCTATTATGTAAAGAACAATTCACCAAATAGGCCTATACAATAAACTTATCAATTCAAAATTGAACTATATAGTAGGCCTATTGTCTTACATTCCAAATGTTTTAACTTACACAAATTATTCCTTTTTCTAGGACACATGACAGATAATATTTTAATATAACCAAAACGAGAATATAATTTCTGAGTACGGACAGATTATTGGCGTGAAATATCATATACGATAAAAAAATCTTACCTTAAAGTCCACTTTTCTGGAGCTTTCAGCATTTAGATAGATAGGTAGATGTTTGAAAGCTCCAGAGAACACATGTGAGAGGACCTTGAGTTGACAGTGTAATTGTATAACTAAGCCTATATTATCTTTTTATCTTTTAGAGTTGATTCCCTATTTATGCAATATTTCAAATAGATAAACTGAAGAGGTATGTCCACGAAGGATTTTGATTTGGCATGTCATAAATGAAATCCCCCTCCTATACATTTTACAAGCATTTATTTATTGTTAAATGTAGAACACTTAGTACAGAGTCAATATTGGAAAAGTTATTGTTAATAGTTAATATTTTTTGCAAGCAAATTCAAAACAAGTTGCAGTTTTACCACGCCCAGTCAGTAATCACGTGAGACGTGACGTTTACAACACATAAAAGCGTTTCCACGCGAGACTTTCGCTCTTGCTCCCTTTCATTAGCAGCGTGGTAAATGCGAGCTGGACAGTTCCAACTCTCCAGAATGGCGTTTTTACATGTCATGCATTTATATCTGATGATGAAGTTGACTGCAGATGAGCCGCCGTGAACAGGTAATAATTTATGAGTAGTTAATGAGACTTAAGTAGGCCTATGTGAAAGTCTGAAGACGGTTTCATAGGATTTGTGCTATCGGCTAGGCTAGTTGTTAGCTATCCTTAGTTTAGGCTAACACGCAAGAAGACTGTTGGGCAGAAGTTACAAAGGGGAATGTAAGAAGGCGATATATATATATTTTTTTGGACAATCAGCGTAACGTGATGTGCATGTAATCCATCGGGCGCGTGAAGTACCCTAGCTAACGTGACAAATGAAAGTGTTGCACCGTTTACTTGAGACCGACACGTGGCCTTCCTTTAGCCCAAGTCCTTATGTGTTTGATCAAAGATCTAACGTTAATGTGCCGATTTATATTTAACGTAACTGGCAGAATTGGCTGATGTGAAATTTGTCTTTTTTGCCAACAGAGGTTAAGTGCTTAATTTTATCATCAGCGAGAACTACCAGACCCCCAAAAAAGCTCCCCCGTCTGGAGCCAGGCCCAGAGGGAAGGCTCTTGGTGGCCCCCGCTCACCCCCACCCACAGCTGCCACACAGGTGGCCGTGAAACCCTGGGGCCTCGACGGACCGGACCAGGGACGGCAGAGGGCAGGCCTGGGGACGTGCAACATTTCATCGTAATGAAAGGTAATACTGATTTAAGTCGTGATAATCATTCGCTACTTTCTGCAGTGTATGTGATGAGTTTGTTATCCCTGTCTGAAAAAAGTGTGGAAATCAATGGTATCTGACTATCTGCAGACTAACGTGTGGGAGTCACATACTGCTGATGGAACTATCCCTAATGAAATGTCTTGTTGCAGGAACATGGTTCTTCTGTCCCACTTGGTATTGATGGAAAATGAGGCCTGGTGAAAAGGTGTGTAACATCCTGCTTGTGATCCACGTTGCCGTTGATTCAGTGATGAAAACTGCTGCATAGGAAGTGCCGTCTTATGCGAGAACTGACGATTGCAATAGCTGTTCTGAGAAATATTGTCAATATTTTGCTTTTTTTGTGTGTAATTTGAACACTTAATCAGATGTGAACTTGCTTCCTACAGGCTTTAACAAGCTGCAAAGCAAGACCATGAAGACACGTGGGTGCTGAGAAGTTTTACAGGTAAGACTGATGCTGATAATTAAAATCAAGCCAGTGATGATAAAAGTTATCCCTGTCTGAACTTAAGTGTGGACTCATGGTAACCTGAGGCTTGACTGCAGATATGGGACCAGTATAGCTGTAGCTGACTTGTTTGTATTAAATTTAGTGTAAATGTTGTAATTTCTTTTTTTACTTGCAGATGAAATAGATGAAGCGGACACACCACTTTGTGATTGATTCAGAAGCCTGATGTCTCGGAATATGGAATGCAGTAGTTTTTTTGCATTAAAAACAAACATGTTTGATCTGAAATCTGTTTAATATAATGTATAAAAATAAAGCAAAGTAAAATTCAATCTGTGAAGGGTGATCTGTAAGATTTCTTCTTCAAATTCTCTAAAAAGATCTGCTCATCTCGGAGGTATTCACGGTCCTGTGTAGAGAGTAATAACAGGATTAATTACCCCACATTATAGATAACTCATTGCAGCATTGTGGGTGATTCACATGTATGTTGGCCTGTTTGTAAATTTGTATAGAGCTGGGAGGAGGTAGGTTCATTTTGACAAATCTACAGTAAATAAGGAATTTGAAGTCAAAACTCATTCTAATGAGTAACTGTTGGCAGTTTCCATTGAGTGGTACATCAAAGAACCACTGGGACCTGAGTTAACTCAAATGTCACATGTTGGATCACTGTAAAACAAGTCTTCGCTAACTGACAGCTCATTCCAAACTGGTTAGGCTAGTATCAACTTTTCAGGTTTGTCACGCAGCAATTTAGATTATGTACTAAAATTCAGAACTGCTAGGAAAAGCAACTTTTAGCTCCCCTACACAGCTTGAAGAAAGTTTTAGACTATGCTCTGAATGATGGCACATTAATACATTAGAGCTTGAATTCTAAGCTAACGAGTCCTCAGAGCATTGGACACTGGTATTTTTACTATTTCCAAAGTCCATGAAGCAAGCTAAGAATCTGCTTTCAGCTCTTAAGCTTCTACGTGCTCAAACACCCTGCCCAGATATAAGGAACACAAGCTCTGACTTTTAAAACTTAACTGAAGATCTACCTTTTCATGCTGGTGTTTAAGTAAATGTGGTTCATTAACTTGTTTGTCTGCCACTTTAACTACTTTTAGCGTGCTTTTTTTTTTTAAATTCTGACCTTATTTCTACATCTTTTTCTCTTTAATTTGTTTTGTTTGAAGACCACACTAAAGTACTTTGAGCTGCATTTACTTGTATGAAAAGGTGCTATACAAATTTAAACCCAAAATGGGGATGTGACTTTATGCATAGGCAAAGTGTTGCTATTGGTTACCTTTTCTGCTGTGTACTTCCAGAGAGCCAGGCTAGCCTGTAGAGCCATGGACTGCGAGTTGGCAAATGAAGTAGGGGGAATGTTCAGGGTCGACGACAGCTCAGGGTTTGGCTGAAACTGCATCTACAGATTAAAAAAAACGTGTTACACTTTGTAAATTAAATTGTTTATTTTTACCGTGTATGAGTAACTATTTGTTGACCTCACCTGGTAAAATGGGTGGAATCATTTGTGCTAAAGAGGTAATCGGAGTGTCTAGTTGCAGCCTCTCTGTGTCCTTCTGCAGATGACTTAACCGCATTCGCTCCTGTAATAAGTGTTCAGTACACTCAGTTACCATTTATTTGGTGTTCATATTTTTTTGTAAAATAGAAGCCCAATCTGAAAAATATCACAGAGTGGTCTTACAGTGAAGTAACACACGGACCTGAAGGATTCGTTGTTCCTGCTGCCTCAGCCGCTCTGTCTGGGAGTGGATATTTCTGAGCCTTGCCTCATGCTCAGCCTCAACACGTTTTGCCTCCTTCAACGCTCCTTCTCCTTCCTCAAACTTTTCTGCAGCAAGCTGCAAAGAACATAGTGATTTCAAACTAAGGTATTTACTGCACTACACGTAGGGGCCTGTGTGGTGTCAATCTACCTTGCTAAAGGCCTCCACTTCCTGGGCTCGTGTCTTGAGTCTCAAGGCTGTGCTGCTTATTCTCTCTTTCTCTCTGTCCAGTTCTTCTCTCAGTCTTTCCAGAGTCTCCCTCTCTTGTGCAGCAGCCATCTCCTTCTGTTTCAGCTCTGCAGTGTGAAGCTTTAAGTCAGCTTGTTCCTACAACAGAAACAGTCCTTTGGGGTCCCGAGCAGCTAAACAAAATGTACTTAATCTATCCCATCATATTTAGTGCCGTTAACATAGTCACATTTTCTTTACTGAAAAGAGGATCACCTGTGCCAGACTGATGATGGAGCCCTCTCTCTTCTCCAAGAGACTGCTGACATCCCGTTCAGCCCTCTCATGCCTTTGCTTCTCCATGGCGTGGAAGTGGGCCCACTCAGCTGCCAGCTTCCTCCTCTCCTCTGCACAATGCTGCATCACTGACTTCTGCTCCTCCAGTAGTGCAGTCTGATGGGAACAGAGACAGGGGAGACAGGTAAGTGGGAGACGCATAGAATCAAGAAAGATGTGGATGTCCACCAGGCTCACCTTAGCTCTCTCCAGCTCCTCTCTTTCCATGTTGATCTGCATAGTAAGGGCATGCCGCTCTCCCTCAAGGCCTCTTTGGGTTGACTCTGCCTTAGCCTGCTCTGCTGTTATCTTCCAGCGTTCCTGAGGCATACAAAAGAAAAGGTGTATAAACAAAACTAATATTACTGTAGAGATGCCTACACATGGTGTAGCGTATTATCTGCTCTACTGAGAAGGTGATTGGCTGCAATCTGCCCTCTCACTAGGACAGATTGTAGCCGATCACCGGACACAAACTGTTTGAACCCCTTCCAAAACCTCAAGCCATAAAAACAGTTTTTTGCCTCTGCAGTCAGATACTCTGACACTGACTCTAACACCCCCGTCACTACACTTGCACTAACGTTCATCCTGTACTTTACACGTGCCCATTGCATATACTTTGTATTCTTTGCAATTTTGTACTAATCCATTTAGCGTTTTTTTCTTATGCAACAGTTACTTTATAGATATAATGTGCGCTGCGCTCAAAGTTCAAATTATTTAAATTTTGACCTAGTTGCCGCTGACCTTTCAATCCGCAACCATGGGCGCAACCAATTCCAGAACGTTCCTGCGCTGCGCTTTGCCCCTTTGCTCTGCGCCCTATCTCACCGTTTTGCTGCAGATTATGTGTTGCCGGCTTTCCCACCTTCTTTTGAGTGGTGAGCTGGTAGGGAAATACTGACATGTGAGCCAAAAAAGATGTGCATGTGTGTGGGATGGTGTGATGAAGACGGAGATCCATGGAGAAGTTTGAGGAAGCAAAGGCGGAGGGCCTCACTACACACAACACAGACACGGTGAAGAAAAACACGGGGGCAAAGACTGAGCACAACCCGCCTTTTGTAAATACACCTTTTTAAAACAACCTGAATGACCGCAACATGAGAATGCTGGGGCTGGCTCTGTCCTGAGAGAGACGAAGCTGGAGCAGCGAAGGAAGAAGCTGTTTGCAGACAACTGCTGGGGAAACCAAGGCCCCACAACCCCTTTAGAACTAAGGAAAACCTACACTCACTCAGGCAAGTTAGTCCCATCCTCATGTTAAATGTGACAAGAATACGGGGGATTAGTCTTACAGGCGGAGTTAACCTTTAGCAGAGGTGTTTTGTTGTTTAAGGAGCCAGGGTAGCTTAGCCAACCGTAACAAATAGTCCAATTTTGCCCTGACCTTCTCAAGCTGTCTCTGCTGCTCATTGAGCTGTGTGTCCATCCTGGAAATGATTTCCTTGAGGTAAGATCTCTCCTCTGCCATGGCTTTCTGCTGCTGGGCCAGACGGTCCTGCATCACTGTAATGAGCATTTAGAGAATATACTTGCAATGCAATAGCAACTACAGTCTGCTTTTTGACAACACATATCTTGACCTATTTGTACAAAGTGTACACATTTATGTGTGTGTGTTTCTGAGGTACTTCGAAGCTGCTCATCTCTGTGCCGTGTCCCCTGCTCCAGGCCAAGAGCCGTGTGTTCGTGTGTGCTCTCCACCCGAGAAGAAATGTCCCCCAGCCGAGAGGAGAACTGCTCCATTTGCTCAATCACCATTGTAAGAGACCTGGACAAACAAACAACAACATAGATATACTTGTACAAATTACAAAAAATCTCTGAAATTCAGGCCGAGATTGATTGATTAATGTTGAAAGTACCTGTATACAAAAAAAAGACAAATTCCAAAACAGAATAGAATCATTCTGCAGTTGTTTGCTCTGGTATTTAACACACAAAAACACAAACCGCACAAACTACTAGTATTTACAGGTGTAGCATAATTGAAAATGGTTGTCTTTTGATAACATCTTACCTGGTCTGGGATGTTGCGCTTGTAACAGCATCAATCTCCTCATCCTTTAATTTCTTCAATCTCTGGACCTGGTGCTCGTGGTCTTTCTTCATCTCCAAGATAGATTTCCTTGACAGCAAAGAAGGACAAATACACAAAATATATGGTAAAATTAAAGGCCATTTATTCATCATAAAATATAATGTTAATCCTGAGTTATACTGTATGAACAATATAGTTGAGTGGAACCCAAAGCAGGTCTTTTGCTCCACGTTCCAAACTATCTTTAGTCATTGCTATGTTTCTGTCTTGTGGTGCCTATGGAACCTTTTTTTCATCCTGTCTTTACTCATTTGTGTATGTTTTGATGACTTCAGTCAGCACATGATGATAATTGTTGAATAAATGTCATTATACTGTACTTGCTATTGTTACAGAACCATGCTGTTACTATAGAAAAGGCTTCCCTGGTGTACCTCTGCAGGTCTCTAAGTCTCTCCACCTCGCGGTCTCTGTCTTGCTGGGCTTGGGCCAGTTTGCGCTGGTACTGAGTCTGCAGCTCAGAGCGTTCCTGCTCAGCTGATCGTGTTACAGTGGCCAGACGTTCCATTAGGTCTTCACAATCCTGCCGTGTCTGTGTCTCCCTCTGGGCTGCCGATTCCTCGAGCAGCTTCACACGAGCCCTGGATGTGCACAGAAATATACGTACATCATCTGCTCTAAGCGTACAGACACACATAAGCTGCTTGAAGTGCAGGGAATTATGCATAATGTATGGTAAACATGTACACAGGCAATGCACATTTGCGCTAGGCGTGTATGTGTGTGTGTGCACGCTAAAACACAGAGTGGGTGTATGTGGTTGAGGAATAAACTACTTGTGTGTGTTCTCCATGAGTTCCATATCCTGTTTATGCCGCTGCTGGACAGTCTCTAGCAACATTTGGCTTTGCTCTCGCTCCAGCTGCAATGTCTTCACCTAGACAATAACACACAGGAGTTTTAAAGTTGTGCATGTACATAGAGGTAACATAAGATAGGAATTTGAATTGGCAGGGAAGGTTCTTATTTGTTTCCCTCTCATCACTACAACAGCATTAATGTACCTGTCCCTCCAGTTGGATGATGCGAGCCTGTAAAACTGGATAATCTCCAGGTTGCTGCTCTCTCTCTTTGAGTCTCTGCGGGACCCCTGCATCCACAACACCCCCGAGACACAGCAACTGAGACTGCATCATCTTTAGGAGAAGAGCAATCAAGTCAAACACAAACCAGGCGATAAATGTGTTCTTACACTTTGAATGAAGTGGTGACTTTGATGTTCCTAACCTGTTGTTGTAGAAGCAGCTGCTGCAGACTATCTGCTGAAAGTGTCACCTTTTCAGAAGATATGGAAAGGATTTTGAAAAACAATATGATATGATTGCCCAAATTATGACAACCCTATTACAAAAAAGCATGCATACCTGTTGTTGGACAGCAGTTGATGTATTTTGCTGTGGAATGGCTGGAAAATAAAACGAGTATGAGTAGCGATCATATTGACCTGCTCACATTAGATATAAAGCAAATAGTGAATACTGTATCTAAATATTACCGCAAAATTACCTACACCACATTGAGCCAGGCAATATAGTAGAGATAGGGTTGATTAACTGCAGCTGACTGGGCCCTCTTTGCACCCCGGATCCATTATTGGATGGTAGGTGATGAGGTTGGGACAGAGGCTGGGGTTGGGTGTAGCTAATGCTAGCAGCATGGACTGACAAAGGACCAGTAAGTTGAGGAGGGCAATCTAAGGGATGAGACAAATGTAGAGTTTGTCCGAGGTCTACTTTAGCATGGGGAGCGTTTGGTGAGGAGGGTGTTAAGGTGGGGGGGAGGTAAGGCTGGGTGGTGGCTGTATAGTCCGTGACTAAAGAAGGGGACTGCAGTGGAGTTAAGGGGCAAGGGGGAATGGAATCTGTAGAGGAGCAGAATGTGTAAACGATTATGGGCGTAACGTGATACCAGGTAGAATGAGGTCTCAGCTGTGGGTCTAGTAAAGGTGTTTTTCCATTAACAGCACCTGCTCGACTTGACTTGCAGTCTTCATGGTCAGTAACTCTCATTTATATAGAATTATACTTAATATTTGAGAAATAATTAATTATTTTTACTAAAAGATCAGAGGAACGTACAGAGGAGTTTTGTCAGGAATGAAAATGATCAATTGCATTTGCAAAGACCGTTGTAAGGAATCCAATCCATTTTTTGTGGCAATTTGGTTAAAAATAAACACATATTTCAGATATAGACATTTTTTAAAGGGGTAAAATTTGACCCGAGGACAACAGGTGGGTTAAACACAGCGGGTCACCTTTTGGTATTGCCTCAGCTAGCTTAACCTCGACGGAGGTGGTACTCAATAAAGTATCTGTTAGCAGGTACCAGGGACTTTTTTCATAACTTAAAAAGGTAGAGGCGAGTCGAGTAGATACCATGCAGTGGAAAAAAACAAAATGTGTGTGTGTGTCTGTGTATTGTGGCAAACCAGGGAAAACAGCCCAGCCAATTCAGCACAGGGGGCCTAAATTCAGATTGGTTGATGGCGGGAGTGTATCATCCTGTTCAAGCACTACAGCCACTAGGCACACGGCACTGGTCACACCTGCAGCCTCTCAGCCAAGGGAAGGCATTAACTGAGCCAGCTCAAGTCAGCGAGGGGGGAAAAAGACTTGGGAACAAAGGACCAAGCAGGCAACACCGCTGTGGCTTTCGCCAAGAGCCTGGGAAGGAGACACCAACTGGGAAAAATGACTGACCTCTCTCTCTCTCTTTCTCTGCTCTAACTCTACAGGACAATCTGTTTTAAGAGAAGACTACAAGAAGGCCAAAGGACTCCGGGCGGGAAGGATCCTCAGTTAAAGTTTGACCCACTACCCTTTTCCTTGAAAGATTCTTTTTTTGAAAGAAACTTTATGTGTAAAGTTAAGTGACTGTGTCTATTTCTATTGTGAATTGTGCCTCAAGTCCCCTGGGTTGCCACAGTATATACTGTACATATAAGTGAACAGTAGTTATTTGGATAAATACCTTGCTTGGTCCTCGTCTCTCTGACAGGAGTGGAGTGAGCAGTGGGGCTGGGCTGACCAAGGAAAGTGCTGCTGCACAAAACAACAGGGGAATGATAAAAATAGCACCAAAAAATAGTTCATGTGTTTAATGGTTTTACACAACAAATATCTTACCTAGTTTCCTTGACAGATGTAAGTGTGTCCTCTCTGCCCCTGGGAGCTTGTGAAGTGACTTGTTTACTGAAATCAAGAGCAATTCAGTATTGAGAAACAAGCTTCTTCTGTCATTGTATGTGTGACAGTATTTCTTTTTTGTTGTTGTACCTAACACTCGACTCCAGATCCATTTCTTCCCCCAGGGCTGAAAAGTTTTCCTGCTTGGTTGTTTTTGCCTCAGAGTTTGACACTGACATAGCCTTCTTCCTGCTCAAGGCTCCTGCTAACCAATCATCATCCTCCTCCTCCTCTTTCTGCTGGCTTTTAGAGATCTCAGGCTTGGTTTGTTTGGTGATATTTTCAGTTACGGCAGGGATGTCTGCTGGCATTTTTGCAGCAGACGTGGCATGACTACCAGTCAGGGAGGGTCTTCTCTCTAATAACGGAGAGGAAGGAGCCTTTGGAGACACTGTTGAAGTCTCTTTGGCATCATCCTCTGAAAAGGCGTGGTCGTCTTTTGTCTTGAGGCCTAGCCAGTCAGCCGAGTTGCGGTGCCTTGTGGGGGTGGTGGGATTTGGTTTCTTCTCTGGGGTGGAGGGATTCACATCATCTGTAGAAAATCTGATGATGAGAAAAAAAAAGTGTTCAGTTTACCATAGTCTCGCTTTGCCAGAGAATCCTCTATATGCTGCGAAGGAGGGTCTGGCTAGTCCACGCAGCATTCCCGGGATGCGAGAAAAACGTTCTCTGGTTTGTTGGCATTTCTTTAAACCAATCACAATCGTCATTGTCGGCGCTAAGCTCCGCACAGAGCCGCTGCAAAATAGCCTCGGGTAGGAACTTGTTTTGATGGAATGTGTACTTCAAAAGGTTATTTTAGTTCTGCGAAAGAGAACTCAGATTGGACGGATAGTCTAGCTAGCTGTTTGGATTTACCCTACAGAGATCTGAGGAGCAGTTAACCATAGTCCTCAGAAATCCACACAACACAAAGAAAGCTTAAGAAATTTAGGGAAATAAGGAATTTCTGGCAGCACCGGAGCAATCCCGGAAATGGAACGTTGTGAATCTAGATATTCCCGTTGACCTGGGCTACCTGCAACAATATGCGAAACCCATAGTCACAAATCTGGGTGTCAAAATAGACAATGGTTTTAAACTTGATAAACAGATAAATAATGTTGTTAAATTGTTTATCACTTCAGGCTTTTCTTTAGAATTAAACCTGTTTTATCTCGTTAGCACTTTGAGCATGTGGTTCATGCTTTTATCTCAACTCGTTTAGACTACTGTAATGCACTTTACATTACCGTTAACCAAATCTCTCTCTCTCTCTCTCTCTCTCTCTCTCGCTTACAGTTAGTACAAAACTCGGTCCATTTTAGAATACATTTTAACATCTTATTGTTTGTCACTGAATGGGTTAGGTACCTCTATACATCTCACACCTTTTACAAGTTTACACCCCCCCCTCACGGTCAGCTGCAGCCCTTAAATTGTGGAATGAGCTACCTCCACAGGTCAAATTGGCCCTGACCCTCGAATCTTTTAAATCCGTCTTAAAACTCACTTGTATTCCCTGGCTTTTAACCCAGCACGAGAACCGTGTGGTCTTATGTTGTTTTATGTGTTCTACGTGTTTTTATTTCTTGTCCAGCACTTTGTAAACCTTTGTTTTTTAAAATGTGTTACATAAATAAAATGGATTGGATAGACTAAGTTGACCATGACAGGCAAAAAAGCCAACCGTAAAACACACCATGACAGACAGACAGACAGACAGACAGACAGACAGACAGACACACACACACCTGACAGACGGCCTGCGGGACTGGCGCCCCTCAGGCGTGGATCCCAACGTGGGCTGATAGGAGCCAAATGTGAGGTCACCTTCTAAAAGTGGTTCTGATAAATAGGAACAAAATTAGTCTTCCAATATGTTCTTTTAAAACAGAACTTGCTCATACTTCTGCGAGCAGACGTTCCGGGTGTTCTATTACCTTTCACACTGAAGGTCTTCTCGTGTTGCTGCTTCTCTTGAGACTGAGGCTGGTCCTTCCTCTCGCCCGTGGGAGGTCGCTCCAGAAGACGAGGTGAAGTCAAACTCTCCAGAATGTCATCGAGTTTAGTACGTGGTCTCTGAGGGGTCTCACTCCTGAGATTAGATACAGCAGAGGGAATGGCGAAAGAGACCACATTAAGATGCAATAGAAGAAAGGAAGAGTTTGTCAATTTTGCAACAACCACAAAAAAAGTAGAACTGAAGGCAAACCAGATTAGTAAAGAATTTATATGTCTGAAGATGAAAGATGAAAGAAAACATTGTCAAAGTTTGGCTTTGCTGGTAGCGGCAGCCCAAAGCACTAAAACTGAAATGATTCATCGTTAAGCGCTATAAATAAGGACAACGATAAGATTGAGACAGGAAGAGCGAGAACAAAGCTGTTACCTTCCCTTGTTGGACCAAAGCACAGTCTCTTTTTTCTTGGAATTGTTTTTATCACTGTCAAATCCCAGTGCGTCCATGAGGTCATCTTTATCGTCGTCAAACGTGACATCACTTCGTTTTTTTGCTGCCTTAGCTGATGAACAAAGAATATATAAACAGTACTTAATAGACTGTTTGATTCATGTTTAAAAACTAAGAATTGCAGATAATTTAAGGCTCACATGTTTCAGTCTTTAAGATAGGTGATGCTAAAGGAGATGGCACAGATTTTTCAGGTATGGCCTGCTGTATGCTAGATTTGGGTTCGGGCTTGGTTTCATCTGGAAGCAAGTCATCAAGTAGATCTGCCAAGGGATCATCTAGATCTGCAGCAGAAATAAGATTCTCATCACATTTTATGGACACCAAACTGTAAAGCAGTAAATTATAGAAATCATATCATTTGTCTAGGTTTTTTTTTTTTTTTATATCACATACGACAATATACACGTTTCAAATATATTTAAAGTATGAACATATAGTCTGATTATACACTGAGTTAACAGGTTATATAGTATACTATATTTGGTGTTGTATTGGCTTGCATTCACTGAGGGGCATTTTTTTTAAATATATATATTGTCCCCCTTACGTATTTAAACGGGTGGACAAAATATTAGAAATACCTTTTAACACAAAGCAGTTAGCTCAACAAAAATAGGATTTATTGGAGGGCTGTTGCATTTGATTGCATGAGATTTGGTACAGGTGTACCAAAGAAACTGTAACTCACTAAATGATCAAATATTGACTGGATAGCTATCTTACTTTCAGATTTGTACATTCGCATAACAATTCCAATGTCATTTGTGAGTGTATCTCTCCTGTTTAAACTTCCCACAGATATTATTCAACTACAAGTAAAGAGGTAGACACACTAATGTACCTTTATCGTAAGGTGTCTGACCAAGACATTCATCATCATCACCACCTCCACTGTCTAAATGAATGCAGCAGTTTGGAGAAAAACAAGGCAACGCTATCAGTAAGCGAGTGCTGGGTTATATAAGGGCTCAGTGTTTGAGATGGATTGGAAAGGGAGGCTAACACACCATAGAAGCTGTACTTCTTGTACTTATGTGCTGTAGACGATGGTGCAGAGTTAGGCGTCCTCCCTCTTGTGCCGGGTTCATCTGAGTGAAGAGGGGAAGACAAGGCTCTCTCTAATTGCTGCTATTAATGCAAACTTCAAAGCCGGCAATAAAGTGTGGCTAATAATAAGAAAATAATTTATGCAAGAACTCTGCACTGAATTACCTGCTCCCTCTGGTTTTACTTTACTTTCTAACATGGACGAGTCTTTCTTTGGTCCTTCGCTGCCAAATGGCTTTGTTTGTGCAGGAGCTGAACTGGGCTTTTTCTTTGATGGAAAAAGGTCAGCATCCATATCATCCATATCCTGGAAAAGGATACAGAAAAACAACAGACATTGTCAGTGGACCTGAGACCATGTAAGGACAACTACAAAGCTGAACTATGTCTTTGCATTTCCCCAGTTTATTATGGGGCGTTCATGTCACCTGGGAATATCAGAGACCGCCCCCGTGATTATGTTGTTTTTTTCAACTACCAGCGTTCACATGATGCGTGTTCTTCTTCTGTTATATTGCCGTTTGGCATAACAACTTGTTGCATGACTGCCACCAACTGTTGGGCGTAGCCTAGAGCAGGTGTGTGAAAACATGGAGGCCACAATAACAAAGATTTGCTGCTGTTTTCCACAAACAGCACATCGACAGGTGTATGTTTGTGTTATCTGCAGGACAACCAACGGGAAAGGACATGGATACAGTGTTTTTTTATACATAGGCCTATGTATGACTAATTTGAAACGTGTTATATCTGTGTATGTTTCTTGGCAGAGGCGTTTGTCCACAATATTATTGTTATAATTGTTATTGAAATATTTTCAGTGAACCAAAGTCGCCTAAATCAACCGTTGGTTGTCAACAACGCGTCACCAACTGGGCAAACTCTGTTAGCAAAATCTAGCCCGAGTTTCCCACATCAGATTCCCACTTGAAGTGATGTGAATGATGATGTTTTCACTGGGAAAAATGTGTTTCCGATTATCTACCTTCATGTTCTTCAGTATGTCATTGGGATCAGCTGCTGAGACATCAGAGTCCTTGAACAGAAAAGAAAACAATAAATAATAAAAAATTGACAATAAAAAAGTGCTAAATATATAACACTGTATCTTTTAACATCTCGGTCTACATACCTCAGTGTCCCCACCATCCCTCTTTACCTCCTCTGCTAGCATACTGAAGATGTTATCTGTGGCAGATGTGCTGTAGAAGAAAAAAATGTAACTCACTTTTATTTTTATAATTGATTGTAACTCTTAGATTCCTCCCACCTACCGATTCAGTAGTCCACGGCGAGTTGCTTTCCCCATTACTGGGAGTTCTGGTGAGTACAATGTTCAGAGAAAACACAAAACTTTCACAATAATACAATTATAATAAATAATAATGATAACACTGTTGGGTTTTAGAACTGCTCACTTACTTTTATCATCAAATAGGCTGTCGAGCAAATCTTCATCTCCGAATGAACCTTGGGAAAACCGACAAGCTTGAGACTCTTCAGCTTATTACACTTTATGTGGTCATAACATTTATGCTCCATTCTAATTATACTGCCACCAGCTCTAATATATTTTGACTGTAGGCCTATACTGTTTTTATGTTATTCCATATATGTTAAAATTATTGGTTGTGAATAGATTTCTGTATATCTAATACAATAACAATATAGTAAGTACAGCATTCAAACGTGAGGAACTTACTTTTGGATGGTTTGCTCTTCAACTTTGTAGCCTGTAAATGTGAAATTATATAATAAATTAGCAATTTTACAGCTGGATTACATTAACCCAACTCCTGGGTCCACTGCAGAGAGCAAATCAATTGTAAACATACAAAGTAATTTTTTTTTTTTTTTTTATTCCATTTAACCATAACCCACATATTGTGATAACGTTGATAATGGAACCAGTTTGACTTACCATGTTAAATCTCTCCTGGTAGCGTTCAATTGAGTGTAGCTAGGTTAGCTAGCCAAGTTAAATCTGATTAGGCGTCTCCCGTCTCCATTGGTAACCTCTCTGTTAGCTAGCTAGCTACATCGATAAACGTTCAATAAGAAACACACGATTGTAGTTAACGTTAGTTAATATGGTGACAAATATTGTTTCATGCTTTAATGCTGTCGTGCTTAAGTTAGTCGTTTAGCATTTTTAAGTTGCCCATTTACTCACAGTAAAGTTAACATTGAAACGAACCTGAAGGAACACCGCTGCTACACAACGCATATTGCAAACCTACGCTAATTCAGTCTTCTAACACAAACTGTATGCGTATCATTACAAAGTTATAGATTTATGCTGAACACACTGAAAAGGGGAAATCAGAAGGGTAATGTTTGAGGGATTACAACACTGCAGCACTAACGTACCACAAAGCCATAACCGTAACCGGAGAGAGACACACGCTTCCTGTTTTCAGTCCGCAGTGTATTGTGGGTGGAGTAGTTTTAGCGTACCCTTTAAGGCAAGGGTCAGCAATAGCTTGTTTTGGACTTGCTTTGACATATTTAACTTGCTTACTTGGTGAAATCTACCGAAAGGTTTTACCACCAGGTGGCGCTAGAGCTTAAAATAATTGGTCAGAGCAAATCAGTTACAATAAAACTGAAGAGCTAAATAATTTATCTTATGAAGCCTATGTTTTATTCAGTGAGGTCTAGGCCTGATGTTGCACTCTTAATAAGCAAATAACCAGTAAGCACATTGCTCAAAGTTAGCTTTACACAATTCCTCATGAGACTTCAGGCTATTTCAGGCGTGACAGAGTTGGGATTAGACATGCATGCCAGCATCATTGATCATTCTGTCAATACAGATAATTGTTCCATTAACATATACAAGTAGACAACCTCTGTTTAAAATGCCTTGCCATTAATGCAAGAAGATTTTTTTTTGTAGATAACTGATGATGGAGGGTTTGTTGTTTCATGCTCTAGATCAATATTCAAGTGCATTAAATACCTTAAAGCATGAAATGTACCCTTTTACACGTTCAAAGCAGAAATAACTGAACATTAATATTTGTGTTTTATGATGACAACCACATTTAAACAATTTTAAGCATTAAAAAAATTATATTTAAAATGTAATCCTGGTCTCCTATATACGTGTGTTGCTTTTTTTTTTATGACAGCATTGAAACTTATGAAACTTTTTAAGACCCCGCAGTATGTAGTCTTGCTTATTTAAAGTTAATGTGATGACAATTGATTATGAAGCAAAATGTGCAGGAAAAAATTATGTATACTTTGAAGGAGAACACCATTTACTGTAATGCTGCCTACATATGCAATGTCAAATAATTGTTTTAGGAGGCAAAAGACTTTGATCACAGGATGACAATAAAGCTCTATGCAACCAAATATGAATTGACAAGAAATGAAACTATGTCAAACTTTCTTAAAGAAGAAGGACGTGAACAAGAAAAATAAATTCTTCACTGAAGTTATTATTAGGAGATGTATGCTTTTTACATAAATCATCAGCAAATTAAGCCCAGTTATTCTTTGTGCATGCGAGAAACAATGTTCATTGGCATTCAGAAGTACATGGCACATAAATGCCTTTCCTTTGCTTTATTTTAGCCTTGGGATTCTCCCGTGAGAACATGAACCTTTAAGGGATTAACAGAATGGGCATACCAGACCTGCCTTATGGACATACCTGACATGTACAATACAACACAGGACTTTAGCTCTTTTTTCAGAAAAAAATAGGTCACTTATGAGATCTTAAGAGATGTTACTTTTTAAGCTGCATACAGTCAAAGCTCATCCTCTCCTCATACATTTAAAACAATTCATTACATTTTTATTTTTTCGAAAAGAAAGCAAAACATGAAATCAAACACATGATTACTGCCTGTTTTTATCCAGAGGCACATAACTTGTTTTGTCACTTTGTACCCTGACAGTATATATATAAATTCAGTTTTTTATGACGAATAAGCAGCATATGTCAGGCTTCATTTTCCAAATTGTAATTCACTCAGTTGCTGCATCCTGTTCCAGTGATGAGAGCATCTGCAGGTCAGATAGGGGGAAGCCACGATGATCAAAACAGGCTTCATTGTTTGTTTTTTCAAAATCCTGGTGGAAGTCTGGGGCATGAGCTGTGTTTGCAGATAAATCTGACCAATGAGAGAAAACAACAAAATAGATTAGGCTATAGGAAACCTGTCCTGTAGTATCCAGGGAAATAAGTCCTGAATAGAGGCCACTGATACAAAAAAAACAAAAACAGCACAACAAATCAGGGTTGATAGCTTTCAAAGCTGTAAAGTATATACACATTTGATTTCTGGTTCATTTTAGGGGTTAAAAATAACAAATGACAGCGCTCACCTGATGCTCACCAGACTGCAGGAGGAGGAGCACCAGGGAAGTACACTAAAAAAAAAACACAAATGATGTAGGGGAATAACCATTCTTCAAAGAAAAAATCACCCTGAATACATTTCCTCCAAACAAATGATTGAGTTAGCCAGTGAAAGATATCACATTAAAGTCCTTTGATCTACACAAAACATCCAGTAGATGTTCAACTAGTTTATTACTTCATATTAAGATATTTTAGCTGCATTAAGCGTTTTGTTGTAGGGAGGTAATGTATTTATAATAGCCCTCCAAAGAGATGACGGATTGTTACTCTGCCTATGAATCATTTAGCATTAGCCGTGAATACTTGAACGCTCAAAGTGGGGCAGGCATCTTAGCTCTTTATGCATCTGTGCCTTTGTAACATGCACCGCTGCTCCACTTTGTCCCCTTGTCTGGAGCACCTTCTGTAAACCTCCCCTAATGTACACACACACACACACACACACACACACACACACACACACACACACACACACACACTGTGTCTCTGTCACACACTGAGATTCTCAGTTTTGGTGTTCATACGCACAATTTATTACTTCATCAAATAACATTTGCTTACAAAACTGGTTTGATAAAATTTAGCATTTGCCCAATTTTTGTCCTAAAATACTGACAAAAAATACCAACACTGCTAGACTCAGATAAGTTGTGTTCAAGGTAAAATGCAATGTTTATATTCTTAAAGCAGTAGTCCACTGATTTTACACATGACTTTCAGTTTACATGTGATCAGGAGAAGCATTTTGCCTATGAAAACAGTTGTATAATCTGAGTCTGAGAAAATTATATGGTTATCTCACCTCAGCCCAATATCCCAAAGAATTATAGTAAATCAACGGGGCGCCCCTGGAGCTTAAAGGAAGTGCGTACCATTAAGGCTGAGTCTTTACCGCAGCATCTTTCTCCCTGGCCTTTCCTGTCTGTCACTATATAATAAAACAAAAGCAGAAATGCAACAAAAGATAACCCCTTAAAAAACAAACAGAATTACATCAACATTGTCTCAGAATTGACATCCAATCCCAGTGTTCAGTGTTATTAATGCAGGCTGTGTGCCCCTACAATAGATTGTAATTTAACGTCTGGGGTTTTGTCTGATGGGCTTATCTCAGCATGGGGCTCCAAGCAGTAAGGCTTTATTTTAAAAATCCTGAGTTTGTGTTTTGGAAATAACTATAAAAATAGGATGTAAATAGACCCAAAGCTCTGATACTGTTGTTTGAGTTGAATACATTGTCTAAAGCAGGTGTTAATTGCCAATGGTTTTTCCTTCAAATGCTCCATTCAACGGTTGATGCGCCATTCAAAACCAAGTCTGTATCAATTGATTATTCATTTTAACTTTATTCTTCAGTAGTATTGTAACATGTTCAGCTGACCTCCTTTCCGTTGATTAGAATATTATATGGGTACCTAGCAATTCACTGCAGTTAATTCACTGAAAGAAATTATGAAATTATATATTTGTATATTATATACAAACTGGAGTTTTGAGGGTATGGATGCTTACCAAACATGGGACACTAATGAAACAGGCTATCAAGTTGCATTAATACATGATAGAATTGTAAGTGCCAGAATGTTTGGACCATCATAAGGCACTAAACGTCAGGCCATGGCCTCTGCTGCTTGGAAGAGCAGTACTAAAATCCAGGGAGTATCCCTTTAAGGCCCTTGTAGCCGTATAGTACAGTTCCTCAGTCTGTTTTCATTGACCTGATTGTTTGTGTGTCCTTACCTCGTGATGCTCACTGTTGTCATTTGTGGGTTTCTGCTGCTCCATTGCTCTTCATGTATGGCACTTCTTTCTCAGTGGTCTCTTTCTGCCTGAGATACAGAACTTAATACTCAATATTAAATCCTCTATATTATTAATCATCCAAATGTCTTCTTGAACATACTTATCTAGACACAGTTTGGTAAAGGAACCCTATTAGTACAGGCCAGAAGTTTGGACACACCTTCTCATTCAATGTGTTTTCCTTATTTTCATGACTATTTACTTTGTAGATTCTCACTGAAGGCATCAAAACTATGAATGAACACATATAAAATTATGTACTGAACAAAAAACTGTGAAATAACTGAAAACATGTCTTATATTCTAGTTTCTTCAAAGTAGCCACCCTTTGCTCTGATTACTGCTTTGCATACTCTTGGTATTCTCTTGATCTCTTGATGAGCTTCAAGACGTAGTCACCTGAAATGGTTTCCCAACAATCTTGAAGGAGTTCCCAGAGAAAAAAAGACCTTCACTCTGCAGTCCAGCTCACCCCAAACCATCTCGATTGGGTTCAGGTTTGGTGACTGTGGAGGCACAGCACTCCATCCATCTTGGTCAAAAGCCCTTACACAGCCTGGAGGTGTGTTTGGGGTCCTTGTCCTGTTGAAAAATAAATGATGGTCCAACTAAACGCAAACCGGATGGGATGCCATGCTGCTGCAGGATGCTGTGGTAGCCATGCTGGTTCAGTATGCTTTCAATTTGGAATAAATCCCCAACAGTGTCACCAGCAAAGCACCCCCACATCATCACACCTCCTTCTCCATGCTTCATGGGTTTGCAGCACTATCAAAAAAGCAAAGGGTGGCTACTTTGAGGAATCTAAAATATAACACCTATTTAAGAGTTATTTCAGTTTTTTGTTAAGTACATAATTCCATATGTGTTAATTCATAGATTTGATGCCTTCAGTGAGAATCTACAGTGTAAATAGTCATGAAAATAAATAAACGCATCGAATGAGAAGGTGTGTCCAAACTTTTGGCCTGTACTATATGTCTTGATTTTTCTTAGCTCCTAATTTTGCAAGCTAGCTGTTGCCGTGCTCCATGGTGCTGCTGTAGCATCCTGGTATTGTTTGTCATTGCTGTGAGTGGTTGAGAAGGGGCCTGGGGAGATTGCACTTTGAGTCAATTATCAGCCATTAACTCGAGAGTTCTGATGCTTTCCCTGCATTCATCTCTCCATTAAAAAAAACAAACCTGGAATACACTGTTGTCATGTATCAAGCCACTTAATCCGCACACTGTTGCTCAAGGCAAACCCTAAAATAATCACTGGAGGGATTTCAAATCAATAATGCAGATAAGTCTCTCCCTCACTCGCCCACACATAAACACACATGCAATTTCAGTGTTTGTGTGTGTTCATATTTGTTGTATGGGTGCAAATATTTGATGTGTATTTATTTTATGAAGTATTTCATGTTTTTCTCACAAGCCTCAAGCTATTGAATTTGTCTTTTATTTGCCAGGCACTGGAAAACAAGAAGGAGTCTCTTATTTCTGTTCCACAATTGAAAACACAGACACATTTTTAATGACCACTATTCTTTGGTGCCTGCTAAAAACCACAAGAGTTCATGATCAGTACTTACGGTTTGATTTTGCTGGAGAATCTCTGCCTAATGATGAGAGCCATGGTGGTCAGAACCACCATTGTGGTACACATGGTCCTACCTCCAAGGATCTTTTGCCTTGGAACAGATGGTGGTTTACAGCATTGAGACTTCGCCTATTGAAAGGCTTCGGTAGTAAAAGGCAGTTTGAGGTGTAACAATCTGACAACTCCCGTCTTTCCTCTTGGCTCTCCCTCAGGATTGGGGAGATTAGCTCAAAGGATTAGCTAGGATCAAGGCAGGACTAGGAGGTAAACAGAGCATGCTGTGTGTTTCTATTCTATTCTATTCTAAAACAACCCACCTCTTCACCATGTTATCAACACAGCAGGCCACATTAACCACATCTCTATTTTTTAAGAAAGGGCAGCATTTTGTAAGAAGTCCTGTTTAAATTGGCTGGCACTTTACAACATGGGTGTACAGTAAGGATTAACAGATACCAATCACATTACCGTATCTTGATAAAACTAATTCACTGTTGGCCAAGTGCAGTGTTCCTAAAATATAAAATGACAAGAGAGATAGTAGGATATATATAGCAACTTTCAGCAGCTTATACTTAGCACTGCTGACTCAGCAGAGAATAAAGGAGCAGTAGGCCTAGCAGCCTGGTATCACCAAGTGGTATATGAATAACACGGCAATTTCATAAGTCATTTTGCGTACTTCCACAATGCATTTTTTTGCATATCGTGGATTTTACGTCATTTAGTTGAGTGTCATTTAGTCTCTCTTCTGACTCTTATTGTGACAAAGTATAAAGAGCGACGCAAGTGAATGAATTCAATGACAAAGAACTTAGCTTAACATGCACTGACATGACACACAAAATGTCTTTAAAAGTAACATGCTTTTCATATGCCTATCCATGAGATCACGTTGGGCCAAGCAACAGAAAAGAAAAGGTCTAATTATGTCAACACGTGAGAGTAAATGCAGAGGAACTGGATTTGAGCAGATTTAAAGGGATTAAACATTGTGGGAGTCACAGGGTCACAGTTTTTTTTTGTATTTTTACTTCAAAATTGTGTTGAATACAAAGGTCAGTCATGATGAAAAAAATTTACAATCATCACAATTAACTGTTCAAAATGTAAAAATGTATCTATATCTAGTGAACAGCGCTAAGTGGGCACAGACTGATTAAAGCAAATGCCACATGATATTTGGAAAGAACAGTATTTTCATGGCAGTTTTATTAGATACACATTCGGTAGAAGGCACGTCCAAGTCAAATGTGACCTCTTGTCCATTGTTGGGTTAAAGTTTGCATTTTCTTCATCTTTGCTCTCTCTCCTTTTAAAAATGTGGTCTTTTACAAGAGTATAAAAACAAGGAGAGAGAATAGACATCTCACACACACACACACACACACACACACACACACACACACACACACACACACACACACACACACACACACACACACACATTATTAGCCATAAAAGAGCCCGATTCCTGGTATTTAAAGTGTATTATGTCATATAGCCCACAAACAGCCTACATTAAACTGAATTCTCCAGATACATTGCTTCCCTTAAAGGTCAGTACAGTCAATGTCCCCCTCTCATATTAGGCTGTGGCCCACATAGAAGTATCCGGGAGTTCACATCCAATAAACCCATACTAAAAGCTTCACCCGGTTGAGGTTGAGAGCTTAGTCCAGCCCACTTCCTCATAGATGGCTGTGATGCTGAAGTAGACCATAGCGAAGAGTTTGTTCCACGCAGCGGCCACCTCTGGTGTCATAACCTCAGAAAACTCTTCTCCTAAGACCTCCAGTATCACGCCACTCAGGATCTGTGCAAGACACAACCAAACACAGTACCTAAGACATTTTGAGCTTCCATTAAAGCAAACACTTTGGGAAATACGCTGCAGAAAGTTAGATGAGAAGATTGATAACACTCATTTGTCTGTACAATAAATAGGAAGCTACAGCCAGCGGCCAGTTAGCTTAGCATAAAGACTGGAAACAGAGGGAAACAGCTTGCATGGCTCTGCACAAACATAATAAAATCTGCCTACCAGCACCTCAATAGCTCACTAATCAACACGTCACTGGTTGGCGGTTTTGAAAAGCGTTATTCCATTACAGATATGGATCAAAAGGTAACAGGTTATGTGAAATGATTTCTTGTCTGACCTGTGTTTTCCTCTTTCTCTTCCACCTCTGCTGAACCCAGGCTTCCTCTCTGTTTTACTGGATTGTCTGGGTCCATTCACTGACAAAGATGGCGGCAAGTTGAAAAGCTAAATCCTTGAATCCAAAGGTACTTTGTGATTTCCTCTGGGTCACATTAAAGAATGTACTTCTGCAGTTTATGTTTAAGGGTCTACTTTCTGCCCTCTAGTGGTCAAAAATACCTTTATGCAGCTTTAACCGTTCTGACCTTTACAGTTAATGTGTGAGTGAGTGAGTGAGTGAGTGAGTGAGTGAGTGAGTGAGTGAGTGAGTGAGTGAGTGAGTGAGTGAGTGAGTAAATGTGTGAGTGAGTGAGTGAGTGAGTGAGTGAGTAAATGTGTGAGTGAGTGAGTGAGTGAGTGAGTGAGTGTGTGTGTGTGTGTGTGTGTGTGTGTGTGTGTGTGTGTGCGCGTACATGCGTGTCACTTCTTTTTATTATTTACAGATGCTTTACCTTAAAGTATACAGGCTCCACCTTGTGTCGGAGTGCATGTGCCTTGCCCACCACCTTCAGCACTGAGGCCACCTTGTCTGAGTTGTCCAGGCTCTCCACCACTGTATTCAGGGCATTCATGACTCTGTGAGCATGCTTCCTAAGCTGGGCACTCCTCTCCAGCTCCTCCGGGTCCTCGATGTTCTTGAACTGGCTGAAGTACTGCTTGGATGAGGGAAAGTTCACAAACAGCCTGCGAAAGGAAGGAGAGTCAAAGTAAATGAGAGATATATGAATGAGGAGCTGCTGGGAATCTCCACTAATCTCATCTCCCTTCAGCCTCCATCAGCTCGATCCGGCAAAACCCACTTCATTCATTCTTCTTTTGAGCTGGCAAGATACCAGATTAAATATCAGTACTGACACAAGAGTGTTGCATATTTTCCCTCCATGTTTGTTTGTTCAAACTGTACTGCGTGATATGTATTCCAGATATTGGAAAATAGTTTTCTTTGAAGTGTAAACCAGTAGTAAGAGCAAGCATGTTTTTTTACCTTCATTAGTACATTTTTCTACTTGCGATTATAATAATAATAATAATAATAATAATAATAATAATAATAATAATAATAATAATATGCATAATGTGCATAGGGCAAAATAAGGTAAAATACTTCCTGTGGTTTCACAATGTAATTACAGCTAAAATTATTAAATAATTAATATAATGTGCGTAACAGATGTTCCTCCTGAAGGTTGATATAGCTTTGATAGTGTCTGGGAGGAAGGTCTAAATTTTTAGCAAATAAATCAGGTATAGAAAAATAATATCCCTGACAACTGTGCACATTAATTTGATACTGGATTATATAACTGGTTCTTCTCTGTAAAACCAGTGTGATAATTAACTCATTAAATCATGGTTTTAAAGAAGCATATCCTTTTTAGATAATTACATGCTAATATTTATTTGTTGTGGTGTTATTTATCACTACCTGAGTTGAAAAACTCATGGTGTAAAGCATATCTTGAATGAAAAATCTGGTCCTTGTTACTGTGGGGTTCCCATTGTGGACCCGTTGACCCAGATGTCTGAGTGTTTCTGCACTGTGGATCCTGCCGTCCTAAACAAGAAAAAAATCCTGCATGATTTTAATATCTAACAAAACGTTTTATGTGCTAATTAGAGATGGTGAGATGAAGAAAATTAACCCTCAGCCCACCTGATGCTGCCTTCCTTTTACTGTATGGTTGAACATTGTTATTACTGCAAAGACAACTAACATTTCATATTTCATTTGGCCTAAACATAGTATTTCTGTTCAAGATCTAGGTTTGATATTTCTTTGCACAGCTTGCTTTTTCTGAGAACAAATACAGTTCAAAGACTTTTATTTTAATCTTATTTTGACCCTTAGAGAATAAGTAAAGAGAAACCTAAAAACACCCCCCACCCACAGTCTGGGAAGAGGGCCAATGCATCTGGTTGCTGGTCTTAACCTGATGTCCCATTTCCCAATGCCTCTGCCACAACAAGCAAATATGTATCTGTTAAGCTGAAGCATATGGCTGGATAGAGTTTCACTTGTGTTTTCAAATGTTTGAGAAGGGAGGAGACGGAAGGTGGTGTTCTAATCTCTCACTCTGGGTGGAGTGCCTTGGCAAAAGTGCTGGAGCCAAGGATTCTTAGTTGCAATGCAAACTAATGAGGAGCCGTGGTGTTTAATCTTTTTCTCCTGTAATTGCATGACCTGTGGTTGCATATAAATAGCCTCATTAGTATTTTATATGATCGCTTAATCCTTCCTTATCTATTCTTCAGGACTAACCGAAGAGCTGAATCCAGAGAAAGTTTCAAATTTCAGAGACAGCGTCATAATTTGCTACTTTAGATTTCTTACCCGAAAGACATTTAGTTTTAAGGATTCTAGTTGACACTGAAGTTCAGGGGAGCGACACTGATCTGCTCTTACTGCTAATTGGAAAATGTACCACGGTTGTGCTTGCTGATCAATCCTCATTCCACGAATTCCTGAAGGTTGCAGGGTCTTTGTGAAGGAATGTTGCAGAAGGAAATAAATTAAGAGTTAAATTAATCTAGCTTCAACATGTTTATCATAGAAATAAGAGGAGTGGGATACTGATTTGTATCATAAATGTGCTGCAGCTAACAGTCAGTAATCTGTAAAAAAAACAGTATCTTACTGATGTTTACATGTAGGCTACTGTATATCACGCCCTGCCTTAACCTCCCTATCAACTCTTACCTCCTGCAATCATAGAGGATTATAAAGACATGTGTCATGCAGTGAATCACGACACACATGAAAGACTGTCAAAAGGGAATTTCAGTCAGGGCAAGCCAGGGCAGTCAAGGCAAGCCTGTGGTGGAAGAAGTATTTAAATCCTTTAAGTACCAATACTACACTGTAAAAATACTCTGTTACGAGTAAAAGTCCTGCAGTGAAAATGTTACTTGGTAAAAAGTATGTATTACAAGTAACTCAATGCAGAAAAATCCTCACATTTTAGGAACTGGAAACGTTCTGTCAAGTGTTTCATTGGCTAATCATTTTAGCTGTACTTGTAGGCCTGTTTATTGTTGGGTGGTTTAATTTAAAGTAATACTTGTATCTCATAAACTACATGTGTTTTGTGTTAAAAAATCTTAACTTGTAGAGTAACAAGTAATTAAAGCTGTCAGATTAGTGTCGTGTAAAAAGTACAATATTTCTCTCTGAATCTACTTAAGTTGTTCTTAGGTACAGTACTTGAGTAAATGTAGTTAGTTACATTCCACCACTGCAACTGTGCCTCAAACAGATTTGCATGATTGCCATAACATGTTGAATTAACTGATGAAAAATATAATCAACACATGTAGTGATAGACAATAAGCTACAACTCTCTCATCTCTTGAGGAGTCTGCGGTTTGGGTAAGGGTTTGAGTGCCAAAGGTACGGTGGCCGACAGGGAAAACACCCTGCAACTTCAGAAAACACATGCAAATGGGCAAAACACAAGAAAATTAAGAAAAAAAGTTAATTAATTTGACAACACATGTGCAGCATTCAGCAAACGTGCTGCAAATACACACAACACAACCATAAATGGGAAAACAAATGCAACAACAAAAACGCTGCATCCAGATTACACAACGGAAGTTCTCCAGGCCTCTAGAGGGAGCAGCTAAGTGGAACAGCTGGATTTTTGACCCCACGGAACGAGAGCGAGCGAGCAGATGAGAGGTTTGTTTGGAAACGGGACCAAAAGTGAAGATAGTGGCGACTTAAAAATGTTAGTATTCATTTTAACATTTGGCCCTCCTCTTTTACAGTATTTTAAAAGAGCAACACTCTTTAAAAATGTGTGCGTGTGTTGTCAAATTAATGAAGTTGTTTTTCAGGGTTTGTGTGCTTTTCTTTTTTGCATCGTTTTTTATTTGTAAAACATTCGCTTATGTATTTGGTTGTGTTGTGTGTATTTGCAGCGCATTTGCTGAATGCTGCACGTGTGTTCTCAAATTAATTAACTTGTTTTCTTAATTTGCTTGTGTTTTGTTTATTTGCATGTGTTTTCTGAAGTTGCAGGGTGTTTGCCCCTGTCGGCCACCGTACAAAGGTGTCTGACTGATGGATTAGAATGTTTATCCTTTCCATCTATTTATTTGATTAATAGGATTAAGACAAAGAGGGAGAGGCGAGAATATCACATGCAAAAATATGACTGACTGAGTTCCTTTGAAACTTGTGAAGTTAATGAGCTCATTTGAATTTTGCAACTACATTCTGAAGGAGGACATTCCCACAGTCTGGGTGTAAGATGATTGAGATAGATTTTTTTGTTTTGTTTTCTGTGGCAGAAAAGCATCCGTAGCATCCATAGCAAGTGTACTTGCAGAAATGAGGAGAAAATGTATGAAAAGTCCTTAGGAATTGAATGGTATGCATACAGTTTTGTATGTCATGCAACTGCTGATCAGTCTTCTCCCTTCTTATTACACATTCAGAGCTTTTATAACCTTTGTCACCTCTCTACCAGTATCTTCGTCTGTTGGAATATTAGAAATATCTTACTAACTCTGCACTCAACCTGCGTTAAAAGATTTCAAACATAAAACAGGAGAGTAAAACTACAAAAAAGAAATACCTGATTAGTATGGCCACCCCAGCGTCTTCACGGTTCTGGTAGACTTTGGCCCAGGAGTCCTGGATCATCACCCTCTCCTTGTCAGTCAGTGGGCTTGGTCGCTCCAGGTGGTCCCCTTCTTCCTTTGCCTGCATCCTCTCCATCTGGGAAAACATTTGTGCAGAGCTCAGCACATGCAGAAGGCAGGGCTGATGAGAGTAACCCCCCGCACCCCCCATCCCTCAAAATAAACACTATATTTCTACCTTTTTCTTGTTTGTGTCTCTTTCTTGGTGAGAGAGGAAGAAAATCTGTTTCCCTTCCCCCCTTTATTCCGGGTGACAATCTTTGCTCTCCACCTTTGAATCTCTGCTGAGCGAGAGTGTGAGTGAAGAACAGGCTGAAAAAAAACACAAGAAACACACGCAGCGAATGAGGAGGAGCCTCTGTACTCGCTCTCTCTTTTACACTCTCCCTTTCCACCCTCCCTCTCTCTTTCTATTTCTTTCTTTCTTTCTTTCTTTCTTTCTTTCTTTCTTTCTTTCTTTCTTTCTTTCTTTCTTCTCTTTCTCTACCCCCCTCACCTTTGTAGGTGCTGTTTGATGAAAACATAATGAGATAGGAAACAAATCCTTATTAAGAGAGTCAGATATGTAATGCATGCCCCATGGATGCAATGTAAGATTAGGATGTTGAAATACGACTATCCAGGAGATTAAGCTGTAATATTGAATTTTTCACAAAACCCTGTCAAAATAAATGTAGGAACACAAAATGAAACAGCATGACATCCATCAGAAGTAGGGCAGGTGTCTATTTTTTGGGTTTGTTCTGTGCTTCTGACAAGATACAGATTATATGAGCGTGTTTTCATGCCCATTTCTCACTACTTCACTCCTTTCATTATATGCACACACCAAGAGAGCAACATAGCTTTCACTACACTTTTTCAAAGTGCAGCAATTTTCCACCTTTGTTGTGGCAGGGGTTATCAGTGGGAAGTCATATCTCGCTTGTGTTGTGTCACAGCTAAAAACGCATGAGAATGTTCTTATTCATGTTTCACAATGGGCAGGGCGAACAGGGCCAATTAGTCAGGCATCTGTGAGTTTATTGTCAGAGGAGCACAAACATGGGGAGCAGTAGCCTAAATATATCAGATATTGTAACAAAAGCTGTGAGTAATATTTACTGCCTGACTGACGAAGTACTATGTACAGTGTCAACAACATACGGACCCAGGTTAAACATTGACTAAGTCCTTGAGAGAATAACATTTAGAATCAAGTTGGTGAAAAAAGTGTGCTTAATTTCCGAGATTGCTGTGTTTGAAATATCTCAGAAGTATCTATTACACGCGGATGTATCACCTTCCCTAACAGCAGAGTTACATTATACCAGCTAATCACATTGTAAATATTCTAACTTTAGTTAAAGGTGAATATTATTCAAGTCCATCTCATGCACTCCAAAACTAACAAGAGTTTATGTATTAAGCTTCTCAATGCACAGGTTTATTATCCAACTAGCTGGTCTCGGATCAGATAAGTATGGTTAGATTAGGTTGTTGTGGATTAGACAAACAAGGACACTTGGTCAATGATTGTAGATCAGCATACTCTGCTCGTACTGGTTTAAATTTCTTAGGAACTTAGATAGATTTTATAATGCTTTGTAATCATTTCCATTGTATGCACCCACACTAGAAAATTATGACTAATTCATATGAAAGATGTTATACCTTTAACCCACTCTCCTCTGAAAAAACAAAACAAAGATCAAAACGAAGATAAGTAATCTAATTGTGTTAAACACAAAGACAAAACTCTACTCTTTAGATCCAGGGCTAATGAGTAGTGACATCTAGTGGACAGTTGGAGTAATAAGCTTCTGCTTTTCATGTGCTTTAAGAAATTCAATATTTGATTTTTATGTACATTTTTATAGAAAAAGTCAATAATGAATTATCTGAGTATCTATCGAAAGCTAAAAGCAAAACACATGTTAACAACTTTTTTGTATAATTACCTAAGGAGTATCTGCCTGGTTCTATTTCATTAAAACACTGTAATCTAAAATATTATTAGCCCATGAATCTATGATGATCGTTTAATCAATAATCCCGCTAATTAATATTACGTCAACCTATATATTGGCTGTGAACATATCATTAAATTACTTTCTCAAACAAAACATACAGTAGGCTATTTTAAAGCGTAGTTGGCAAAATTGACCTAAAGGGGATTCCGTAGTGTCGACAATTGTTAGGCTAACAGTGTTAGCTAAGTGACAGGTAGTAGCCTTATATGTCCGGGAACAATTTAACTAATTAGTAGAATAAAGTCACTAATTATTTTTTTGTTTTGTATCTATGCTGTAGCTAAATTTATTTCGCACGCTGAAGATAATTTCGTGTACCATAGCTCAGCTAGCAGCCTAGTGTGTGGTAGGTAACGGTAGCTAGTTAGTTAGCTAGTTAGCTAGCCAACGACAACGTCATAAGAAGAACATCTAAAACAAACGCGGTGGCCAGTTGATAAAAGGTGCCGCTGCTGTCAGTGTTTGTGAATTAAACCACAAGCAGTGCCAGAATGAATGTTGCTAAAAGTGGTTATCGCGTCTTTTCGGCAAACTCCTCCGTAGCATGCACAGAATTGGCCAAGAAGATAACAGAGTAAGCACAATAGAGCATTCTTGACATTTTCTTCTACTGCCTGCCAGTTACTGTCGTAAGGTTGTTGAGTAGTTGTTGACTTTGAAGTTGGGCATAAATGAATAAAGTGCTAAATGTCTCGTGTTGGTGTGGTCGTTAACTGTCACGATTTGTTAAATTGGTGCTCTTGTTTTACAGGCGACTGGGAGTTGAACTGGGGAAGTCAGTGGTCTTTCAGGAATCTAACAGAGGTGAGATGAATATAATGGCTTTGTGGGGGAAATGATGAAAGTTAACGTTACCAACAAAGGGGACTAGCAATTATAGCTTCAGGTATTTATCTGGCTTACGTTACCCTTGAAAACAAAACACCTTACTTGTGTGCCTTGCATCATAATTATAGAGCCAAGTGTCCAGACGTGGGAGCACATTTCCACCAATGTGATTAAAAAAAGATCCTATAACGTTGTCATTGTGAGATAGTACTTTCTCAAAATAATGACATTACTTTTGAGAAAGCTTCTCATTATTTTTAAGATACTAAGTCATTTCTTTGAGAAAGTTTATCATAATAACTTACAGAATCTTTTTTCATCACATTGGTGGAAATCGGCTTTCACTATGTTGTTGTCCTGGGACTATTAAGTGTTTAAATTTGATATGGACATTTTATTTAAAAAAAAAAATGTATAGTTGTTTTGGAGATGGAGATCTGCTTCGTTCAAAAATGTGGTTAGTTTACTTTAATTTTACTTCCCTAGATTTTTGGGGCTATGAAATGTAATCATCTTATCAGGTTTGATAAAGCATTGAACTGAACTGCTGGACGCTCTGCTTTCACCATGCTCAGCGTAACTGACAATGTCGTCATTTTTTCCTATCACATTAGAAACTAGAGTGGACGTGAAAGAGTCAGTTCGTGGGCAAACTATCTTCATCATTCAGACCATACCGCGGTGAGTTTAATATCAGAGTTCTGCACCAAGTGAGATCTTGTTACAGTTTTTAGGATTATCACTAGCTCAAGTTAAATACTTAAGTTTTTTTATTCTTTTTCTTTTATTATGCAACCAGAGATGTCAACACTGCCATCATGGAGCTGCTGGTTATGGCCTATGCCCTTAAGACGTCTTGTGCAAAGAACATCATTGGAGTTATTCCTTACTTCCCCTACAGCAAACAGTGCAAGATGAGAAAGAGGGGTTCAATAGTGAGCAAGTTGTTAGCTTCAATGTTGGCCAAAGCAGGTAAAGAGAACAAAGTTAATCTCAACCTTCAATGTTTGTGTGACTGACTCTTTATCCTTCGCCACCAGTGTTATTGTGATGCAGGGATTTAATTTTATGTTCACACAAAAAAATGAATCCAATTGTTGACAGTGAAATACCTGTGTTAACTGACGCGACCATGCTTAATCTGTGTTTTATCCCAAAGGATTAACACACATCATCACCATGGACTTGCATCAGAAGGAGATCCAGGGCTTCTTCAGCTTCCCAGTGGACAACTTGCGTGCCTCCCCTTTCTTGATTCAGTTTATCCAAGAAGAGGTGATAATTCCATTTGTTTGTCTACTGTGTGTCTGTTTAATTATATGCGTCGGTAACCCCAACCTATTAACCAAATCAGTCACTCAATCAATTTGTCATAAACATTGACATCCGTTCTTTTTCGTCCTGTCAGATTCCTGATTACAGAAATGCCATCATTGTGGCAAAGTCCCCATCAGCAGCTAAAAGGTAACTGGTGGATAAAAAACTGAACCCATGCCACCTCTGCTAGTTTTCCCTGTCTGTTAGCTTATGATGAAATTACATTTATATGGTCCTAATTCAAAAACATTACATTAAACCAGAACTATTCATCATACAAATGTATTTTTTTTGTCATTTGCAATGTGTGTGACTAAATATGATTACATACCCATACATGTTTTCTCTCTTTTTTTTTTTTTTTTTTTTTGTAGGGCTCAGTCCTATGCGGAACGCCTGCGTTTGGGTCTGGCTGTGATTCACGGCGAGGCTCAGTGTTCAGAGTCCGACATGGCTGATGGACGACACTCCCCACCATGTGTACGCAACACCACAGGACACACAGGACTGGAGCTTCCTTGTAAGAACACCCATTTTTCCTGTTGATTATTTGCTGGCTTTTTTTGCTGATTAGTAAGTCCAACGCTTAGACAGATTTTACCTGTACAGAAAACATATTCCCGTTTATTGTTTCTCAGTGTTAGACAGCACTTGAAAGATTTCACCAGTACAAAAAACATCGCTGTTACGGTTAAATTCCACCATGGTCCAATTCAGCAAGACAGTTATTTATGATTTCTGCAACAACCCAATATAGTTCTTTATGGTGCTAACCTGTTTTGAGCTGATGATTCTGCTGTTTCTCACTCATACCATTAATCATACTCCAAAGAAATGAATTGTCTGTGTCAGTGCATGTTTTACTTCCACAGATACAATACTTGTACTCATGCTGCATCCTCCGCAAGCTGCAACTCCTAACTTACAAAGAGTGACATGCTTAATACTCATAGAATCATAGTCCATGCCTATTTCTTTTATATTTTTATATTTGGTGAGAAATGCTAACGTGACTAAGGCGTACAGTTTCTAACATATTTGCAGTGTTTCCTGGTAAAGCCATTTTTCGATGTTCAGTCTGAGAAAATATCAAACGATTTGTGTCATTGGCAAATGACTCCGACGTATTTGCGTCCAGTGTTCACTTTATTATTTAGTAAAATATTTATATTCTTACTTGTGTTTTTATCTCACCCTTGACTTAAAAAATCCTCCTTTGGAACTATAACTCACAAATTGCTTCTGATTTGTTTCTGCAAAATATTTTAAATTTCTGTCAACCTAACCAGAGGATTTTCCAAGTCTTGGCATCATGTGTTTGTCATGTCAAATATTTGTGCATTTGTGTTAACGTGGTGTTTATTTGTTGGTAATAGCAGGCAAACAACAAGCTCCGTTCCCTGGCATAGAGCTCCCAAGTACGGCCGTAAACATAACTTACATCTGACTATGAAATGATTCCACTTCAAATGGTTTCTCAATTGGTGCATGTGTAGGCAAAGGGTTTGTGTAGCATCTTGTGAAAATACAGTCTGGATTCTGGCGGGAAGTTTGTTTTAAAAAAAAAAAAAAAAGCACAAATCAGTTTGCATGACAAAACCTTTTCAATCACCAACAGTGTGCTCTGTACTATATGCTATTTGCATGGCATGTTTGACTTGAAATAAGCTTCTCACATGTTTACAGCACCTTTCTAAGATTCCAGACCGTTGTTTCACAAGATGGCCAAACTCCTCTTTGGTTTGTTGTGTTCTGATTTTACTTTGAAATCCATAAATCTAACCAGAACCATGCCAAACATTATTTTTTATTTTTTTTCATTTTATATTTTTTATCTAAATATCTGGACTCATTTTGCCAATCTACACATGGTGCACTCATATTAAAGCAACTGTTAAAAACCTGATTATCTTTTGGTCATAACTGCATGTGATGACAACAAAGCATGCTTTTGAAACCTAACATCTAATAATGGGGAGGAAAAAAAAAAAAAAAAAGTTATGAATGGCATTGTTGGTACATTTAAGCATTAAGTGAAAGTCATTTCAGTTTTAGTTAGCTACTACAGTGATAATACCAGAACTTATCTTATAGCCAATAATATTTACTGCAGGCGTGAATGCATCATTTCAAGATATCTGACCTAACATTTCTCAGGTAGCTTGTTGTAGTATCTCAGCAAGCTGTAAAAACATGTTTTTGAGAAATGTGTACTGCTAACAACATGGCGTTTGCTGTTTTTAGTTAAAAGTGACAACAGTCTGTATGTGACACTGCCAAGTTTTTGATTCTTTGGAACTCACAGTATTTAGCTAAATGTTCTTTAAGGCATGCTCCTCCTCTCTCTGCTTCTTTATACTTTTCCCTTCACAATTGGCTTGGCTGGCGGATTGTTTCTCAGTTGATTGTTTCCTTATACCCTACATTTACCTGCACCACAATACTTTGTATGCAGCTGTTTTTGTAAAATTAGTCCAAACATGTAATAGGGAGCTATTTTAATATGCTTCATGGGATCTCATCCCACTCTAATTCTAAACAAGGTTGTGTGTGTTTAGCAATTGATTTTAGTTGAAGGTTACACACATACTGCATATCATATTAAGTCTGTTACAACCTAGACCATGCTCATGCTGTTTTCAACATGTTATAATGCTTCTGTTTAATCTTTGTTGTGACAGTTAATATACCTCTAGCAGATTGGAAAATATTTTAAAAGGTTGCATGGTATTATTTTAACAACTGAAATTGACACCAGAATGTTTACAGCTTGTCAAAAGCAAATTAATTGTTGTTGGTAGCAGCCTGTCGGTGTAGAGGACTGCATTAAGTCTAGCTCAGAAGTACCCACAAATAAAGCAGCATAGATATGAATCATATATATTGTTTGTCGTGTGATATTGGTTCAAAAGATGCAGCTATTGCATCTCCTATGATTGGCATGTGAGATACAATCAAATTATTGTGTGCATGTAAATGTAGTCGGTGGCAGCAGTGATGTTCAACTGAGGACTGACCCCAGAACATTGGCAAGTGTGTATGAAGAAATCCTCATCAGCGCTTGTCAACCACTGTTGTCCTGTGTGAAAAAAGACTGTCTGGTGCATATTGGTTTATTGGTTCATATGCACACTGCTGCCATATGCCTGTCACAGGTTGGGCCTGAGGATGTGTGTGTCCGGGCAGTTGTATGTTGCCTTCTGATTGGGTATCCTGGGCAGAAAACCCTGTCATTTGATCTTGCATGGCATGTGCTGTACTAAGTTTGGCACTTAAGTTTAATCTTTTAGGGGTAGGGGGGTACAATGATTGCCTATTTTTATAAGTTTATTACAGCATTGGATTGCTCTAATGGAATTTCTACAAATCATTTACACCTTACAATAGCAACTCCATAATTTGGGGTGCAGATTTTCCTAAATCACTAAACATTTTCTCAACCCATTTTACCCAATCTACTGAGATTTATTTTCGATTAGGTGACATACAGTGCACATAACTCCGCCGACGTAGTCTCACAGGTAACAAGCTCTGCTTTCCTTTTCAGTAATGATGGCTAAGGAGAAACCTCCCATAACTGTAGTCGGAGACGTGGGAGGCAGAATTGCCATCATTGTGGTAAGATGCTGGGAATGCACTTTCTTTAGCTTACGTGGTGGAGCTTTCATTGCCAGCTGCTCTGCCATTCTTTGATTATAACTTAGATATAAGAAATACAACTTGGACAAATGTAAACTGTACCATTCATGCTTTTTGAGTTACATGTTCTTAAGTGAGACTATGTCTCTTTTTTGTTTTTGTTTTTTTAAAGAAGAAATAACGATGTATACTTATATTTAATTCATAAGAAATAAAACATACATATGCTCAATTCAGTAAACAAGGAGGTTTTGCTGCTACAGCCTAATGCGGTCTGGTATGACCAGTAGCTTATTGTGGCTAATGTTGGCTAACGAATATTTCTGTATAACAGACATTATTGAGTCAACTCACTCATTTGATGTTTTGGAATTTCTTGTCTTTCCACAATTCTCTATTGCAGTCATTCATGTTGTATGTACATCCTGCCATTATCCTAAGCTACTCAATGATACTGTGAAGGCAGCCAACTAACTAAACTAACTGATGGAGAGATTACCAAAGAGACGGGGGTGTAATTAGAGTAATCGTGTTAGCTACAGATTGCTTTTTTTCTTTCTTCTTCCAGGATGACATTATAGATGATGTGGGAGACTTTGTTGCAGCTGCTGAGATCCTGAAAGAGAGAGGAGCGTATAAGATTTATATCATGGCCACACACGGCTTACTGTCTGCTGATGCTCCACGCCTCATCGAGGAATCCGCCATTGATGAGGTGAGGACATCAGAAAGTGTCTTCAATAATGTGTAGTTTAAATTGTTATTGTGTTTGATTGACAGCCTTGTGTGTCATACCTGTATAATATCAACAAGGAACAACAAGGGAAGCAGAAAATGCCATACTGAACTTTATTACCGCTCATCTATTCTTTTTAAACGCAATATAAAATATCATACTTCCTCTTAATCAAAGGATTTTAAGTTGACTTGTTATGGCATGCATTTAGCACAACTGGAAATGTTCACTTACAACTATACAGAGTTCAGAAAATTTCAGTTACACACAACGTTTTGAGTTTCAGGTCAAATCTGGTAAATTTGAACTTGATGGATAAAAAAGATATAAGGTATTTCCTCCCATCAGCAATCTCAGATTTTGATTTTAAAAGCGATGAGCAGCAGTAGACATGGAGTTCAACCTGACAAGAAACTTCACTGGTAAACTGCTTTTTAATTTCAGTGAAAACTGTCAGTCTAAGCACAATCTCTGTGATTATTTGACCCGCAATAAGGTCGATACTGCTATCGAGACGAGAATTTTGAAGACGTTATGACTTAAAATTGATACATACGCGAACTGGAATGATTTAGAGCACAAGATGTGCGTAAAGACCATAGTAGGTAAAGATTAGCCTTCCCACCGCAAATTATTCAAAACCTAGTCAGACTGGCTAACGCGAGGCAGTGTGCAAGCTCTAACCTGTTAACATGGGAGCCGAAATAAAAACTGACGAGCCACGCAGCTGACAACGCTCACGCCACGCAGGCAATGTGCAGAAGCCCAAAGAGTTTGTCTTGTCTTTCCACCAATTAATAGAAAAGTATTGATAATGTTATCGATAAAAACTCGGATTGTTAAGAAGTCTGATAAATAGTATCAATATTAATAGAAATCAACGATCCCTCTCCCTACCTTCAGGTGGTGGTGACCAACACAGTCCCCCATGAAGTGCAGAAGCTACAGTGTCCCAAAATCAAGACTGTGGATGTCAGCATGATATTGGCTGAGGCCATCCGCCGCATCCATAATGGGGAGTCCATGGCCTACTTGTTCCGCAACATCACCGTGGACGACTAAAGAGTGTCTGAGAGGGTGAGCTGGGTGTGATTAGTGACTGATGGCAGGCACTTCTTCCCTCGGCTTTAAAAACATGCTAACGCCATGTTCCATGTGTTGTGTATGTCAGGATTAAATGTATCCTAGTTCATTGAAAGCAGTTTAAATGGTAAGAATTACCCTATGCTATTTATCAAAAGGTGTAAAAAAAATGTATTTCTTTCTGGTTAAGAAATGCATCTTGTTGAGAAAAGATGATAAAATAACAAACAAGTAACTTTCACGTTTGAAGCATTCAGTCATGATTATTGAAGCCTCTCCTTCCGATCGATTCCAGCTTCCCCTTACATCTAATGACTGAGCTTCAACTGCAATAGAGAAGAGAGATATGTGTCCAGTAACAGGACTTTTTGCTTTAGCAACCATTTCCCAGAGACTCTGGCTGGCCTTCATGGTCACAGCTGCTCAGCACTGTGATGACATTTTTTGGGGTGTGTTGGTTCCAACCACATAGACAACATTGAACAAGCTCCTGCTTATTGGTGCCCAAACTATATTTGTATGCAGCTATTTTGCACCATTTGTGGGAATGTGGAATGTAATGTAAATGTCCTATGTGACACAATACATTTCTCATCATACTGTATGTGGAAAGTAATGAATAAAAAGTAATGAATAAAAATCCAAAAGGACCATCTTTGCCAATTATCTACAGACCACGATTACCAAACATTACTGTCGGCAGTTTTTCAAGCAGAGCAAAGGTTTTCCTTAGGTTTTTTGTTGGTGTTTTTCTAAGCATTCAGTGGTTTTCCTTTTTATTTCAGTTTTGCTGTGAAACCCAACTTGCAGGAACCTGCCTTGGTTACATTTTCAATCCTAGTTAACCTACTTAGTTTTCCTTTTTATCACTTCACAGTGTTGTTAGGCTGCTTGTGTGGTGGGCTTATGTACTACTGTAACTATGTGTGGAAAACATAATTCCCAACACAATTCTCCCATAACTCTCCCTGTTGGAGCAATAATAATCCACACAAAGTCCATCACCTTTTTTTTTTAGTTTTTTTTTTTTTTTTTTTAATTCAATCCAAGCAGCAGTCAAATTCTCAATCTGCTTTTGCTAATTTTTGCCCCTGTATTTTAGAGTTTTGGACAGTATGGCTCATGTTTTTAGTGCTTTACAGCAGACAACGATAAAGTCTTGAAACCTGTGTGTCATACCAGAACTTTAATGTACAAGATAAGTGGACTTTTAATTGAACTATGCTTTAGGTGCATCACTTTAAGATGACAAAATTCACTTTGGTGGACTACTTGAGTGTTTTTTTTGTACTGTAGTAAAGTGAATGGAAACTGATGGCTGCTTGGAAGATCGGACATGTGCACTAAAAAGTAAAATAGCCAGCAGTAGTGTAAAGTGTGTGTATTTTAGTAAATTGGCGAAACACCATTGCGGTCTTGTTTGTCTACAAATTACTGTGGTATTTCCCCATAAAGACTTGAACATACACACCTTTTTGTGCTCTTTGAGTAAATTTCAAAAGTGATGCTTAAGAGGAAATGAGTGTATTATTACTATGCTGATTGAACCTTTTGCTCAGGGAAATATACTTAATAAGCCAATGCACACTTATCTGTTCTTGTGATTTTTATGGTTTGTTCCTGTTTCACGTTTAAAAAAAGTCTGTCTTCCATAAAGCAGTACTGTATGCCTTTTTGCTTTTTACTATTTGGTTTTGTTATGGATTCTGGATTCTCCTGATGTGCTGATGAATGAATGAATGAATGAATGAATGAATGAATGATTATTTGAGAGCTAGATTCACACACTGGTGTTGGCACAAAGTTGTCAGTATCAAATGCGGATGCTGTGCAGGCTCAAATATGATCTGTTATTAGGGTTTTTCATCATGTCTTCTATGTATTTGCTGTTCCCGTGACTTGTCTGTGATGTTGAGGAAGTATAATTTAGACACTAACACCCTTCTGTCTAGCTCTACGGCATTTGTCATTGTGTTTGAAAATAAAACGGTTGCCTCTGGCTGTGCCTTGTCTCTATCAAATAAGGAACCATATTATTGTGCTTTGGTGAATGACCTTATGGGTACAAGACTTAGACAGTTTGTTACTTTATTCTAGTAAAGTCAAATTTTATTAGGCTTTAGTTTGGAATAGAGATCTTTGTATTTGTATTGTGTAAGTGTATTCTAAGCCACTATCTCTCTGTAAAGATAATTTGCATTAACATAACAGAAAACAAAATACATTTGAAATCTTTACACACTAAGTGGATGTACTGTATAATGTCTCATTACTTTCAAATATTATGACTAGTATATTTAGGATTGCAGAAAGTTTCATACTTTCAATGTTCCATTCCTGTGCAGAAAAGTTAGCTACTCGGTTTCATTAAAGGCGTTGGTTAAGAAACCGTAAAGCAGCTCGAGGTCCAGTCATTTCTTGATCTTTTCCTTTCCATGTTGGCCGCTCTGAATCAAATGTACATTTGCAAACCTTTTTTTGCAGTCTTATTGCCAACTGATGTCTACAGATATTTAATGAGCATAGCTGTAATGGTAAAGCAGAGTAAAAGGTAAAACAAAATTGAAAAAAATATGTATTGGTGTATGAGAAAGCCTACCTTTGAACGTGCAGTACTACAGTAAATCTTGTTGTAAATCAAAACACCTGATGTGACAGTCAGAGATCCTGTACTTTTTCAAAACTTCTCAGGTATCTATACAACACTAAGGAGCTTTGACCAAGTCTAGGAGCAGAGACAAACCCAGAAACACTCATTTATTGAAGAAATTGAAATAATGTGGATTCGGTCAGTCTCTGAACCTACTTTGACTACGTATATTATTTACAGTACATGTGAGAATTATTTGAATGGTCTACATTTCCTAAAGTCCTAAAATGTTCACTACAGCCTGAATGAAAAAGGTAATTTCGCACCTGAGCTTTAAAAAGAAGGATCTGCCTCTCCACGTCTCTCCGTGTGCCGTAAAGACCAGTCTGTGGACAGGCTGAAGACAGCAGTGAGTTTAATATTTTTATACGAAGAGGAACCAGAGATCTGATAATCGCAGTTCACTTCCCTGTCTGATTAACTGGAAACAATGCACCTTGTATCTGAAAGGTTTTAGAAAGAGGAAGCATACCTTTTCCTCTCCCTCTCTGGGACTGTGACTTTTTAACAGTCGAGAAACGTTAACAGCACATACAGTTGTGTTAAAAAAAATAGCAATCCAACATCACTAACCTCATAAATCATATTTTTGGAAATTTCCAGAAAACCAACAGACCCAACAGTCATGTGTGTTGAGTGAGCGTTGTCAAAATAATTGATTGTGTGAAGAAACAGGTGACAATTATGGCCCTTATTTAAGGGGAAAATGGGTAATTCCAGACATTTCTCTGAGAAACAGTAGACTTTGATTAAAAAGTTGATTGGACAGGGGAAAACATGTAAAGTGCAGAAAATGATAGGCTGCTCAGCCAAAATGATTTCAAATGTCATCCAAAGCCTGAACAATGTGGGAAGAAAACGGTCACCTACCATTTGAATGGATTGAAGAACAGCCAAATTGATGAGCAGTGATTCAAAGTAAAGCAAACCCTTGAGGCATTTTTCAGTTTATACAGTAAATGTTTAAGGTTGTAAAGAAAAATGCAGCCTAATATTCCTTTTTCTTCACTTTCTGTAAAGGTAGAACACCAACTTGATCAATTTTGGTCATGTTTTGATTTGGAATTGAATGTGCAGTGTTCCCAATGCATTGAAATTATGGAATTAAAAGCTATTCTAAGGATTTTGAGCATTATTTTTTTACACACTGCTATTATTCTGAACACAACTGTATGAAGTGCTCTTAGAGAACATTGAATGTCAATAACAAATGAATATAAAGTATAGCGTACATCCATGTGCTTTTTCAGTAGCCAATTGTACTGTTAAATTGTCAGATACTGCAGTTGCATAACCTGTGTTATTTATTATTTTACTTTATAAAGTTATTTTAATATATTATAGCAGTCATTGGAGACGGAAGTTGACATGCATTTACAGGGTTTTTCGTTCCCTTATAATCTCATTTGACATTTGAAAAAACCTGCTTCCTCTTTGACCTACAGAGAGCATTCATCAAATTGCTGCATTGTTTCTAAGAATGACCACCAGAGGGCAATACAACACAGAACAGACAGATCATGGAATTTACTTAAATAAATAAAAGCAATAAATCCACATAATTTAGTTTATTTCACCAGGATAACCCACCCAGTATAAATTATACATTGGAATCAACACCATTGTAAATACAGACACGATCAACTGATGCAACACTTTTTTAAACTTACATTTCTGGTCAGACCGGCACTGTTCTGTCAACACAATGCGACTTGGAGTACAATTCCAGTAATTTAATATGCCACTTAACTATTTAATACCTCCATATGCTATGACAGAATTACTTACAATTATATAGTAGAAAACAGTTTTAAAGTCCTTATTTTACTTTCATTCTATTTCAGTTTGAGCAGTGAAAACTTCACTTCACTACAATATATTCCTTAATAACTTCACAACATCTATATGCCTTTTACACACACTTCCTTTTTGTATGCTTTTTTCATGTAAAGGGAGTCCTATCAGAAAAAAAATGACGAAATAACCCCAAAATAATGCAACTTAACGTGTAGACTGGATGAGATAGGAGTCAATGTGACTGGCAGTAGGTTTTATTTATCTTGAAAATTAGCACTAAATAAGAATATCAAAAACAATGCAAACTTCCATTAAAAAAAGAATGTATTTGTCAAACAAAAACAGGGACAAAACACTATTAAGTATATACTTTTCTGTAATTTCAGAGTTGCAGGACAGGCTTCACAAAACATAATATTTGATGCGTTGCTATCAAAAATATAAGCTGTTCTCCTGTTATTCACTTTGTAAAGCTATCTTAGGTAAACACATTTTTGCATAAAACTACATTTATTGAACTTTTTTAACACCAGTAACACAAAAACCGAAAAAAATGAAACCTCACATATATACTATTTGACTGAAAATGAAGCCTATGATACTTTTTTTTTTTTTACTGTTCAAACAATTGTTCAACCATGGTTTTTTTTCATGGTTATATGGTCCACCCTCATTCTTGCACCTCTGTGCCTCCATTGCTGTCATAGGGTTAGATGCCATGCTTTCCAGCCCAACAAAGCCCTTTCAGTCTCTTTTGGCCAGTTTTCTATTGGTCTCCTTAGATGTTGTTGACCTCCGAGCAGCTCCACCTCACTATGAGACGAGGCAGCTCTTGGTCTTGTTCATAGGAGGTCGCTTGTTGCTCTCCTTGGGGAAGGTTTCCCGTCTCCGGCACAGCGCTGGACTGAGCTGACTGGGCAGGTTGGCCTGCTGGAGCAGCTCTCTGAAAGCCTCTAGCACGTTGATGTTGTCTTTGGCAGAGGACTCCACAAAGCTGTGGTTCCAGTCCACCTCCATCATGGACAGCACATCCTTGCTGGACACCTGGCGCTCGTTTTGACGGTCTGTCTTGTTGCCTATCACCACAATAGGCGTGTACTTGTCCTCTTTGACTTCCAGGATCTCCTCTCGCAGACTCTTGACTGCTTCCAGGGATTCTGGGTCATCCACGGCGTAGACCAAGGCAAAGGCATCACTGCTCTGGATGGAGAGCTTCCGCATGGCAGGAAAGGAATAGCTGCCACTGGTGTCCATGATGCTGATGGTAACTTTGACACCCGCCACCTCGTACTCTTTCCTGTGGAGCTCCTCCACTGTCCGCCGGTGCTTGGGCTCAAAAGTGTCTTTGAGGAAGCGTTGGATGAGGGCTGTCTTCCCCACTCCTGCTGCTCCCAAAAACACCAGACGCACCTCTGTCTTCTCCTTCCCTTCAAAAGACATGATGAGTTTCGGTTGCACTTTTTTCTCCAAAACACTACCCAAAAGAATCTCTGCTCCTTTGCCTGTGGATCCTGAAAACTGTTTGGATGTCAGTGATGGAGCAGGATGTAGTTCTGTTGAAGAGGATGATGATAGCAGATGCATGTGAGTGTGCCAGTTAATGCTGTATGTATGCTCCCACAGCCCCAGCCGTGTGGGGGCAGTGTGTCCCTCTCCCTGAGCGTGCAGCAGCCAATCACAGACACTCATGCAAATAAAAAAGAGTGAGACAAAAAAATGGGTAAAGGAAGTGATTTTACTCAAAAGTTCTTTGTGTGCAATGCAGAACATATTTCCAGCAGTCGTGGTTAGTTTCTGACAGCTGCTTCAAGCCTGATCAGAGATGGTGCAGTCTGTGTTCAACACTGTCTGTGCCATAAATCAATCATCATGAATAACTCATCTCACACTTTTTTTTATGGATGATGTACGTTGCTTATAAATCACAGACTACAGGTACAGTTGTTAATTAAATGTGCAGATGCAATGTCATTTGATCCCCGTGAGACTGTTTTGTTATGCTTCCGCGCCAGAGACAGCTGTGGCTGGAGGCATTATATTTTCCGGGGTCAAGCACCCCCTTTTTCAGGAATGCCATTAAGGAAATTCTTCAAATTTTTCACAGATGTCCACACAAGGATGAACTCATTAGAATTTTGTGGCCAAACACCGTGACCTCACATAACACATTTTTGGCCATAAATCAAGAATTCCTAGGCTAATTTTGAGAAATTTTACACAAATGTCTAATAGAATAAAATGATGAAGTGATATTTTATGTCTAAAATGTCAACTTCACTGTGACATCATAATGTTCCTGCAATAAACAATTTTATGGCTATTATTCAATGCCATAACTCAGGAACACAAGGGGTGACGTGGTCAGATACTGAGTTGGTGACACTAATCTTGAAACTGTGATGATTGTATAGCTACAGTAGATCTTCTGTGCTGCCAGGTTGAAGATGTGTGTGAAGCATCTGTGTTTTAGAATTTGTAGCTTCAATGCTGCAACATCCATATTTGAAGAACTGTATATTGTCATGGCTACGACTAAGTGTTCTGTCAGCTTTATTGACTCTCTGTCTCTCTCTCTCTCTCTCTCTGTCTCTCTCTGTCTCTCTCTTCCTCTCAATCAACTTCAACACTGATATGCATACAGCACAACAAGAACAGCAAAGCTTATCAAAGTCAAGTCTTTATTTATATATAAATATATTATATATTATATTTATACATCCCTATATCACAAATGCATATGTTGAGTGCTGTCTGATGCATTGCTTATTTTTTATGTTGTATGAATGTTATGTATAGAAGTTGTTTTGTAGTACCTTTGATGTATGTTTTTATGTGTTGTTCTTTTGATGTACTGTAAGTATGAATGTTGTTGGATGTTCCAGCTTATGTAATATGCTCATTAAATAAGACCCCACAATGAGTAGCTACTGTTTAAAGGTGCACTATGAGTTCCTGCATGGTTTCACTGCAATTTCATTCTTGTCTCAAATCGTAGGCATCTCTCCTTGATCCGCTAGCTGCCTTCTTCCTGAATACACTGTGAAAAAGCCCGCTCTCGGGAGACAACAGGGGGTCGTAAACATCAACCAAACACTAGAGGCACAGGATAGGCAACAAAACACAACAAAACACTCCAGCCCATCACCGACAAGATGGTTGGGGGAAGGGGAGGCGGTGGGGGTTAGACAGTTTGTCAGTTAGTCATGACAGTTACGGAAACGTAAGGGTAAGGGGCGAGCTTGTTTGTTTTGAATTTACTTGGAATGTTAACAGAAGTGACCATGCAGGAACTCATAGTGCACCTTTTATACAGACAGAAGATAATGGGGATGTTAACAAACAAACAAACAAACAAACAAACAAACATATTATCTCCTTAGACCCTCGACGCAGATGAAGAACACCTCCCAGGCTTTGATCTTGTCCTTCATTCTTGTAAATGTAGCAAGCTGCAGGATCTCCTGAGAAAGAACCATCTGTTCTGCCCCTTCCTGAAGTGGGCTTCAGCGGGGGCGGGCCCAATATGGTCAGCAGAGTAAAGCAGAGGCCTTCAATAGGGGGTCCTCACAGTTACTGCAGGAATGGCCACCAAGTTATTGTACATTTTTTCCTCAAAATCCTCAATGACCTCCTCACCTCTGCTGACACCGGTTCCCTTAACATCCTTATTCTCCTCTGCAGCCTTCAATACCGTGAGCCATAACATCCTTCTCACCTGACTCAAAGACATCGGTATCAAAGGTACTGCATTTTCCAACAGATCCCACTTCATCTCTCTCTATAACCACACCTCTGCCACAGCCACAGTCACTCAAGGTGTTCCCCAAGGCTCCGTACTCGGCCCACTCCTCTTCCTCGGCATCATCTCTACCTACATCAAGCAACTCCAACTGGTCCAGAACACAGCTGCCTGACTCATCCCCCACACCAAATCCTGGCACCACATCATGCCAGTCCTAAAACAACTCCACTGGCTTCACATCTCCCACCGGACCACCTACAAAATCTTGGTCCTGACCTACAAAGCCCTCCACCATCTGGCCCCCTCAAACCTCACTCAATTCCTCTCTCCCTACCAACCCTCACGGCCCCTCTCCATCTCTAAATGCCACCTCCACAGTCCCCACAAGGGACAGAACCTTCTCCAGGGCAGCTCCCAGGCAAAGGAACTCCCTCCCCCAAAAGATCTGCGACTATGAATCCCCCACCATCTTCCAGTCGGGCCTTAAGACCATCTCTTTACCTCTGCCTATCCGTAGCCCCCCGTCCCCCTCCCCCTTCATCTGTGCCTTATTATTATTATTAATGGCCTACAGGTAAGGCAGTCACTAAGGCCATCCAAAGACACAGTTCATCCTAAGGATTCCCTGTGCTACATGTATGTTTATCATTAAAACATGATTTATAAACTTATGGCAACAATAATTATTTTAATAGATTAATATTCTATCCACTAAAGAAGTATGTATAAAGGCTTTAGGTGCCCTACATGTTATTGTAGGCCCAGTTTAATACGCAATTTAATTTTCTACAACATATGTAGTAGGAGGTCCCTGCTCTGTCTCTTTTAGTTAAAGGGTCTTGGCTTAAAAATGTGGAAGACCCCTGCTCTAAAGAATACATGCTTAAAGTACTACACTCTGCATGAGGGAAAATGCTAATTAAAAATGATTTATTTCAAATATGTTACTTGCAGGCTGATCTTAGGTCTTTTTTTTTTTTTCAGAAGAAATATAATTTTAGTGGACATTTCTCAAATACTAGCTGGTTTTATTTACTCATGACGAATGATCCCAAAGGGACATGTCTCAATGTCATTGTCTGAAGATCTGCTGACATGTCAGGGACTGAGGAGACCGGGACAGATCTTGTGTTCCTGCACTCTTAACAAGTATGTCACCGTTTTATAACATGTTTAATGCAATTGTTTTCATTACAATAGCCTAATTACAATCTATTTTAATGTGACGTATAGAACACATTTGAGCAAATCGTCTGCTGTGTCGAAATTATGTAACATTTAAAAAAAAGAGTGTGTTCAATATCGTCTTCATTATTGTGCTGTTGGAATTCAAATGTCAACTCTATGGGAAGTTTCATGATCTACATCAAATTCAGATGAAACAGTAAATTAACATAAAATTACAGTTATCATACTGAGATCTCCCACATGCTCTCTGTGCTCAGACTTGACTATCACTTGTTGCTATGATACCACCTAAGCCATTACCTAAGCTAAACAGGATTTATGACCAGAAAATGTGTACCTTGTTAGTGCTGTTATTCATTACTCTATCTGTCAGTCTGTTCACTCTGAAGAATGGGGTACAATGGCCAATTAGGCCAATAAATGCATATTTCATCTCACCATATTTTATTGGCCTAACACCCTGAGTATGTGATTTTGAAATATGGCCACATTTTATTTTAGCTACCGCAAAAGTTATTCTTGTAACTCGTGTAAATTATTCGAAGATCGAACTGTAGATTGTGTTGAAGTCCCTCTTGGCTTGTCTAGGTCAGATTGGACCATTTAAACTGATTACATACCCATGTGTGTACCAGTACCAGTGTTCATTATTCTATTACAGATGTGTGTAAATCTTATTTTTGTGCCGAGAAAACATATTTAGCAGGAATGCAGCAGAGACTCGTTTCTCTTTGAAAATAAATGTCTGCTCGATTCACAATTCAAGCACATCTCCTGATGTTACTGTTAGATGCTGCATTTCATAAACTCCAGCAAGGGACTCTAAGAAGTTAACTCTGGCCTTCTGCCGTCCCTGGAAAAAACTCTAAAACTAAAATTCAAGGCCCCTGACCAATTCAACTCCAATCTCTCAGGTTCTTCATTTCATTAAACACAGGAGCACAACAGGGCCAGCATGGGAGACTATATGTTTCATTTTTTTCCTCAAACTGTCTTTTTGGTACAGTTTCCTTAGAGGTCAGGACAATGCGAGAATAATATGAAAACATCTTAAAAGGGGGAGAAAAAAATTGATGATTGAAAATATGAGAAGGGGTGGGAAGGCCTTTGTGTAAAATAAAGTAAATTTAACGTTATCTTTAAATCAATCAATTTATGTGTGACATGAAATCATAAAAGGTATAATCTCAGTGAAATGTAATCCCGTTAATTCCTTCAGAACACAACATGTGCTGTCTATCATGGTGCTCATGATCATCATCTTCACTAAGGATGACCCCTTTAACATTACACATGGTCATCCATTGTAAATGTAAAAATATTGATTAGTGCAGCTTTAACTTCAACAAATAACTAAATGTGAAAAAAGTTTACAAAGGGCCTAATGACCTCTCCACTTTTGGTGAGTTACATTTATTTTAAGCCACATTAAGCGTGTTACCATTCATTGTCAATGATTTTTATCAGACAATATTAATCTTTTGTTAATGTATTCATTTGTTGTTTAAATTCTTAGGCATACTAGCGGTTTACCCTTACGGCTTAACCAACTGGATGATGAAACGTAATAGATATAAAAATGTGTGTCATGTCATGTTCAAAGTTCAAAGTAGTACGATCTAAGATGGGCTACTTGAGTTTTGGTGATTTGGCTTTGCCTAGACATTATCAACCCTATTGAGGACCATCGTCAAGTAAAAAATGACTCACTGGCTCAGAGATGTTAGTCTGTTATGATGACTGGCTTATGAGGTACAAGCTGTTCTCAAAGCACAAAGGTTTTTGTTTTGGGCACGGAGAGTGAGGGATACACTCTCTCAGGACCGGGGGCTCTGATGATCAAGTAGTGTCCTTAGAAAAACACCTAATAATACCTGATGACATTTACCTGAGTTACACAACTGTGTGTAATAAGCCAATAATAGAGTTGGCAGACAGCTGATTATAAAGTGCAGTTGCTGGATGAGAAAGGCATGTATTATATTGCGGTTAGTGTTGTTTGTGTGTATATATGTGTGTGTGTGTGTGTGTGTGTGTCTGTGTGTGTGTGTGTGTGTGTGTGTGTGTGTGTGTGTGTGTGTGTGTGTGTGTGTGTGTGTGTGTGTGTGTGTGTGTGTGTGTGTGTATAAAGCAGGGTGTGTTGGCACCTGATAATTGCTAATATGGGTGTGCAAGTCCCACATAAACATCTCTATGTCTTGTATGGCATAAATAAACACAGATGTACCATAGGCTGGCCCAGAAACCCTGCACCATAGTGTAAAGTCATTTGATCTTTACCACTGAGCTAAGTGGGCAATTTAAGGACTCTGCACTCCAGTGGAGGGTATGATGAAGTCTGAACAGACACGGGATCTGCTCACTTTGTTTGCCAATGGAGTAAAGGGGAGGTCAATTGCTTCAGTAGGAAAGCAGAAAAGAGTACAGTTTGATCTCATGTTTATATACACAACAGAGTTTTATTGGCTGATTAGTACACCACATGTCAAACATGTACGTTTTAGAAACTAAAACAGCTAAATATTTCAGGTTAAATAATTCAATTCAATTTTATTTATAGTATCAATTCATAATAAGAGTTATATTGAGACACTTTACATATAGAGTAGGTCTAGACCACATTCTATAATTTACAAGGACCAAACAATGTTAGCAATTCCCCCAAGAGCAGTCATTTAGTGTGAAAGTGGCGAGGAAAAACTCCCTTTTAGGATGAAACCTCAGCGAGACCCAGTCTCTTGGTAGGCCGTGTCTGATGGTGCCGGTTGGGGGTGTAATGAATAGTGGCAATAACAGTTACAATAATAAAATAATGGAACAGTGACTTGAAATAGTAGTTGTAGTAGTTCATGGCATAGCAGGGCACTGCAGGACGTAGCAGGACGTAGCAGGGCACCTCTGAGCGTAAGCTTGACTTTGAAACCCCCAAATTAATTTTTGGGGGGTTGAACAGGTACAGTAACATTGCCTGACATAGAGTAACACAAGGTCTGATTCTGCAGACTGCTCCATTATCTGTCACATGGTGCAGAAGAAACAGCATGACACGTACATAATGACCGACAATATATTTTTGTATGGATTCCTCCCCATTAAGACTGCAGCAATTGGACTTACTTTTTAAATGAAATGTCAGAACTTACAACCACTGCTTTACTGCCCCAGTGATCAACTTTGGCAGCTTTTAGCCAAGTGTGGATATAAATTGGGTTTGTATTGTACTAGGATTTTGCCCTTTAGTTATGGAAAGAAGACTGCTTGATATATCTGCTGCTGTCTGTCCACAAAGAGGTTTATGCAAATGCTGAGAATTGGTGACAACAAATTCAGTTTACTTACTACTTTTCTTAATCAAGCCCATCTCAAACTGTAAATTACAGACACCTCTTCATATGTGTGTCAACAAGTACAGCCCACAAAAGTCTGCTAAAACTGGCCCACTAATTTCTCTTAATCCATCCTTTTCATTCCTTGGCTTTGTGACTTTACGCACATGCAGGTCACTCCCCTGAGTGTTTATTCAAACAGTTTGGCTGCAGGTCCTCTGACATTGTCCTTTGGCTGTGGAACATCGTGTCCTGGATAATGAGAGGTGTGGTGGTAGTGGTGGGGGCAGGAACAACATGGAGAGAATGTTGTCATTACACCATGCAGCTGTAGAAGGTGTTCTCTCTGTTTGAGGAAGCATTAGTGAGTGGATTGTGGAGAGTTTGTTCTAAATGGAGATATCAACTCTTAGGGAATAAACATCAGGGATTTAACACATTTATGTAATTTATACATCATCATATATGTCTTCATGCTCCAAGAACTGAATCAATAGCAAACAATGGAAGCTTAGTCTCCTCTTTCATCTTTCCTTTTCACCAAATATGTGAAAAGACAGCTTCTTTTCCAAGTAAAGTTTAATGATGTTTGAAGAAGAGTCTCTGTGTGGATCAGAGGTCTGCAGCACTGACTGGCCATTAGAGAAGCCCAGAGTCACACATGCAGACACAAATTCAATCCGAACTTCCCATGATGAACCTAAAAAACATTTTGGACTGGGTTTTTGAGTACCTTGTTATCCAACCTGCAGCCTTGAAGAGGGGAGGCCAGCTGGGGAAGAGGCGTAGAAAACAACCAAGTATTGATATTTTCGGACTTGATTTGCAAATGAATGAATAAAACATAATAAAGAAATAAATTGATCTTCTCATCTAAATCTAAAAAAGAAAGTAACTAAGCCTAAAAAAGAAAAAGGAAGATATGATTAATATTTTCCCGCTGTATTCTCTACATTGCAACACATTGTTATTTTCCATTCACTGTACCTGTGATATATAAGTAATTTTTATCTCAAAGAAAGTTTAATTTAGAGCTAATTTAGAGGGATTTAAAACATTTACAGCTTGGATACAAATATAATCAGAAGTGTGTTTGGCAAGCCCCCGACACACTGGACAGGGCACCCCACTTGATTGTAATCTGTGCCACGGGACCAAGTTCACACAAATAGAGTCCTAAGAGAGCTTCCCACATTCTCAAACACCATTGCAGACATTATGTGACCCTCACTGTGCTCATTACTTCAAGAAGGAGAGTTCCCAAGTCCGCTTTAAGTTGTTGTCCAAAGCATCAGGGAACAGTCTGCAGCAAACATATTCTTCATTTGATCAGTGTTTTTCTGGTTTCTATTTGCAAGCTCTGTTATTTAGTGCTTTCAATTGCCTTGGTGAAAGGTGTTATGTATTGAGGAGTGTCTATATTAAACTTATGAAACAAGACAAGGGTGGCCTCTCTGCAACTCAATGACGCCTCCAGCATCATTATCTTTTTTAAATTAATGTTATTACTTTTTAGCCGAGCACTGCTATCTTTTCCCCAACGATCTTCTCCATTATTATGCTAATTTTGAGCTTTAGAGACGGTAACCCAAAGGGCAGCAAATATAACTGGAAAATTGTAGTAATATGTAAATATGGAGTGACTCCAATGTGAAAATGGGCAATTATATTCACAGACTGCATCGGGTTTGTTCTTCAGGAAACATTCTTTGGAGTGTGAAATCAGAATTGTTACTGCTTATTTATTGCTGTTTTTTTCTTCTTTTACTTGGGCCAATTTTACATTTCAAACCATTACAATCCATTTTTCACAAGTTTCCACAGAAACTTTTTGCCCTTTCATATTGCTTGTCAGTATTGCTGCTTTAGTGTTTGTGCTTGCTGCAGAGACTATTGCTGGGTTGTGTCAGGTTAAAGGTGCTCTAAGTGATGTTGGGCGACGTTCAAAGTATTTTCAAGCAAAACTGAGACTAGCTCCCCCCTCCCTACTTCTCATCCCCTCCAACCCTCACCCCTAAATCGTTCTTTCGGTTATTGGCTGAAATGCTGGAAAACTGTTTGTTATGTTTGGTGGTGCAGGTTGGTACAGTTTGTTTTTGTCGTCGTTTGTAGACCCTGGGCTGTCTACGGAGAGAGAGAGTGTGTTCAGGAGACAGGCAGCTAGCCAATAGTGAGGAGATGTTTGCCGTATGTGAAAAAAAATGTTATAGCCTAAAAAACGCGTGACATTGCTTAGAGCACCTTCTAGTGTGGAGTATGTGGAGGAGGTGTAGCTGCCTTCCTTGTTAGTAAGTGAGGAATTTTAGTTTCCAAGAACACTTTTACAGATTGAGATGTGACAAAACCAGGCAAACATCCTCATATAAGCTACTCCTCTGCACATTTAGTAATGAAGGGATGTTGATGTGGCTGCCTAACCCAGTAATAATCTTCTTGTATCTTTATAGTACAATATTATAAGTTTAAATGTTTTTTATTCTAACAAAACAGGGTTTGAAAATGTACTATTACAAAAATCATGCATAGAGGAGTACTGCAGAGGTTAGATTTATTCTTTAAAGCTCCTTGTGTGGAAAATCCCCGTCTTTAACCTTTTGTTTCAGTTTTATCTCTGTTAGTGGAAACAGGAACGCAGGAAACAGCGTGAACAGCACATGCAAATGAAATCAGCATATAATTTGCATAATATACTGCAAGGAAGAAAAGCTGGAGTTGGGTGAGATCAAAAACTGCTGCTGTGACATATAGATAACCTAGCCCCTGACTGTTTCTGTTGTAAGTATTCAAAATGATGCCTGGACACTGAAAGCTATACGTTTGTATGTGTTTTGGAGGGGGCATTCGAACAGGTTTGGGTGTAGTAGCACCAAGAACGTGCACAGATATTTTGGGGAGAAGAAGCCAAAAAAAGGCACTTCTTATAATTATTTATTTTAAAAAGCATGTTTTTTTTAAACATTGGAATCATAGACTGTATATGAATAGATAACACATCTGGTTCGGCAAAGTGCTGCAAATGAAGAAATTGCCTTAAACCTGCATTCTATCTGACTTCCAGCTGGGGGCGACACATGCAGTTACAAAAGGAGGTCAGTTTCTGTAGAAGTCTAAGATAAAGTGACCCACTTCTCATTTGATTTATTATCAGTGAACATTTTCATGATGAGTTTATCTAGTGTTAATTCTTCTGCAACACAGAATGATGTTAATTTTTAGAAATATGGTCTTGTTGATTTTAAAATCGGCGATAAAGCAGAGGGTGTTTTAGAGCGTGGCTATGATGTGATTGCAAGTGAAAGTGTGTAATGTAACATAGACTGTAAGCAGCTCCTCCCTCACTCCTCCCTCTCGTCTAAAATAGTCACATCAGGATGGCTGCGCCCGTAACGGCAAACTCTACGACGAATAGATCTCCACAAACCAATGGGGGACCTCACACATGCTATGTACATTAATCTATCGTCTATAGTTGGAATGCTAAATTCTGGTCGTTTTATGAGTACTATGCTCCTCAGATCTCTGCAGGGTAAATCCAGATAGCTGGCTAGACTATCTGTCCAATCAGAGTTTTCTGTTGTACAACTAAAAAAACTTTTGAACGTACACATGTTCCACCATTCCACTATTTTGTTGCCACACCGGGGCTCCATGCAGTGATATGATTGTGATTGGTTTACAGAAATGCCAGTAAACCAGAGCATGTTTTTCTCCCATCTTGGATTGCTGTGGGGACTTGCCAGACCCTCCTCCGCAGCGCTGTGGAGGAAGGAAGAAGAGAAGAGACTACCAGGGTCTAAACAGGCATGGCTGCTGTTATAGGGTTTGGTACATCATGCTGCAGACCAACCAATGTCATTCAATCACCACAAACATTTTGTTGGACAAATCTATTGTGGTCACACGGAAGATGCAGTGCTGACAGCTTGATTTGTCCAAGATATTTGATGAATGGAAAAATGGTGGCTACCAGCTGAAAAAAAGACACATACCGACAACATATGCAACATGCTACCTAGGGAATGTTGGGGACCTGCTGAGATAACTGCAGTCTGTTTTCAATTTCCAAGCTCATTCTTGCCCCTGCAAGATAAACATATGTGCTAATCTATTATTTCAAAGGCCTTCTCCAAGGTTAACTTATTCTTCAAGCGCTGTAGATAACTTCCGGCATGCAACAACCTTGGTGAAATTTGCATCAGCGTGATTAAAGTGGAGAAAGTCACTGCCACATGTTTTTCTATCTCACTTTTTATTTTTTATTGTGAGACATTGTTAAATAATAAAGAATGACTAGATGAAGTTCCACCGCCACCACATTGGTGATTCTTCTTCTTATTATTTCTTATCATTTACAGGAACAACAGCAACAATATAATTTTACACAATAAATTCCTATTATTTATTTCGTAATGTCTTTTTTTTATTTATTAAATAGACTTGAACACTCTGGGGGCTCCATACAGAGATCTCCACAAAGCTGACTGAGTTGAATCTGCAACGACCATAGGCATATTAATATATTATTATTTCTATGGCAATGACGTTCTTCTTCACCAGTCAATGAGTTCAATTATGCAGAGATCTTCCCTGATTACCCAGTGTAGGTCTTAATGTTAGTGGGCTGCCAGCTGTAGACTGTAAACCCACAATCACACACACTCCATCTCTAACTCTACAGACACATACGCACACACACACACACACACACACAGATCTAGATACACACACACACATGCACACACAGATATACATACACACATGCAAACTGCACTCTGTCTCCAAGCGGAAGTGTGAAAACTCTTGAGTGTCATGAAGGGGCAGTTGGTTGGTTTCTGTGTGTGTGTTCCAATGAGCTGTATAAAGCTTTGTTTGACTGTGTAATGCAGCGAGATAATGGCTAGTAATGTGATCAGCCATGTCTACCAAATAGAACGACTGTAGACTGCAGACTCCAGCGGACCCGGCACACCTGGTTTTTCTCTGAATGTGTTTCTCAGTTTCTTGCAGTTTCCCCTTTCATTCATTAAAAATTCAGAAAAAGGGTGAGTAGGAACAGCATGGCAGTTGCAGAAGTTTTAAATATGCATTATTTTAAGGAAAACAAAAGTTGAAATAAGCACATGTAGGTCTATTACAGTGTATTCCTGCTCAACAAGCAGACAGCGATTTACTGTAATAAAATGCAAATAACCTTCCTGTCAATATATTTTTTCAATTTACCAGTCATGATGCACCCATGAAGCTGTTTGATTAACGTTTGTGCCTGAATAGCATCACAATGTTTGATCAATATGTTTAAGAAATTCTTAACAAAAACAATTTTGTTCTTTTTTGTCTTCTGGATCTTTGTCTCCTCTGAATATAAAGTTTAACTTCAGTAGACATTGAGATGAAATAAAGATTAAAATTAAAATTTTCATAGATTTATAATTGTATGTTTGGTTTCTCATTAGTTGTTAATACACAACACACACTTCCTAAGGTCCAGACCGAAAATATAGACTCACATACAGTGTGTTTGTACTTACACCATACAGTTAGAAACACTGTACAGTTACACTCATCATTACACCCAACATAATAAAAACATGAAAGAGAACAATTGTCAGTAAAACATAAATTTCTTTTAATTTGATCACCCACACTACAAAGAAAGTTAAAGAACACCTAGTCAACATCCAAGCTGTTTCACTTCCAGGATTGCTTTGTTAGCGCTGGAAATTCCTGCTTTTGGGCTGGATGTCCGCTACCTTACTTTTGTTACATTTTAATTTAATTTTAATTTAATTAAGTTTTTGTTAAACCCCTGTTCAATAACAAAAAATTTGTTTAACTGCTCCTCAGATCTCTGCAGGGTAAATCCAAACAGCTAGCTAGACTATGGGCCCTATCTTGCAGTACAACCGTTTTGAACCATTTACCTGACGCACTGACCCTTTTTTCTGCCATTAAACCGGCAAAAGTTGATTTGGACACGCCCTTAAAGCACCTGCGCCTTGCGCTTCAAGCCAAGCGCTTAGATCATTAAAATAGGGCCCTATCTGTCCAATCTGAGTTTTCTGTTGCACGACTAAAACAACTTTTGAACACACACATCAGAATCAGAATCCGCTTTATTCGCCAAGTATGAGGACACATACGAGGAATTTGACTTAGGTTGGAGCAAGCCACTAAAACAAGTTCCTTCCTGAGGCTACTTCGCAGCGGCCCCGGGGCTCCTCCGCAAAGCTGTGGAGGAAGGTCTGGCAATGCGAGACTAGAGTAAATGTAACATGTGTCTGTAATTTTATCATATTTATACATATTTTGAAATGTATGGGAATGTATTGCTTTACACATACTTTTTCAATTCTCCAATTGGGCCTTATTATGAAAATACATTGTAAATGTTGCAAAGTAATACAGTAATAAACAGAAGCTTCTTCATAGTACTGTCTAATAAATTTACAGATTACTCTTTACTGTCCATTATCATTACTGCTTGAGTTGTAGACAGTTATGGTAATGTGCATATGTACATTTAACGTTGAAAGAATATCTGGCCAAGAGAACATAGGATGTGTGAAATACCGGTAAGCTAATAGCAGCTGAATAATTTGTACTGATGTAGGAGAGGTTTGTGATCATAGGTCCTCTCACCATTTGCACTGTGGAATGACATAAAAAAATAATATATATATATATATATATATATATATATATATATATATATATATATATATATATATATGTACATTTTATGTACATTTTCCTGTAGAACATTTCTTTTCTATTTTACATTTCTATTTTTACAGGACATAATCTATCACATGATTCTTCAAAAGAAGCTGGATTTGCATAGTGTTAGGTTAGCTCTGCATGATTGCCTACTGTGTAAACAGGAGGTGTTTCACATAGCTGAACTGTCAGTCACGCACAGAAGGAAACTGGCCAGGCATGTGTGAGAGTGTTGGGAGTGTTCTTGCATCTTTCCACGCCGGTCAATTTTCCCGTTAATCTTGAGCGCTATAAATATGTGTGTACTTTCATCAGTTAACAGCTAGCTGCTAACAGTGCGAGCTAGCTACCGGCAGGATAGAGACAGGGTAGGTGAATTTAAACAATGTTTGAGTCGAAAATGCATATTGTTGTCAGGTAAGGGCCCTGTTTATGTTGCACAGACATTTTACATGCATTTTGTGTCTGTTAAGAGGCACAAAGGCACTCTAAAAGTTGCCATGACAACTGCTGTTTTAGCTCAGTGGAAGCTCATACTTAGCTGCAGATACTCAGTGTTGCCTGCACCGATTTGGGTTTTTCAATTGAAAGTACACATAATTGCATAACATAACAATTGGCAAGAATTCTTCTTTAAGATATATACAAAATACATCAACATAAATAGGATAATTGGTTAAAGTTATTGCTTTTCTGGTCCTCAGATAATTAACCCAGTGTGCGTTTGACCTCCCTGTGTCATGAGAAATTGGATTACTTCAATCAAAGCCAAGCGTATGTGATTGCTGGTCTTTCAGAAGGACACATTCAATTTTCTTCAAAAAAGCAATTTAGAGAAAAGCCAATATATTGTCTTTACAGAAGGCTTCAGTTCACCATGGCAACAGTGTTTTAATATATGGAGAACACCACTCCTGTTGTCTTTGCAGACCTGAAGGCTGAGGGATACAGCAAAGCCTGGAAACAGCTTGAGGATGTTCCACAGTCAGTGGAAATGGAAAATAATATATGCGCCTGTTGTTATGTTTCAGTTTGTGGATGGTGTTGTTTTACACACCTACACATCATAGAATTACCATCATTCCAGCAATACCAAAAGTACTCACTTCCCGTACTTAAGTAGAAGTACAGATACTTGTGTTGAAAAATACTCTGGTACTGATATGATTTAACTGCTTTACTCAAGTAAAAGTAACAAGTACAGGCTTGAAAATTTACTTAAAGTATAAAAGTAAAAGTAGACTTGCGAATGACAACCATTTTTCATGCAAAGCTACCTAAACCACATATGATCCTAGAGTGCAAGCTGAGAAACACATTTCAAAGTAATGATGCTCAGCGCAAATTCTTTCAGGAAGACTTCTAATACTTCAATCATCTCTCTTCCTAAATTGATCAGCTGATTGGAGGCGATCACACTTCAGTTTAACCAATAAGAATAAGCCATGAACTTCACTAACCAAACACAGCATTACATCTCTGTTATAAATCTGTTTTTCTCTGCTGCAGTCAGTCATTTAAGGCAAGAGTGTAACCCTCCTCCTCCCCTTCCACCTCCAGTCTTCATCACCCACGGCACCCTGGGGCCTCCACCGGCAGACCGCTCCCTTCAACTGCTTCGGTCCGATCTTCATGCTTCTTCACCACCATCACCAGTGTCTAGACTCCATTGGGGGGATATGTGTTGGCATCTCTAAATTATTGTATACGATGGAGTCTAATCTCCACAGACTGTACATTTCATATTATGCATATGTACACTAAATCTTTGCATATCTGCAAAAAAGTCTCTCCTGATTGAATTCCTTTAAGGATTGATGATGGTACTCCTATTACTAATAAATAAACTGAATACATTTTTACATATAGACATACAGTATGTAGCAGTGAGTCCACTGGTTCAACCAGTACTACTGGTACTGGTTCAAGCACTATCTGTGACATCTCCGTAACAAATCCAATGTTCTTGTTGCTCGACTAGAGCATATTCTCAAGTCTCTCCTCTGTGTTGTATCCTGAGAAACTAATCTGCAGTGTGTATCTCCTCTCCACAGGATCTCCTAAGGTCATGTTGCCTCTACCGCTGCTTGGTTTACCAACTCCAAGCCCCTGTGGATGGACATGTTTTGTCTTTGTGACTCTGTGAAGTAGCAGCAGATTAGAGACTAGCATTAGCCTGTTTTACTTTCTTCAGTTTGAGCATCCAAGTCAATTTGATTTGGCTAACTGACTGTTTATTATTTACAAATCTTATGACGGTTATGTCTCTTTCTACCTGCTATTCACTGGGTGGTTGCAGAATTGAGGATGTTTTGCCATTCAGTCAAGAGACTTCATGAGTTCTTCTGGATTTAGGGTTTCATCAATTTTACAAAAGAAGAAATGCATTGAAACACTGAGCAAATACATTATCAATAAAAACACTGACGCTGAAATACAAAAGTACATTCAACAACAGGCTGCGAAACCTTTGTCCCGCCAAACTGACCAACCCAAACTGGTTCAAAAAAGAACACCACACTGTTTTTTCGAGTCTGACGCTGTGCTACATTAATTGAAGTACTGTTCCTAAATACAAATGTCAGGTATTTGTACTTTACATTCTGTATTTACGTTCTTTTACATTAATTTCACAGCTGTAGTTACAAGCTAATTATGATTAAGATTAATGTATCCTTTATTAGTCCCACAAGGGGAAATTACAATTTACATTCTGTACCTATGCATGTCAGAGTGAGGGGGGTGTCCATGGAAAGGTGCCAGGAGGTAGTGCCCAGAAGGCCCAGCTAGCTTCCATATGTGGACCTGAGAACCAGTGAGTGAGCTACGGCCAACCCAGACTGTAGTTACTTTACGAATTAAGATGTTTGCACACAAACAACTAAGGCAACACTTGACTTAGTTGACCTGAAGGACTGCATACCTGTACATCTCTGATGGAGCTACGTTTGCAGGGAAGCGCAGTGAGGAGTGTACAGATGTCTAAACTTACTTAACAAAACATCCTTTCCACACAACACCAGAGCAAACACATCGGGTCTCAACAGCCAGCTTTAAAGGAACACTGTGTACAAATCCTAATAAATAGAGCATGTATGATTTGAATGAGGTGTAAAAGAAGATAAGTTAACTTTCTTCTTAGTAAATAGAACAGAATGCCTTTATTGTCATGATACACATGTGCAATACCTGTGCAACAAGATTAAAGCAACCCCTTTCCAGTGTCAATAAGAAGTAATATAACATGGAAAGAATATAAAATATAAGTAGGGGTAAGGGGTAAGGTAGGAGTAAGGGTTTAATTCACATATTCTCACAAAGCTTACCTCAGTAAAATGCAGTACACTTCACCCTTGTATGGAGCATGACTACAAAGCAGATATAAAAAATACTTTATACAAAATATTCACAGCATTTAAACATAAACAGATCTTAAAAACATCAGAAAAAAGGGTTGACAGATAATAATAGTTGCTATATGAAGGAATTTCATATTTTACCTTATCCCGAATCTATTCATTAATATTGAATTTAAAGATGTAATTTAATTTGCATTCCGGTTCAGGTAACTGCTTAGCGATTCATGTGAATCATGTCTGCTTTGAGAATCTGTGCAACATTTTAGACAACTAGAGGGCATGTTTCCTTCTCTTCAGTGTTTATATATTTGCAATAATTTCAGAATATTAGTGCTCTAATATGCAAGAAGTGTGTAAAATCTGTAAATCTGCTTCTTCTAACATGGGAAGACTGCCTCCTTCTGGCCCTCAGGATGAAGTGATGGTTTAAAAAAATAATTTTCTGGTAAGTTAGAATAAAACTACCGATGACACAAGACTGGGCATTGAAGACAGAGATGATGTATCTGCAAAGCAGAAATTATCTCAATGCAATCCCTATTTTTTGGGAAGACTGTACATTGTTGAATAAGTCAAAGTCTTCATCAGATAGCATGTGTAAAACAAAAAAAGGTTTATACTCTTAACTGTTAATATTTTCCTGCCTCCAAATTAGCTCCTTTTCTGTTTTCTTTTTTTTTAAATCTTTTTTTCCATATTTTATTATCTATGAACACTTGAAGTCTGCCTGTTTCTTCTAAGTTACACATCTGACCATCATTATTTCCACCATTACACAGATCCACTGCAGGTCGACCATGCTTCCTGATGACATGGTGTTAATTATAACCACAGGTAGCTGTTGACTGCTGCGATGCTTCCTGGCAGAAGCTATCCACAGTGAGCATTTATATGGCTGATTCAAGTTTCCTTTCTGTACATCTATTGTACTCGAGACATTGTACAGTCCTAGGTGGTCTACCTCCTCACGTGTGCCACCAGGGACCGGTAACTTAACATCTCCCTGGAACCAGGAGATGGTCCCACTGGGGTAAATTCCACTAAACCAGCACTCCGCATGAGACTCATTGATGGAGGAGCCAAAACTTCCAAGGCAGTCTGTAAAAATCAAAGTTTTTTTAAGGCAATATGTAAAACACATTTACATACAGTATATTAAAATGTTGTGTAATACTTTATTTGAAGGTATCTACATAAGAGTGACAAACTGACAGTGTCATGTCACAGTCACGACACATAACAAACCCCAACTATAACTTGTCATAACAAAACCGAATGACACTAAAATAAGCGTTATGTCATAAACGTTCATGACTTGTTTATCATGTTTATAACACGTTCATGACAGTGACATGTCACTCTTATGTAGTAAAGTGTAACCAAAAGTTGTAACTTACCTTGTACTATAACAACAGTTTTCTTAGACGGTGCTCCCAGATCAGACTGTAGTTTGCAGAGGTATGTTCCCTCGTCGGCCGGCATCACGTTGAGGAGAGTCAGAGTGAGGCTGTGGTGGGGAGGTTGGCTTGTGCTTTCACACAGAACCTCGGGGTAAGTTTGGCCTTCTGGATATTGACACATACTTTTATTTTTAGCCAGCCAGATAAATTTAACAATGTTCAACTGGCCTGATGGCTTGGCATTACATGTCAGTGTCACATTTTCCCCACACCGTGCCACCACCTGGGAATTGGTCTGCAGCTCCACACGTTGACTGCCTGAATTATCAGAGAGAGGGATATCTAGAGGTTAACATACACAACACAGTCTTTTAACTGATTCTTGCAAATCACACATTTTTATTAGCATTTGTCACACCAATGTCAATATTCAGGTCTTTTTTAAGTAGCCTAACTACTGTATATGGGAGCACTAGAACAATATAATATTTAGTATAGATAGATAGTGTAGACATATATTTAGTCTCTGGGTTACTGTTGATTTCAGGTAAAATAGTTTAATATTTGTCCTTAAGGGAATATTAAGACATTTTGGGAAATGCACATAAGAGTGACACCAATCCAATAACGGGGAGGGGGTAGTTAGCCTGGTAATGTCCGATTGTAACAACATTTTGAGTTTTGTGGCAGAATCATGCTAGCTGTTTGCAGTCTTTCTGCTAAGTTAAAGTTATGTAGCAACATATTTTCTGTACAAATGTAAGAGTATTATCGACCTTCTCATCTAACTCTTAACAAGAAAGCCAATTAGTGTGTTTCCTAAAATGTCAAATATTTCATTAATTCACACAATGGGGTTAAAGATAGAAAGTTTACTAGAAACACAAAAGAGACTGCCAGAAAAATGAACGTTAGACAGTTACATCTGAAGGTCTTCTGTTTGCATCTTTGTCTTAAAAAGCTACAGAAACGTGTACGTTTATCCAATGATGAGCACTTATTCTGTAAAATGCCCCATGTAAACTGTAAAAACTTTAAATAAGTTTACAAAATATATTCTGATAAACGAGTCTTTTCATGCACAAAACAAAGCCTCACCAGCAATGCTGACTGCTGAAGTGAACCAGATGATGGAAACCCAGTCAAAAGCATGCTGTGTCCTCGCATCAGAGAAGAAACTCATCATTTTGTTCTGTATTAAAATCAATACAATCAATACACACATCTGTGTATATGTGATGACACAGACAGCTACAGCTACAAGTTTGTATTTACTCACCAGATACCCCCACACAGCTAAGAAATATCATCCAGTGTAGATTAATATGATGCTATGAGGACTTATTGCGAGGAAGAACGTTCACTGAGTCAATCTTAGCGTGTCTCACGTTTCAAGTCTCAAGTTAGGTGGTGTCTCACTTGAGCAGGAATAAACATGCCCAGGAATGAATCTCTGCTGAGGAACAACAGTGAAACCGGTTGTCACTGCTTTTTTAAAGACACCTCAGGCACAAACACATCTTTTCTCAAGCATACACTTTATTCTACATATGATTATTCTGTATTATTAGCAAACATTCACCAATTTGATATGTTTAATACTTTATAAATAACTAGGATTTAACCAATTTGGTTCCCCTTCACTCCAAAGAGCAACTTTCACAAATATTTAATCACCATGGAAACAATTCCGTGTTCCTTTGTTTTGAAGGCCAAGAGGCTAGATGAATATATTTCACAGGTTTTCTGAGATGAACGTGTGTGGAGAACAGGGCCCTTTAGTTGCCCTAAGCGAGATTGAGTTTTGCGGCCCCCTGGTCTCACATTGCCAGATCTCCACAGCGCATTGTTAGCAATAGAGTAACAATGTATGTTAATTTTAGTTTCTAGCTTGCATGTAAATTAGATGGCACCAAAATTTGATCTAATCACAACCTGTCTGGCAACCCAAAGGCCAGTGTTTTGTTTCCAGATTTGTGTGCATGGTGACTCATATATGGGGGTCCACCCCCTGAACATTTTGAGCATTAAATACTTCTTTTCCTTCATTCTGCTGAATTTGTATGCCCTACCTACCTACCTACCTACCTTCCTATCTACCTTTTTCTGAATCAGTTTATGTAAAGGGAAACATAGATTACAATCCAAATATAAAAACATAATGGAATATATTGCATCCATCTATTTATTCTCCTGTAGATCAACTTTTCTAATTATATCTGAGTCAGCATACATGTAGCCTAACATAATTTACTCTTCCCTCTTTTGCGTCTTTTGTCGGGGAAGTAACCTTCTTAAATGTGCATATGACAATTATTCACCTGAATGATACATGAATTCGTTAATAAACCAATAAAGCAAGATTTCTGCTTATGTTCAAAACTTTGTGCACATTCAAAATGTATCTGTGAGTCGTGATATTTTGAGAAAAATAATGTCATAATATTTCAGAAAATAATTCACCTGCACCATAGTCTGCGGTGCATTACGTGATTGCTCTGCTGATACGGTAGATCTCAGACCTTCTGACAGACACAGAGCCGTGTTTGAGACGACAGTTTAGGGAAATGGCTGTACGTTGCTCTACATCAGAGGTGGAAACCCTAGACAGTTAAAGAAATGGACCAACAGATCCCGTTGCTCTGGACGGAGACTAGTGAAGGCTATTAGAAGCACCTTTCCAGTGATGGCTGAGCGTTACTGCGCAGCCTCCAACTGAGCTTGAAGACGTAGCTGTGACGTGAGCAACCTGTCTGGAAGAGTCTTCTGGTAGCTGTGCCAAGAGAACTCTCAATCATTCCCAATCTTGCACAGAGGGAGAGCGTAGGTATATGTTAGGAGATAATATAGTCACAGGCTAATTATTGCTAAAATGCTTGTTAACATTAGCAATTAAACCTAAACAGGAACTTCAAACTAAATCATTAGTTTGACGTTTTCCCCAATTAGGAAATGATTGACAATAATCATTAATTCAATCTAATCAGATTGTAAAATCAGATGTAAACGGTTGGCTGAGGGCGCCCTAGGATGATCATTCTAATTCTATTATTAATGGGAAGTAGACCTAAGGGCGCCCCCAACACATTTGACGCCCTAGGCAAATGCCTAGGGCGTCAAATGCCTTGCAATTGCCAGCCTTGGTGGAGAAGACAGGACTGGTTGAAAAAATAGAAAGCAAGCAATCTGCTTGTATCAACTAGAAGCTGGTGGTAAAGAAATATGTCCAGATGTCTCCAAATACCTCAGTAAGTCTGTATGAAAAGGTGAGGCAAGCATGTAATGACAAGTTACTCTTCCCTATCAACTTCCATTAGTGAGGAACCTTTTTTAAATCAACTGAAGCCTCCTTAGCCGCTTTCCGACTGGAGGGATTCTTGCAGTTCCTAGAACATAACATTCCTAAAACCCTTTTTCTCTCGTCTCCAACTGGACAGGAGATTTTTAAGTTCCTCTAACTCTTTCAGCTCAAACTTCAGGGCAGGGTCTTTTGATCCTTTCGCTGTTCCCTTTTCCACACAGGAACCTAGGTCAACAAGAGTCGTGTTTCCGGTACAGACAGGACAACAATTTTTGCCATCATATTCATCACTAAATTCACTTCTGAGAACTTTTTGGGCGAGAAATTAACTGTTTAGATTTCAAATATAGGCAGTATTGCGAAAAATGTTGAAAAATGGCAATTTGCTTCACAGTTTTTGGAGTTGAGAAGCTCCCTAAAGTGATGCGATAGTCAGCTAGCACCTGCCGGGGCCCCACTGTTGGCTGGAGGTCTCTCAGACTGGTCTCGTAAATAAGAGGTTTTTATTTTGCCGTTGACGAATCGTTTGGTTAAATATCACAACACATGTCAATCATAAGATCAACGAATTAAACTCCACAAGCTGGCCAGCCGTCACACACACACACACACACACACACACACACACACACACACACACACACACACACACACACACACACACACACACACACACATATATGCCACAGCGCAGCAAGCAGAGGCGGGGGGGAATACCCGTTTCTCTTCAGAAAACTTGTTTAAATTATGACATTAACATACTAGGCTTTTAGATTTATTATTCAGTTTGAACTTTTTTGGGTGTATTTGTTCTCTGATTTTAACGCTATAACTACGGTTGCTGTGCTTGCGTCACTCCCTTACCCCCTCCTACCAGTTCCTATGGCCACTTGGCCAGTGCGAATGCAAATGGAAAAACCATTGGGGGAGAGTAGCCAGTAGAACTGTTTAGAAGAGGACTATTCCTTTAACTACGTTCCTGTAATTACTTGGTCGGAAAGTGACTATTTACACCTTGTATTAAAATCTGTTCTGATTGTCTCAATTATGGCCAATGCGATCTGTCTCAATATGCAAATCAGTACATTTCAGTTACAGTTACATTACAGTTCACATTTTAATGCCAGGTGTAAATGGGGTTCATGTGTAATGACAGTTGCAGCCTTTTATACTGAAAACCGGTTTAAGTGTTTAGGTATCGCCTCTTCAAATTGCCTGTTAAGTGTCCATTTTTTGACAGTGTTGTATCATTGCATTCACTTTTTTACCAGCTCATTATCTGAAAATACAGTACAGGATTTAGATACACAAATATTAAGAAATTTGCAGTCAGGTGCACATATTCTGACACATAGCTTTTATTAATACCTAGAGGGGAATTCTCTTTTTGGTGCAAGAAAATTGGCAATAATAGCCAGATTAACTGCCAACTGCAGGAAAGCATGTAGGAACACAGCCCCGAAGCTCACTGGTAAACACCAGCTAAGGAGTATTGTCTATAGTCTTTACAAGCAAGCAGTAATTGGAGACCAGGAGCAGGTGAGCACAAGGCACAGAGGACTCCTGGTGGACAGGTGAGGAACGGCTGAACAAAACAAACAGAGATGGAAAGAGGTGTTCTTAAGGTTTCTTAAGGGGGTGTAAGATCATCTCTGAACCTGCAGGAAAGGTTTTCTTGATGTACCTATCTGTACAGAATTGATGAGCTCTTTTTGTAATCTTCCAGCACTGATCTGCAAAGTGAAAAAAGAATCTGAAACTAAATTGCATTTACTAGATTAACAAACACAGCTGCAGTCTTACAAACCTTTTATTTTTTTGCTTTCCATGTGTTCTTTAAAAAGTTTAGAGTTTCTGTAAAGATTTAACTTCACAAGATACCTTTAAACTTGATTACAGTGTTGTAGACACTATTTGAGGCAGTGATTCACATCTCTTTGTCTTACCTTTGAGGGTACACACCATCTTCCTTATTTAAAGATTTGGGACAGATGCTGCACACCCTAATGTCTAACCCTTCATCCTATTGGATGTGATTGAGGCTCCAGCTTCTCTCATCACTTGTCAGTTTGTTTCTGGTAACAATAACCTGTGTAGCTTTGTACTGCAAGGATGTACTGGGATGGCTGATAATGCTGGAAAAGTGTGTTGAAATTTAATAAAAAATGTATAAACAGGCGATAGTGTTTGCCTCCTGTAATGCCATCATATTTAATACATGACTTTCTGCAGGCTCTGTGTCATTCACATGATCGATACTTTCCTAAGAAAAACCTGTTGCATGCAATCTGATACATGTTATTTGCCCCCTGGTGGACTGTCCATGAACTGCAGGCAGTAGAGTTCCTTTAAATGCCAAATCAAAGATGGCTTCCCCTCATTTACTAACCTGCAGTTGTTTGGCATGGACCTCTTTGTTAATTTCTAAAAAGGTATGGTAAAAATAGCATTTATATTGTTACTTCAATATGAGTACTTTCTGGATTTAAGTGACTTATAATTGCTTTATATTTTGGAGCTACTTCATTTATAGTAAAACTGGGTTGAAGGTTAGGGTTAGGCTATGTATCAAATGTGTTAAAGCAGGCACCGCTGGCGAACTCTGCCATTTTTATTCATTTTTATATTTATTTTTAAGCTAGAGCCAAGGTAGTATGCTGTAAAACTGCACTAGGCCTATCTGAAGAATCCAGTGGTAGCCTACCAACCATGTCATGCCAGTTTGACGAGAAGGGGGATAAATAATGCTCCATGCTAAAGTTTTTCTTGAGAAAAAACTAGCATGCTGATTTTCAAAGGGGTCCTTTGAGCTCTCACCTTAAGATATCTGAATAAAAATGGGTTCTATTGGTACCCATGGGTGTCCCCTTGCAGTTTAGTGGGGAAAAAGCAGTGCATTGTTTTGCATGCAGTACAAATGTGTTAGTTTGCGTATTCTAAAATGGTGTTTAAATTTAAATATTTATGCATACTGGGGTCTCTAAACAGTCTCAGAATTGCATATCTTGTGTATGACTGGAAAGCTAAAAATCTTGTGGATTCAAAGCCTGATTGTATCATGTCTGATGATGTCAGTCCCTATTGTAGCCATTTCATTGTAGTGAGACCATTTATTTAAGCTTGACTTCAGTGTATAAAAATGAGCTGTTAGGATAATCACAGCCCCATGAAACTTTACAACCACCAGCTAGAGACCTATAGGACATGCAGAGGATTTATGACTTTCCTGATTTGTTTTTGTGTATTTTCAGATAGCAAAAAAGTACAGTGTAAGATGCTCTTAGAATGATTATAAATGGCAATGCATTTGACATGGAGTATTTAGGGAAAGATGATGATGAGATTCCTAATGCGTTGAACAATTTGTCTTTTTTTTTTTTAAAGAACAAAAGAGACAGGTTAACTTAATTAATTACCTTTAATGCCTGATGTATAAAATATAATACAAATATATCACATAGACATATCACATGTTACTATTTTAAAGTCTAGGTAATGTTAACCAATATCTACCTCTACATTATATTTAGTGGGCTTGTCGTGTGTTTCATTCTTAAAAATCCTCAACCTGCAATGTAGATTATTAGTAAAGCCGTCATATAAATATAGTACACAGTGCAGTACTTACATACTGTGTACAACAGTACGTACTCTGAATGTAATAAGTAAAACTACAGGCTGTGACACCCGGCAAGCAGTCAGCCAAAACTCCCCTGAAACTTGAATCTGGAATTTTCTAAAAGTCTCCAAAAAGTAAATGTATCCAGCCTTTCTAGGAAGTTTTCCTTTTACATAACTGTCACACAACAATCTGTCACAAAAAAGTGAAGCTCATACCTGTATTTATAAGTCCCACATTTTGACAGATGCACCTCTTGTCAAGCAGTGTGGTGCCAAGATGATAAAGAACATCCCTGAAACAATGTAACCTTGCTGTATAACTGTGTTGACTGAAGAATACATTTTAAATAATAATCATTCTAAGTATGGAAGTGTAAATTTCATTCAATTATTATGTAAGTGTGAAAGCCTCTGCAAAAGGGAGAAGATGAAGATTTTTAGACATTCATGCATCTATATCCTGAACATTAAGACTATGTTTTCAGCACCAGTTTTAGAGCATCACAAGTGCTGTGTCATAACTCCTAGTTACATTAATGGCAGTGTTGGACATTTATGGCAGTGTTAAGCAGATGATCTACTGTATCTATGAGCAGTCGGAGATCTGCTGAGAGCTCCTCCTGTGAGAAATAACTTATCTGTAGCTGGTGAGTGCAGCAGGCCGGAGAGAGAAGAATTTTTAAATAAAATCTTGTCTTTCAAGTGTCCATGGTTGAAGTCAGTCAATGTCAGAAAATCAGTGCGGCTCAGTGGGGGACTAGCAGTTTATTGCATTTTTAAAAGAATTTCACAAGCTGGTATCTCTACCTGAAACATGTTGAATGATGTGAGTCGACAGCTGCTTAGAGGAGTGAAGGCTGAAGTCAAAGCAGGGTGTTCCTATATAAGCAGGTGATAGAATCAGAGTTTGATCCCTTCTTGTCAGGTTAGTTTTTATTGTGTAGCAATGTGTGGATATACTCATTTGCTCATCATTCAAAACAACCACACATGTTTGTGTTTCTAGAAGTTAAACCAGTAGAAAACCTATGATTTTTTTTTAATTAATTGACTAAAATAAGATTAATTTCACTCATGTTGCTGAACAGATAGCAATGCTGTAACATTTATGAACTTTGACCAAATTAAACAAGCATAAAACAAAAAAACATATACAGTTTTGTATAATCAACACTCACTCCCAAAAAACATCCAGTTCAATAAAATACACACAGTTAATGGAACATAAAGGGCTACATGATAGGGCTTAATCTATTTTTTTTATATATATATAATTGTGATTACAATTTTTGCTCCTAACGATCCCAAAATCAGAGTAATCGAGAAAAATGATTATTTTATTAATAACTCTTATTTTGTCCTGTGTTCTGAATGGAGGGAAAAAAAGCTCAAATGTTTTAGAGGAAAATTTCACTGTTTTCACAGTTCAAGGTGTTTGCTCTGTTTGCTTTACTGTTGTTGATTTCAATAATTACATCTTTCCAAAAATGAATGAGTAATCTTGTAAAATAATCATGATTTCCATATTGACCAAAATAATCATGTTTACGATTCTTTCCATAATCGAGCAGCCCTACTACTTGAGTTCATCTGTAAGGTAACGGGGGGAAACATTGTGTCAGAAAAGATTGGGAACCAAACAACCAAATCAACTCTGGCATAATAACGCAATGTAAGTAATGTTATCCCAACGCAAACTATTTTACTGGTTGTCTTCTGGTGTCCCCTCTATCCAGTTAAACAATATTGATATTTTCACCTGCTCTTTGTGTCGTTTTTAGACATATCCAATTTTTAAATATTTTTTTTTCATAGATTTTGGCAGTCCAGAGAATGGAAACCGGATGATGTTTATTTCTTATTAAAGTATTTAATATTTGTCTTTCAGCTGCTTTTGCATAAAGTTCAGTAGTAATACTAGATGTAGCCTACTAAATATTAAGTAGCCTACTGGGTTTAATTTACACCGTGATCAAAGCTACAATGCACATTTGATTTTCCTTTTATTTTGTAACCTGTAGCCTGCATTTTCCATTTTTCCCAGATGTTTATCTCTCTGTTAAATGCAAATACTGTGTTTAGTGTAAAAGGAATGCTTTTAAGAGTGTTTTGTCCTTGGGCATCTGCTTGTGTAAATCCTCAGTAAAGCAGAGGGATTCCAAACCAAACAGTGGGAAGGAGAGAGAGAGAGAGAAGCTGCAGTGGAAGGAGAGACTCAAAAGACAAGACAGATGGAGAGAAAGAGAGAGACTCAGAGAGGCAGTATATGTCAGTAAGATAACAAATAGTGTGTATAATGCAGTGGTGAAGAGGTTAACGTGATGGAAAGGAGTAAGAAGAAGAAAGAACATGTCTAAACCACTCAGCACTGGATAAAGGAAAGACAAGTACAGGAAAGAGAAAAGATAAAGTATCTTGTCAGTGACAGGATGCTGTAGGTGGTAGTGTCCTTGATTGAACTTGCTCCAGGTGGCATTATGATTCATCTTCTCATTGAGAGTGTGAGCTTATCTTATATTCAATGGACACTTGCTTATGTCTAAGTATTTTGCTCAGTTGTGCAGCCAAAGCTATATTGCTTTTAAATATAAAGGAAAAAACTGAGAAAAGATTTATATCTTTCAGTTTGGATAGTTTGGACACGCGCACACACACGGACACGTACACCCTGCAGCCATTAAGATGATGACCAGTCATGTTATGATTTCACAGTAAGTGAATGTGACCTGACCATTGGTAAATTTTAAATCTCAGCCCTGGCTTGTGATGGGCTGTGGGCCGAGGGACAAAAAAACAGTGCCAGGCAGAGCCAAGGCCCAACATAGTAAGAGTAAAAACAGTTTCCATGGCAACAGAGGATGCTGCACTTGCTATATATATATTAGGCTGACTCTGGATGTGGCCTTGGACGACTTGTTGATGGTCGCTCTTTCCTTGAGGACTTCGCGAGGGTACACGGTGTATACTGAGGTCAAGTCACAGTTTATTGTTGTCTCTTTCATCCATATTTCTTATAAATATACGTACAAACCAAAAACAACGACAACAACAATGAAAACCAGCAACTGAGGGGCTACAGTATAAGGGACACAAGACCCTGACCACATTTTACAGTTAACTATATTACATGTTACATATATTTCATTAATGTAATGAAATGTCCCTTTTTAAATCAAGTTAAAAGCCAACTTTTTTTTTTTATATTATCAGGAAGGTATTGTAGTGTAATTTTCCCCACGGCAGAATTCCCTCGAAAGACAGCTATCTTTAAAGAACAACCTGCCGGTTTTCATCTCTGAGTTATACAATGTCTTTCAATAAAGGCCATACATAAAGATTGAAGTGGCGTTTTTTTTTTTGTAAATGAAAACCATTACCTTTTCAATTCAGCACAGAACGGACAGTGTATTATGTGTTCAGTCCGCTGGGAGTCGCTGCTGAGCTGCTGTCCCTCCAGCGTCCCCATCGGAGCTGTCCACGGTCCTGAAATGTCTTCTGAAACCACAAAGGGAATTTTCTCTGTACAGTAGTTTAAAAAAAAAAAGGCGATAAATGTATGTTTGAAGACTAATGCATGTCATTAATAAGCATATATAAATATTAATTAAGAATATTAATATAGTGTAATGATTTGCTGATTTAATCTGCCACTGGATCAGATCAGTTCGTGTCATGATGAATGAGTCACCTGGCATTAATGAGATGGACTTTGCCTATTTGGCCTGTTGCATCATCATACCCCACTAACAGTTGCATTAATTTGACTTTTTTCCTTGGATACCGCTTAATTTAGTTTTCCAGTACGAGACGTTAGATGGCGCTATTAATAAACGAGCCACAGCGAAGGAGCTGCTCACACAATGAAAGAAGAGAGCCAGGCAGTGTTCTCCACTCAGAGGTATTCAAAGAACTCGGCAGGCATGTATCGTTGCACCCGATACGCTATATCTCCAACAGGGTTAAGGATGCAAGCATAACTGATTGATTAAAGGATAGTCGCACTTTTTTTTATTTTTTTTATTTCTAATCTTTATTCCTCTGCAGAACTGAAAAGCACCCGGACCTGCTGCTGCAGTAGGACGCACCGGCGGGATTCTCGCAGAAGTTTTTCACACAACACCGACAGCTATCTGGCTGGGAAGTTGCCTGCGTCGTCTACGCACTCTGCCAATCCTCAGGACTGTGGTTGAAAGTTATGGTTTTGACGCTGGCTGTCACAAAACAGACTCGCACAATGTTAAGGAGAGCCGGCGCTTTCTGCGTGTGTGTGAAATGATTGCAGCCAGCAGCGACCTTTCCATTATGCTGAGGAGATGTCTTCTCACTTTCAAACCGTTCAGGTAAGAACATGTTCTCCATCTATTACAGCTTGAAACATGTTCTCTATTCACTGATAAATGATGAGAGAAGACTGCTCTCCTTTTTATACGCTGTGATGGTGGTTGTTTTTTATTCTGCATCATTATTACAAATAAAAAAATGTATTGTTAAATACACATTGAAAGGAATACAGAAAAGAAACTGCAAAATAAGGCGCCATGTAAATGTAAACATTTTATGCATTTTTGTCTACTGTTTTCTACCGTGGAGCGAGTCTTACAAGTTCAGACCATTAATTGGATTCCAGCTGTGCTAATTAACGTTTGCTTGCACAGCTAAAACTTCCAGCACTAGCAGCAGCTGGACATGAGTTAAAAGCAACTCAAGCTGATATAAACTCATTAAATTTGCCATGTTTGACCAGATGGATTGTTCACATGCTCCAGAGCTCATTAGCATTAAGAAATTAGGAATCACCGTGCAGTGATGGGGTCCATGCCAGTAGGGCAGCACGCTGCCAGACATAAAGTTCCCTGATGTTTTACAGCTTTCTTAGTGAATACTGTGGCGTTTCACATTATGGCTCCAGAGTACTGATTTAACATGCAGCTCACATACTATACAGTTCAGTGGCTTGATCTCACTGTAGAATCATATACTTGTGTTTTCCCACACAGCGTGCATGCTGCCCTGAACATCAAATCCCAGTTTTTTTCCCCCTTACCTAACATATTGGATAGTAATATCATGACACTATCTCTCACTCAAGCTTAAGCTCAGTGACTGCAGGCTCTCTGGTGTCAGTTTTCTGCCTTATGAAAATTCAGGAAAGCAAGCTGTGGTGTACAGAATGGAAGTGCGACAATCTGTCCTGCAGTTCCCCTCTATTAAAGGGTTATTTCCAAACATTTTCTCAGCACGACTCGTGGTGCGTGACTGATGAGTTAGTTTTGAGCTATTATAACCTTCAGAAACTTGAAATATGCTTGCTGTGTGTTTGCTGTTCTCTCCAAAACGCAAAGCATTCACCTGTAATTTAATGCTTTCAGTTTTGGATGTTAGTTCACTGAGCACATTGAGAGACAGAAAACACATCCATGTAATGGTTCATTTGATATGACACAGTCAGGCGAGTACACAATGCTTTTTCTATGGGTTGATTGGTACAATATGAACTTCACAATAATGTCTCCACGCTCCATGAGGCCTCACAAAGGACTTGGAGTGAGGGCGTCTCAAAGAGCTCATGTTAATGTGAAATCTATGGCACACATGCCTTGTTTCAGAACTTTCCACTTCTTCTTTCTCAACCTCGTCTGTTTCTCCCTGTGTCATGAGCTCTAACCCTGTCCTGCTCTCATGTCACTTCTCTTCTTGTCTCTGTTTATCTGCTGCAGGATCTTTGTGGTGGGGATTGGCTTCTTCAGCTTGTGCTTTCTAATGACGTCCCTCGGGGGCCAGTTCTCGGCCAAGAGACCCGGAGATTCCCCCTTCACTGTGCGAGCTGAAGGTAAGCCTGCAGTTACATGTCAGTGCTACTTGGTTGCCTCTGACTGCAGTGGCTGTGCCCTGCACTGGTAATGGACAGCCTGGGAAACATGCTGGGTGCTTCGTGGGGCTTCCTTGATTGCTTTCAGGGGGCTGACAGAGCTGCACACTTTGCTCATCACGAATGTGTCGGAGGGTATATGTCGCACAGAGAAGCTCCATCTTCTTTTACGCTGGCTTTCATCTCTGCTCAGTGCCCACATTAACTTGTTGAGACCCATATTAATTCTTTTTTTATTAGTCAAACTAGTAGCTGAAAATGTGTAGAGGCTGAGGTCGGATTTAAAGTACCGTTTGTGAATTTTGTGGGGGAGGTAGATCACTCTTGCAAGCTCACTGAAGCAAACTAAAGTAATCATGTATTTATTCGGCAGTTAAGATTTAAAAGCGAAATTAGTATTACTACTACCTTTTTTATAGTATAGGATATGTTTACATGACAGTAAACGGGAACTGAAGATGTTGAAGTCTTGATGTCTTTGTCAGTCACAAAGCACAAGTGATCATGTATTGGTTATAAAAAAAAAGTCTTCTTGATATCCAGATGACTGACAAGTTCCCTTAGACAACTCAAATCGTTAAAAGTCCAAATGGCCACTCAGATGTAGCTAACATCATTGACTTTGCCTTCACAGACATCAAAACAAACAAATCAAAGCCACGGCCGGAAAAAAATCCAAACAATTTCAGAGACACTTTCCCTGAGAGAAACGTGTTATCTTTCACAGCACGTTCCCTGTGTTTACGCTATGTGCCTCTGCATATAAACCACTAAAGCACTATCCATTTGGGAGAGTCACTGTTAACTTTTGGACTTTTGTCTCTCACCTTTTTATCGCCACCTGGCACAATTGTTGACAGTGCGCGTCATCCTCTGTGATGGCTACAAGCTGGCATGGGAAGAAACAATGCACATGAGGTGATGGTAATCATTTCATCCCTCCTGAATAATGCAATCCATCTTTGGGCCAATCAGTGAACAGAATGTTGCCCTGTGGTTGGTTGTTGTGCAGGATGTAAAGTATTGAAATGTATTTGACTGACTCAATTGAATGATTTGTAAATATTGGCTCATGGTTGAAGCACCTCTTTGGGGAGAAAGAAGTGTTCTTCTGAAAGTGTGGTAAGGCAGGGGATGTTGTAGCGAGGTGCATCAGGTGTCATTATGGGAGACAATTTCAAGGCTCTCGCTCATTTATGAAGTAGTATATGCAAAGCTGGTGTGGGGGTGAAGGAGGGAAAGGGAGAGGGTGGTGGAAAACAGGGGAGCTGTCTGATTAATTAACCACTCACAGGCTGCAGCCAAGGAAAGGCATTCGGCCTCTAGCTCATTAAACACTGCCTCGCTGCTAACCAGGGAAAGTCAAGATATGTAAATTCTCTCCCTGTGTGTGTGTGTGTGTGTGTGTGTGTGTGTACGTGTTTTTTGTATTTATGTGCGTGCTTTACGAATGAGGATTAGCGGCACGGGGAGTTAGCGTAATGGACAAGCCGGGATAAATAGTTCAGTGAAGCGATAATACACACCCATCCACCCTCTGCTGCTGTGGAGAGCTACAGGACATGCACACCTGCACCCATGTTTCAGTCAACATGTTTGTGTGTGTGTGACACACATGCATGCATGAAATGTGAAAATCAGTGGAGGCACCTTAACATGCACAATGTTTTAAATCTGAAAGGGCACACAAAATGGCCATGCTGTGTTGAGAGAACCCACTAACCCTGTTTATTTCTCGTCGCGTGACTGGCAACGACTAGAGAGCCTGTGAAGGAAAAATTTAATGATTGTCATTCCACGTTCTCTTTATCTCTCACCTCTTTGCATGCCTGCCTCCCTCTACCTCTTTATTTCCTTTTTTTTTTTTCCAAGCTCAGTCCTTGCTACCATATTTTTGTAAAACATCTTACCTAAGATGCACCAGGACTTGTTTTTTTTTTGTTTTGTTTTTTTAAGGTTTGCACAGCCAAAAATTCTATTGTTCTATTCTATTGTTCTATTCTGTTCTATTTCCTTACATATTTCTACTATTTAAAGTACCATTTATGAAATAGTGTTGCACTCTTTGACACTTGATCAAGTAATATATCCAGTTTTAAAATTCATACATTTTATCCATGACTTCCTTTTGAAGGTACAGGAAGCTAATGATGTGGAGAAGTAGGAGGGGGGACAGAGGGAATGGATTTTTTACCCGAGTGGGAAGCGTGAAAGTCAGAAGCGTTTGATCCTAGATATCTTAAAAGCTCCAGAGGTCTACTGTAGCTTTCTAATAAGCTCTTTGAAGACCACCTTCACAGTGTGTCCTTTTACCACGGTGGTCTTACTGCAGCTTTGCCACAAAGGAAGAAATAAGTCTAGGACGCTCTCGGGTTTTACCTTCTCACAGCAAGACTAAATGGTTCCGATGTTAATGCATGCTTTATTCCAACCTGCAAGCTCCATTACCTGAGCATTTTTTTAGCTCCCGTCCCTATGGAAAAATGTTTTGCTGTAGGCAAACTGTGTTGCATCTCTCACTGAAGGCAGTTTTTCTTCTGACTTTACCCCCTGTATTTGATAATTTATTGTGCTAACTACTATATTGCCACAACAACCCAAAAATATGTTGAAATTGCTCTGGAAAGAAAAATAAAGCAATAACGTTCAACTACCTTTTGGATGGCAGGGCTACTGCTGCTGCAGGATTAAATGTAAAGGAAAACCTACCTTTTCCACAAAGTTTTCATCTATCAGAGTCACAGAGCATCAGCTGTGGAAGGAGTGCCGTGTTCAGTATCCTGTTTACGGCGATCTTTTCACAGATTGCGAGAGAACTTCTTTTTTTATCACATGGCTCAGCAGTCAATCAATCAATCAAACTTTATTTCTAAAGCACATTTAAAAACAACCAGGTTGACCAAAGTGCTGTACATTGACATGAAACAATAAATAGATAGAATACAACACCAGACAAATACAACATACAGTTCTCATGCCGGATTAAAAGCCAAGGAATAAAAATGTGTTTTTAGTCGCAATTTAAAAACCGGGAAGGCTGGGGGCCAGTCTGACATGAAGAGGCTACTCATTCCACAGTCTCAGGGCTGCGGCTGAGAAAGCCTGATTGCCCTCTGCTCTTGAGTCGCGATTTAGGGACAACAAGAAGAGGGAGACCTTAATGACCTTGAAGGAGCATGTGGCTTCAACAGCTTAGTGATATAGACTGGAACTAGTCCATGAAGGGCTTTAAAAACAAACAATAAAATCTTAAAATTAATCCTAAAATTAACTGGGAGCCAGTGAAGAGTCAAGAACAGGGGTGATGTGATCTCGCTTACAAGTTCCAGCAAAGAGACGAGCGGCAGCGTTTTGAACCAGTTGTATTTGAGAGAGGGAGGCCTGGCTAACACCTACATACAGAGCATTACAATAGTCAAGGTGTGTTGTAATAAAAGCATTTACAACCCTCTCAAAGTGAAGGCTAAAAAGGCCTTAAGCTTTCCTTACTGTGCTCCTCGGAAGGGTGTGGCATTGGCAGGTCCAGCAAAGCTGTGATCTTCAGTACTTTTGTTAGAATAAAAGAAATGGGATAAGTAATCTGCTTGAAAGTGAAGCGCTCTCCTGCATGGTATGTAGATGCTATGAATGAAACAAACTTACCTTTGCAACTGATGCATCTTCACTGGTAATTAGGAAGAATTGGCAGTGAATATGCAGCTCACTGCCTGGCTCTGTGTTTGACAAAAAGACTGGTATGAGTCAAAAATGACTGCTTAGTGTTTACTCTTCACAAGCTCCTGTCACCCGGAAAGACAAGTGATTTTCTCTTAGAAAGACCCAACAACAGGGGTTGTACTGATTGTTTGTTTTTGCCTAGATGGGCAGTTAACCGGATTCAACTGCAAAAGTGTTCTGTGTCTCAGATTGCTTCTATTGTTAACGGCTTTGTGGCATCCAGCGTCTTTAATTTAAAGGACCATTTGATCTTGGTATTGTTTGACATTTACAATAGACACATTTTAGAAGCATTATTTATGTGTTTTGTTTGTTGTCTCCACTGCTACTTGTGTGTGTGTGTGTGTGTGTGTGTGTGTGTGTGTTTTTTTTTGTAGAATTGTCTGAGAAAAAACAGTCTGTGTTTATTTAATTATCTGTGTGGAAGTGTTGATATAGACCTCCGTTGATCAAATTTTCTCTTGGGGAAAGCAGCGGGATATTAAGTGCTACTGTTTTGATTGTTTCTGAAAATTAGCTGCTGCAATATTATTACCTTTTTATCTGAGTGTGGCCATGAACATGGACATGCAGTACACCCAATCATTTTCAAAGTAATTAATGCACAAGCAACATAGACTATAGTATAATAATATTTTGTATAAGATTAGCTTGAAGTGAATTTGATATGCAGGGGTGTATGTAGGGTGACTTGCAAACTGGGTCAGAGTTTTTCTTCCTGACTTGGTTTAGGTAGCATTTTCTATTCTTGTTGTTTCTTTGCATTCATGCAAGAATTGCCTGTGTGAAAACAGGAAATATGTTTATGCAAATGCTCATCATACTTTTATGGTTTTGCACAGTCTGAGCAGTGACAGCACATTCATTTAACTCCCGTCCTAGAAAATGATTGTATGCTGAGACACTTTGTTTTGTTTTTTTGTTTGTTTTTTAATATGGGTATAGCAGACCATGAACTTTGTGTCTGAGTCAGCCTTTCCTCACCTTTTAAGTTTCCAGGTGTGCTTGCTATTGTAAATCAATCAATGGAAGGTTACAGTGTTTCAATGTGCAGTTTCATTAAACATCACCATGCTTCTAACCAAACTGGTTGGTCCAGGTCTGCATACTGTGGGTGTGGGGAGGGTCAGGGAAGATAACTAATAGAAAAGACAGATTCAGGTTTTAATTGAAGTGACAGAAAACCAAGTTTAATAAAGAATACTGCATGCTTTTACCCCAGGCTGCCAGGTGCAATAAGAGGCTGAAGCTTCTTAGAGGATAAGTGACAGAGGTTTTCTGCTCTAATAGCGCCTGGATCTGTCAGTTGCCACCATGCCAAAAAGAAGAGAGAAACTCCATCTCAATCAGCCTTTTCTGTAATAAATAGATGAATTGGGAGTGAAAGGACAGGAAGGTCTGTACGTGTTTGTGTCTGTAGAGCAGGAGAGAATACATGAAATTATCCTGGTGACAGGTGAGATGAAGAGGTGTGACCAGGAGGCACCTTACTGAGACAACTAGCCAGCCAGTATGCATATCAGGGATGACGGGATTTATTTGCTTTGAATTATGCCAATGGGGAGGATGGCATGATAAACTATTGTACACTAAAATACGTGTAAACTATCAGCTCACGGTGCAAGTTCCAGAGGTCAAATACCTCAGTTTAATGCTGGACCCTCTCCTGAAATTTGACAATCAGGTGAAAAAAATAAGACAGTATCGTCAAAGCCAACTTATATTTATTTAGACTAATTAGGGACTGTCTAACCTTTTATGCTGCCAAAATATTTATTTACACAATGATCTTTTCACACCTTGTCGCAGGCAAGTCCATATGCGACTAAACCATTAGAGAGACTCTACAATCGTGCATTGAAATATTGGGCAAAAGGCCAACTAAATCACATCATTGTCACATCTGAATATGTTAGGATTTGACAACTGCATTGAATTTGCAAATTGCAATCTCATCTGTAAGTGCTTACATTAACAGGCTCCTCAGGCTCTCTGTGACATGGTGCAACCATTACAGGCCAGTGGATTGTCCACTAGAAACACAATTGCAGGGAACTGTAAAATATCCTTTTTAGAAAACCCTCCTTTGGCCAGACATCCTTCTCTATTAAGGGAGCTAAGGCATTGAACAAGCTGCCCATCGAGCTAAAAGCAATACAAAATAATAAGCTTTTTAAAATTTAAACTGACGTTTTTAATTGATAATTAAACCTGTATTCACATATAGGGATGTGACTGCCTGGGGTGGTGTTTGGGCATATTTTTATGTGCTTTATCTATTTTAATTGTGGGAATGTTTAATATTTATTTTTTTATGACTGTTTAAAAGCCCTTCTAGGGACAAGCATTGGAAATTAGCAAAAGCTATAAATGCTGTGATGCCATACATTGGAGATTTGTTGCACAAATGTCTATGTCTAAGCATCTGTCCCTATTCAAATAAACATGTAAAAATTCACTGTAAAATAAAAAGTTTAAATGCAATATTATAAAGCTATATCTTTCACTGGATTCTGTTGATGTTGGAAAAATATCTCTATTACTTAACATTAGAAAATATAAAAATGCCTACCAACATTGTTTACAACTTTAGTTAATTTTAGTGTGAAAGCTTTTTGTTCTGGTAGAGTTGGTCATTTCATTTTATGAGCAACTTTATTGCATCTTTCTTGCATCCATTCTACTGTACATTCGGTTCTGTTATGCGTGCGTGCGTGTGTTTGTGTGTGTGTGTGTGTGTGTGTGTGTGTGTGTGTGGCGCAAGTGCTTCAGCCTTGTCCTTATTTAAAGAAGTGTTCATTAAAGCAACATGCTAAATTACTCATTCAGGTATTTTATCATAGGGAATAAATGACATAATTGTCTACACCTGTTTAAATGATTGCACACATTGTGTGTGTGAATATTAGCGTTGCTGGTGGTAGAATCATCTGTGTTGTGAGACACTGTGTTCCAAATCTCTATCTGAGAAGATGTCAAGCAGCGTCTAAATCCTCATGCTGCATGAGGGCCAAGGAGGTGAGATGCACTGCCACTCTTTCTTGTAAATATGATTTGGTTTGTGGCTCTCTATGAATCAATTGAGCGTCACTAATGAAACATCTGAATCGTAGCCTCCAACTGAAGGACTTGCTGGCTGTGTTTGGGGAATTTTAATGAAATTGACTGAAGCACTTAGAAAGATATTCAGTCTGTCATGTTATTTTATAGTGATCTGTGAATTCAGTTGTGAGAGCCCATATCTACAGTAAATGAACCACAGATGGACTGATCAATGAAAGCACTGGCACCTCTTGGACCTGTAACACCTACGGAATATGAACGCACGTATTCTCAGGGGAACTTTTGAACCTGAACAAAATTCTAATCTACTAACAAACCAATGAACTTCCGCTTACGTTCTTGCTTTTCTTACCAAGCACTGCATCATCTGGTAATGAGTCTTCATAGTTAAACTAGGGTGTGAGGGATATTTTAGATGCCGCTTAAAGAAATATTCTAAATTAATTTGCGTTCTCCATTCTTGTCAGCCATCTTCAGTTGTGATTTCAGCAGCCTGTTAAAGTAAAATCTTTATCAATGCATGTAGCCAGTGTGGCTCTCTAAGGGCAGTTGTTTATAGCTGGTTGGCCACAACAGGCTACAGTAGAAACGGCGATCTAATTGGAATTTGTTCATGATATCGATTGTGCTGTGGCACTTCCGAAATTGAGTCGTTAAAGGAGATTAGCTGCTGCTAAATCGGCCCTTTATTAACCAGCAGATGAGGAATGGCACAGAGGAGGCTCTACATTAGAAACCATCAGCTCCTGCTACACCACTGTCAGCGAGCCGGACTGTGCATTGGAAAAGAAAACACATTAGCCGATTTCCCAAGAGGCAGCAGGAAGCAAGAGTAAAAAGCAGTCTGATGAACAGTTGATTGCTAACAAGGCTCAGTTCTAAAAATGTAATGCGTAGGAAGGGTGTTGGGTCTCGGTAATGGTGATTTACGAGCACAATGTGTGTGCGGAACATTACTGTGGAGAAATGTGTGTTCTTCCCACACTTTAAACTGGAGGCTTTGCTTAGATTTAGTACACTGGCGCTGAAAGAGGATCATCTGAACTTAGCAAATAGTCTGAAGTCCACAAAAAATAAATGTACAGAAGAATGGTACAGTAATTGTTTTGGTGATGATGGTGGTGGTGGTGTTCAAGGTTTGGTCCTACAGTTACATGCAACAGATTTTAGACAGTTGGTGGGCAGCAATGTGCAGAGTGCGTTTACTGGAGTGGACAATGTAGTAATAAATTACCCTGCAATTTACTCCTTTCTATTTCTTATTTCTTGTCCTATGCTGTGTCATTCCTCTTTAAAAAAAAATAAGTATTGTTACACTGCTGCTATAAAGCTGAATGGGAATTAATTTGGTCTCTTTCTGTCTGTGGAAGGAAAGCAATGTTGCCTAACTGCTGAATTATTCAAAGGTCTTCAGACCAGTTTGACTGAATATATTGTAGAAATGACTGAAACAGTGCAAAGGCAAAGAAGAAAATATGTACAGGCAATAAAGGGAAAGGATTTAGAGGAATAATCTAGGCTTTGACAGCAGCTTTATTTTGTATTTCTCGTTTCTGATGCCGAGTGCTTCTCTTCCTTTTATTTTTTTATTTAATTTTTTAAACCGACACACATAAGTTATATACTGTAAGTATTTACACACACACACATACTGCACGTATACACACATGCACACAGACCAATAGCAGTGGGTGCTTTTTCTCTTGGTCCTTATTGTATTTACTGGTCATAATATAATTTCATCTCATAGAAAGGTGACTTTTGCTTGCGCAGTGATAAATGAACTCTGACAGGAGTAGTGAGTCTGCACACATTGCATTTTTCAAAAGCCTAATGCGATTGATGAGGGATCACTGAGAGGTGAGGCTTTATTTTCACTCACATTCTCCGAGAACAATATGAGGCTGTTGTTGTTGGTGGTTTTTTTTGTTTTCAAAACAAAAAATAATTCACTCCCAAGTCCCAAGAGTCGCAGTATTCACCTTGCATCTTTGGATTTTCTTCATCAAAAAGAAGTTATTGCTGCTTATAATTCTGTTTTCTTCCACGCCCTTCAGACCCTTTGGTGATTCTGGACTGTTATTAATTGCACTTGGCATTGTGGGTAGCGCCAAATGTGATCAAAGAAAACCGTACCGGGTCAGGACGTTGATTCACAAGCGATGGAGTCTGGTGACCTGCTCTGACCTTATAGTCTGTAGTTGCAGGCTTATTCATTGACTCGGTGTTCGCTAACAGCATCATTCTGGTTTACCACCTGTCAGGTCGTTAATAATTTGAGCCGAGCAGCAAGACAAAACAGATACGATCAGACTAATTTGCCTTTTCCTGTATTTTGCTGGAAGCTGGCTTCTGACGAGCTGCTGCTTTAGTAACCAAGGACAAAAGAAAGTAGAGATAACTGGATTGATGTTTTAAAGTGAACCTGTAAAATGGAACATAAAATAAATTTAATATCAAATGTAATCTTGAATGAGGCTTTGCTACATTAGGGGTTTTAAACTGCTGGTACACTAAAATATATGTTCTACATTATACAAAGCCAAAAAAAAAATGAGACTTTACGCAGAGACACACTGTACTATGCCATAAAATGGAATCTTATTTGTTTTCTTCTAATTTATCACTTAATCTTTTTCTCTGGAAAGACTTTCCCTTTCCTTTTATTCTATACCATTAATCGTTTTATCTCTATGATTCACTTTGGCAGTATTTGTCTCACACTATCTGTCTGTGTGTTTTTCAGTGTTCGCTGGCCAAGAATCTCGTGGGGTGCTGAGGAAAATCAGTGACATGCTGGAGGTCATTATGAAGAGGATGGATGTTCTGTCTAAACTGGGTAACACCACAGACAGCCACAGGCTGGATGAGCTCAGCTCGGCCCTGGACAGGTATGGCAAGTTGGCCTGTCTTGTGATTTACATTAGATACAGCTAATGTAAAATGCTGCCATGTACAGTACAGGTTGACTATGAATCCCTAAATAGTTTCTGAGGAGGACAGATTACGCATTACTTGCACAAATAAAAGGAAGATGGAGTAGACTGAAAGTAGTGTGTAGAATGTAGTGAGGGTGGTTTGTTTTTGGAGAAAGTGTCTTTAATATGAGTACCTCAGGCCCCACTCGAGGGGGTCAATGAGTAAAATTCCTCATCCGAAACTTTTGCATGCACTTAAAATTCATATATATGTGTAGTGGTTACCTGTGAGAATATCATGGTACAAGACATTGAACAAGATGGAAATTAATGTCATTAGAATAATTCTAAATTAATTTTAAAAACGTGTTTAAAATGAATCTTAATTGATTAAGATACTTTAAAACTGACTAGTGTTTATTTTTGTTGTTTTTGTAGGGACTGGCCATGTTATGTGCTATTTAATCATCTAAATCTGCTGGTGATACAATAGCTATACTAAATAATTACTTAAGTGCAGTGTGCAGCGCATATTTGTTTGTATTCAATGCATGTCCAGGTGCTATGCCCTGTACAGATGTGATGCAATTATTGTGACTGCCTGCCAAAAAAGGATTCTATTAACTGACCTAGGACATTTCAATTTAGCTGATTTTGAAGAAGAAAATAAAAATAAAAAAATGTCACTGCAGTGATACCAAGATGCTGTGAAAGAACACCCGATCAAAGCTGTGAAGGGTAAACTTGAAGTGATCCTCAGAACATTTGTCTAGTTTTCCAGCTCAACCTGTGTGTCAGAGGCGGGTTTCATTGGCATAGAGTAATGATTAGATACAAACATGAAGGCTAAAGAGGACCTGAGATATGAGTGTAAAGAAAGTGAGAAGGCCAAGTATGGAGCCCTGGGGCATCCCGGTAGAGCAGGGAAAAGAGTCTTTTGCTGCTGAAACCTGGTGTTGAATAAGATACTAAATGTGTTAGAACAAATTGGAGAAATAAAGTACACTGCCATATATGAAAAGGGAAGAGCAGAGGCCTGTACTACAAAGCAAGCTTTGGCGTTAACGAGGTAACTTCAGGTTCAACCCAGGGTTTTCTGTATCACGACAGTGGAGCTCTTGTTACTGGATTAAATCACTTTAACTGGTCGGGAGCAGATTATGTTGGAGATTAGCGATAACCAATGTTAAAGCACCGCCTCCTGACCAATCAATACACTATTGATAACAGTGTCATCGTTCTCGGTGTGCAGAGAGGTGTGCTCATTAAAGTTAAAACATTAAGAGACCGACAACCCTGTAAACATTACCCAATGGGTATCTTTTATGAAAGCTATAGATTTTAAGCGCAGAGAATTACATATAGGCTATTTGTGTTTTACGAGGATAAAAGGACTGATTATTTAAATGATAGTCTGGTGGTTCATAAAGTAATACATATTAAAACATATAATATTATAATTCAATATATTTGCCCTCAGATCGCTTACTACTGCCAAGATAGCAAATGAAATAATTGGCTAAGTTTATGGAAAGCTGAAGTGTAATTATAGTCAGATCTTGTGCCTGACCGATGAGGAAGTGATATTGATAAGCGTTGTAATTTACGCATAATAGCGTCGGCTTTTTTGCCAGCTTTCCTTCCTGTTTTAAGAAGTAGCAACTGTATTGCGTTTTAACTATAAAACCGTGTCTGTATTCTTCATATTTATGTAGAATTATAGTTTGCTCATCTGTTGTAAAATGCGGCTTTGGTAGATGTTTGCGATTGGTCATGCCATGCACACCGCCTCTTTTATGTGAACGTGCGCTGCTGGATTGGGAAACCCTAGGTTGATAAACTAGTTGTTAACCACCGTTGTCAGGTTGTTAGGGTTATTGAAGCTTGGTAACTGGAAGAAATCCAGGACATGTTGATCTTGATTCATAGTACAGGCCTCTGGGGTCTTGCTGGACAAGTTGAAGCTTCCAACCCTGAGTTATGTGTGCACTCAGTGGTTGCCATGGTAACACACATTTCCTCATGCCCGTACCTGCTGGGTTTGAGGAGAGAAAAGCTCCCTCCTGTTTTCTGTCTTTGCTGTCGTTTTGCTCCTGGACATCACCTCCTTCGTCCTCACAACCGTTGAATTATCTTTTCTGAAATTCACTTAAATCGAGCCTGCATTGACTGCCTCGCACAATGATGTAACCAGCTTTGTAAATTAATAAATTAATTAAATAAATTAAAAGGTAATGTAATAATATATGAAATTAATGTCTGGACACTGTAAAACTGCTGTGGACTACAAAGGATGAACAATGATAGAAGAGGTACGAAGACGCCTCACCTGACTTGCTTTTCAAATGCCTCAGGGAAAATATTTATTGTACTCTGGCCAAACAATGCTGCATACATTCATTTGCAGTTTTATAATACATTCCCAGAATTAATTTTTCTCTTCAAAATGTCCCATGGATTAACTCTGTCACATAGTTGTAACAATCATTAAATTGGCCTCTCAGGGACTAAACTGGAAAATGTTACAGTGACAAAGGCCAAATAGTTTTGGCTGACTTGGAAAGACAAACTTGGTGGTAAACATGTATCTCAAACTGCTTTCATTTTTACCTCACTCAGGTTATTAAAAAACATGGCATGGCTCAAGGTCAGGGGTTGACACTGGAGATTAGTGTGAGATCTTCAGGCAGGACCAACTTTGCCCACCTGCACTTGTTATCGTTAAAAAAGTAATTAGGTTGTCTTCTTGCTCTTGAACAGCTGATTGTGTGTGTGTGTGTGTGTGTGTGTGTGTGTGTGTGTGTGTGTGTGTGTGTGTGTGTGTGTGTGTGTGTGTGTGTGTGTGTGTGTGTGTGTGTGTGTGTGTGTGTGTGTGTGTGTGTGTGTGTGTGTGTGTGTGTGTGTGTGTGTGTGTGTGTGTGTGTGTGTGTGTGTGTGTGTGTGTGTGTGTGTGTGTGTGTGTGTGTGTGTGTGTGTGTGTGTGTGTGTGTGTGTGTGTGTGTGTGTGTGTGTGTGTGTGTGTGTGTGTGTGTGTGTGTGTGTGTGTGTGTGTGTGTGTGTGTGTGTGTGTGTGTGTGTGTGTGTGTGTGTGTGTGTAAAAATTATAGAAGAGAAGGTTTGGTTACTACTTGCCTCCTGGGCGGCATGTGGAAAAATGGAATTGGAGTTTAGGATTATGTAAAGTTATGCATATAAGCACAGTTAGATTGCTTTCATCTGGCACACACCAAGAAATACATGCTGCCTCAATAAAATTTTACTGATTGATCTGCATCCAGCTCAGAACCACTGTTCCACTAGTTTCTGTGAGTTTCATGTTCAGAGCTGTTTAATGAGCGTTATAAATTCCAGAAATACTACTTCATAACAAGAGCTTATTAACCAAAATTAATTTATGTGTTTTGTTTTCATGTTAAACAGGGCAATGATACATTTCCATTGATGAGTATTGATTATTCATAACCTAGGCAGAACACATCAGTAAAGTCATGTGTTGATGAGGAAGGTTAAGATGTTGAAGTTTGAGATTAAGATCTACTTTCTCCTTCAGCTGCTGCATGTCAGAATGTGTGTTAAGTGGTTATGTAGAGACAAGGATCACACTGCAAAGGACTTTAATGGGATCCACGATTAACAAGTATTTAGAAGCTTTTCCTCATGCAAAATACTCTTTGAAGAGTTCAGATTGCAAGTGCAGCACATACAGTTTGAAAACAACAATTATTTCAGTGGAAGTACCCTACACTACATATATGACATGATAGATAGATAGAGATATCTCTCTCTCTCTCTCTCTCTCTCTCTCTCTCTCTCTCTCTCTCTCTCTCTCTCTCTCTCTCTCTCTCTCTCAAATGTGAGGGTTAAGAAAACATACTTTTTCATACTTCATAAAAAGCTGCACCAGCTTCGAACTATACTGCACCTATAGATATCTGACATTCCAAGTCAACCTCGCTTTAAAACAGAATTATTGTTTTACGGACACCAATTGAGGATTTTATTTCTCCGATGTCTCTCTTAAGAATATTCAATAATTAGTTGCTTTAATCCATTAATCATTAATGGAGGTAGTTGCAGTGCATTCCCTAGTTGTTGTTGTTTTTTTTAAAGGTTCATTTTTTTTCATAGAAAAACAACATTTAGTGAGATGCTCTTCTTCTGTAGTGTTTGCACTTTGTAGAGAAGATACAGAAGCACATTGGCTCTGAGGGAAAGATGAAACTTTAAGACTGAGGTCCTGGGCCGAACAAAGTTTCAGATCATTTGCTGTTCTTCTGTTTCTCATAGACATGTTACAGAATTTCAAAATCTCTTGGAACTATAACACTGCATATACTGTATATTGCATACTCCTTGTCTTATCTTTATTCTCTCTGTGTTTCATCCCCCATGTATCCTTCTCTGTTGTAACTATTGCTTCCTGATTGTTTTGCCAACAGCTTATCGGGCACAGAGGTCAAGTGCAGTGAAACACATTTGCTAACAACCTAATTGTCTTCTGTTTTCATTTCCCCCGAGGACCTGCTTTAATATGCAGAGTTACTTTTTTATCTTGACAAATAAATTATCTGTCGGTGTTTTTAAAGCTTTTTCGATTTCATGCCTCAAATTCTCAAGAATTAGCGTTTCTTTCACTATTTTACGCTCACCCATGCAGGGTGGAAAAACAACAAATACAACTGGGTGGATGGAAGTGAGGAAAGAAGCTATAAAATAAATCTAGCGTCCTTTCTTTTGAAGACGTCTGATTGCTGTTTGAAGAGAATGTAGGTCGTTAGAAGATGGTTGTCACTGGAATAATTTTAGATATTCTCTTTTTCTCTTTGTGTGTTTCAGGATTCAGCCTATAGGACTATTGGAGCGGATTCAGGCTATAGCCCAGAACATGTCTGACATGGCAGTAAGGGTGGAGCAGATCCTGCAGCGTAGCTTGACCAGCAACAGAGGTACCATTTTAAAACACACTCACACATTCTGCCCCCTCAACACTGGGAGAATACTAAATATAATTGTAGCCCCAATGATGAATCCCCCCATGTCAAATCCCTGAATCCATCCAATCTGAAGACACTTTCCCCTGTGCCCACGTAAGCCCGACTGTCAAGCCTGGATCCAGCCTAACACTTGGATGAACAATTTATGTGTGCACTTGCTGGTCCGTCATAGAACATGGCAGACATTATCCATGGCACATTACCTGTTCAAATAGCATGCCACTGTTTGTCAGTCAGGGTGTGAGAGCTCCTGTGCAGCACAGTACAATTCTCCATTGTTACTGCCATATCATAACCACACGACTACAGGATTTTTAAATCATGGTGATGAATTACTACTTGATGTGATCCAGGCCTGTCATCTTTCTTTATTGGCCTTCGCTCTCAATTTTGTTTTTTATTGGGGCAGAGAATAGGAATCGGACAGAGCGATTTAATTCACAATTCAATTCCACTCCTGTTTCCGCAACCTTGCACATTATGACTGAAAACCATTCACCGCACTGTCTAATTAAAAAGTATCAGAGAATTTGCTCATGGTCATAATGTCTGATTTCATTTAAAAAAGACTAATCTGAACCTGGCTGGGTTTTGACAGCGGCAGGCAGTAGTACTGTTCATTGTGAGAGGTCCGCCTTTATCATGATAATCGGACAGAATGTCTGGCAATTATTTGTTTGTGTGATTGTGCTCTTCGATGCTTGGCATGATGCTATCGGAGAAGCTGCAACTGCTCCCTTTAATTAGGCTTTTGAGAAGGAAAGAGGGGAAAAGGATGGAGAGGCAGAAAGAAAAGAGTGAGCAGCGGAAAGAGAGATGAGGAGGAAAAGGGAGCAAGAATGAGGGGGGAAGTTTATAATTTTCATGAATCTGCTAATGCAATCTATCTATAGTAAATCCAGTGAGTGGGATGGAACAGAGTCTTGGCCATTCAGCAGGGAAGGACGAGCTTTGACAGGAGCTTGTTGGCTTTAACTCTCTCATTTATCTCTGTTCAACCTAAAGACAGGAGGATGTAGGATTTAATGCAAAAGACAAACAGACCTAATGCTCAGGGGAAGTGCTGAAAAGACCAGTTTGATCAATATAAGCCCTGTTCAGTCTATTTATACATATAAATTGTTCAGAGCTGGTTGTTGTTTTGGTAAATTAAACCTTACATAAAATCAGATAAATTGATAGAATTTCTAGATAATGGAAAACAAAACCAATGCTTTGATATAACCGACCAAAGATGTAAAAACACTGGATATTTTTCGCTTTGCTTCCATGTTGTGATCACCTTCCTCTGTGTTTGATGTCTGTGCCATGTCTGGAAATAAATCTGCTAAATGGTGCAGCGTTTCTGCCGATTTGGGCCGGTGTCTGATGCATGTGGACTTTTGTTGGAGTGCTTTTGTGTGTGTGTGTCTATGCTTTGATAAATACACTGTTTGTCTTTTTCTCCAGTGAGGGATGGAACATTAGGACAATGTGAGATTCCTAAAGATCCCCGTTATCCAGATTGTCCCAGCAAGATGAATGTAAGTCTTAATACTAGAAGTCCAAACATATCGCACAGAAAGCTGTATATGCCGTTGTCCTTGGTGACTCCCCTTGGTGCAACATACATTTTGTGTGATAAGAGGATGTATAAAGGCTCCTTGTCTGAGCGCCAAAGAAACAGAATCTAGAAAATAATAAAACAAAATGTTGGTTTATGAACATACTGCATCATATATACTGTAAACATTGTATGGATTATAGCCGAGGTAGCAACAGCAGGAAACTGCAGTGTATACAATACAAGCATAAACGATACAGCATGTCCAAAGTGTGTGTGGAAATCATTAAAGAAAAGTAAGAAAAGCTCAAGAATTGTAGATGAAATGTGTGAAAAACATGCTGTGTGTGTGTGTGTGTGTGTGTGTGTGTGTGTGTGTGTGTGTGTGTGTGTGTGTGTGTGTGTGTGTGTGTGTGTGTGTGTGTGTGTGTGTGTGTGTGTGTGTGTAGATAGATAGATAGATAGATAGATAGATAGATCTATCTATATCTCTATCTGTATAAAAAACATACATGTGCACCATTGTTTATTCTTAGTATCACAATCATGTTTATGCATGAAGTAAGCCTCCATAGATATGCCAGGCAGTCCCACTCTCACGCCATATGCATGCACTATATTAGGATGTTCCTTTAGCTCCCTACACCCTCATGAAAGCCCTCCAGCCTAATGATAAAGCTGGATGTTTTCACTATTTAAGTATCCTATCTGCTTCCCTTGGATGTCCACTCTTTGCAGCCTACAGTGAATGTTGGAAGAAGAGTTGACCTGAATGTCTCAAACTAAATCGGCCCCTCTCTCTTTCTAACATTTTCATCACGTTACCCTGCTGCGTGACTTCATCACCCTGTTTTACTGATTCCACCTGTGTTGGAACTCATCAACTATCTGTGGTATCTTATTAATTAAGCCACTAGATGGTTTTTTTTTCTGTGCATGTACTTGCAGATGCATCACGTTGAAATTGAAGTTAAAATATGAGAGTGAATAAGAATGACAGTCAAGTGATATAAGGGATGGATTTTTAACCGGCCTCTGATGATACCTTTTTACATCTTTAATCAAATGAAAGACTTTGCTAATACCTAGGGCCCTAAGAGAGTGTTTTTGTCTTCCAGTGGATGCGCGCTCGTTGGACCTCAGACCCTTGCTATACTTTTTATGGTGTGGACGGCTCGGATTGCTCCTTCCTCGTCTACCTGAGCGAGGTGGAATGGTTCTGCCCCCCGCTAGCCTGGAGAAACCAGACCGCTACACCCACCTTGAAGCCTCCACCCAAGAGACAGGTTAAACAACATCTCCATGTCATTTGTTTTAATTCCAGAACACAGTTAGCTGAAGGGGATAAAACATGAACTGAGCACTGGGCAGCAGTTTGACATACAGTACAGGTGAAATGATCTATCTTCTGAGCCACAGCCACAAAAAGGTATATATGACCATTATTTAACAGTGACAAGGCAGCTAGTATGAAGTTGAAAATGCATAATTAGTCACAGTCAGTTTGAGATACGACAAAAGCCAAACATAAATGGAACAATACTAAAAATCATTGTGCTGTTAAACTACTGCTACTGTACATGTGGTAGCTTGAAACTGATGCTACAGTGTGCTTCTTTAACTTATTTACCAAGTTGAAACAGAGTATTTAGAACTTTTATGTTTTGATCAATGGCTCCCGGAAGAATTTGAATACCCACTTTCACAGGATGCTGGCTGCCATCCCCAGTTTCCACTGCTGTTTGCCTTTCTGCCTCATTTGATTTTTGTTTTCAGCATCAGCAAATGATGCATTGTGCTTTTAATCACTCCTCAAAGTCTATCGCACCCATCGCCTCTCCCTGCGTCCCTCTTTCTCCCCAGAGTAATGTACAGCCCGCACCACGGGCCCTGATGTGGATTCATTCCGCAGTTCTACCTTCTGCTCTAATTGCCAGCCTGTATTCACTGAGACTGATCCCAAGGCTCCCCTTGGGTACTCTTGAGAGCAATACTTCACCTGCATAGTGAGAGTACAGTACAGCTCTGCATATTGATTATTGTCTTTGAGAGAATCTGTTTCTTTTGTGTGTTTGGGAGAGGTAGTCTGTGTTTGTGTGCACCAATTTCTCTTCTGTATATTTCTAAGTCCTCTGTGCTCCCCCATGCAGCTATTCCATTGATTAAAGCTCACATGCTGGTATTGCTCTGTGATGCAGTGATTATAGTGAGGCAGAGGAGGAGATGTAAAATGAGAACAGACTATTTATGAGGATGATCCAGAAATCCCTCAGGCAACCTGTCTGAGAGGCCTAGCCCAAGGGCACTAGCAGATAACATGATATGACAGCCTCTATGTCCTCAATACTCTCCTCTAATAAAAAGAGATCTACTTTTATTTTTTTTAGTATCCCACCCTTTCTGCTTCAGGCCAAATTATCAATCTGAATACCAGCCTGTTCTTAGTCTACATAAGAAAAATGAAGCACTAGCTTATGAGAATGATGAGTAGTTTTTTACACTTCTGGTCCTATCTTCCAGGCTGTCTTCCAGTCTGACATCCGGGCTCTGCTGGAGCAGGTGGGCGCGGGGAAAGAATCACTGAGCTTCATGAAGAGACGCATACGCAGAATGGCAGCACAGTGGGCCTCCGCTGCTCGACGGCTGGATGACAAGCTCCGCAACCACTGGAGAGAGCAGAAAAGGGTGAATATGAGGCACACGCATTATGCTTCTGTGCACACTGGAGGATGAAAGTGTGGGATAAGAGAACAAGTCTGTGTTGTGGTTTTATCTTTTCTGAGTGATGTGATTTTCTTTCTTATTTCCTGTAACTCTAAAAAAAAAATACTCTTCCTCAGCTCCTAATTTAATCTACTGTAGATCCATCTGTTTAGGCTTTAAAGAGTAAACCTCTTAGCACATGATGTTTTGGATCAAACATCAGAAAGCCAGACAGTCCTTTAATGCTCGGCTGCTTAGTCTTTAGCTGAGAGTTTGTTGGATGAACATCTTGTTCTTTTATCTTCGGTTCTCGTGCGTGTAAATTGCAGCATGCTGAGTTACAGACAGAGTAGATAATGGTGCAATGGGATCCCTAGCCAGTCGTTTATTGGCTTTAGTGCACTTTCACCACTGACATTTACAGGGACATTTCCACAAAGTGTCAAAGAGTGCTGCCTGCTGCTACAGACGTGTGATAAAATGGTGTTAGATCCCTCCTGGCGTGTATGTTAAAACCTTTATGAAAATGACTCAGAAAAATCTTACAGTAGAAATAGACTAAGTATTCCAATTTCTATCACTTAGATTTATGTTACATGCAACAATACACTATTGTGCAGAACTTCTCACCCTCACTGCTCCACTTTCATCAGTTGATTGAGTTGTTTTTGCCTTTTTGTGGCTGTTTGATATGTTAATAACACAAGATGATTTGTTTGATGTTTAAATGTTCATGTCTTGCTGCAAGTGGGATGCCAGCTGTATTATTTTGCTTTCAGCTGTGCTTTTTTTTTGATCCAGAGAATATAGTGGTTAAAATAACGTGGTGTTAAATGCTCAACCAGTCAATCCGTCCGTCCATTTTGTTTCAGACCCACAGAGATTATAAGAGTATGAAATAACTCCACTGCAATGTGTGCAGCTCTCAGTGTGGTTCTCTACCTAATCCACTCCACACTTCCATTTATATACAACATAAGGTTTCTTGTCACTGGCTGACATCCTGGGATCATTTAGACTGACGAACATATGACTAACACCGTAAAATCTTGGCAGACGACATCCATGTAGCAACACTATTTTTATACCCACACTATTAGTCAGCCATAAATAAGCGTACCATAATTTCAGAGACCTTCACATCTGTTGAATAAATGTGAAAAGTGATGTATGTACAATAGTATTAATCGGAGAATATATAGTAATCATATTCAAGATGTATACAACTGAACATGTATATATCATGTTCAGTTCGAGGAGTCCAAATCAAATGGGGGAGCTTTCTGAAGTCTGAAAGAATAACCCCAATGATGTCACAGTGACATCATCAGGGTTATCTCGGGCATGGGCTGGAGACTTAACAGTAGGCTCGTATGAGTTGAGACAAGTCTGCGTAGAACCGACTCGATCCCGACTTGCTCTGATGTCATCCACATGTGGGCGAGATAATCTCACGAGATCAAGGCGGCCTCAGGTTTGAGATGCAGGCAGCGCAGTTGCTTTTCACAGACTATAAGACCCAGGTGGACCCAGGGCATGCTGGGAAACACCTGTCTCTCAGCTGATTTAACAGCTGATTGGTTCAGAATCGACTCAAAATGATGACGTTTTATATAAACTTGTTTTAGAATCGGAGAGATTTTAATTGCTATTTGTCTGATTTTAAAAGGCTTATTCTGTCCCGAGCACATGTTGTGTGTCTAATAGTGACGTTTAGAAATCGGAGACTAAATCCGTTGGGATTACGGATTATCTACAGACTGTTGTTTATTAACATCAGCAACAGATTGCATGTAGAGCATTTTGACAGCTACTCTCTTAATAAAAACAACTGAAGACTGTCTACAAGCCAATATGTGCCTGATAACATTTTATTAAATCGGAATCTGACCTAACAGGATGTGATTCCTGTAGGTCTATGACTTCCTGTTCAGCATGAAGGCTCCTAGAAACTGTCCGACTTTACCGCTGCTTTTTGTCACAACCACCTGCTGCTGCCACCTGCTCTCGTCCACTTTACAGGCGAGGCACAGCCTGCTTTACTAACTGGGGATGTGGTGTTTGAAAGAAGTGGCCAATAGCTTTTTTTTTTTTAATTTATTTATTTTTGCTGGTTGATAGGGGATGACTCATGAATATTCATTAGGGTACTCATCCCTGAATGGCTAGTACTTGTTGCCAGCTCTGGTTGGGTTGATTAGGTTAACGTAAGAGGAGTGGGATTGGTTATGGTTAAGGTCACAGCGAGCAAATCATGATTGAGTCTTCCTCTACCATCCTGTAAAAATAAGACTTGCAGGCAGGAAAGGTCTAATGGAAGGCTATCCAGTTGCATTATGGGAAGTATAGGCTCCAGTATTGTGGAAGCTTTACCCAAACAAGGGAAACCTTTTCGTTTTTTAAACTGTCACTCGTGAGTGCCCAAAACATTATGGAGGTATGATAATAAATCATTAGGATAATTATGGCCAAGACATTTGCCCTCATACTGTTAATTTTTTTCCTCCTATATTACATCTTACATAATGTTGGGGTTACTCTTTTTAGCGTTAAAACTGTCAAAGTCAGCACCCTACTAAGAAAATACTTTATATTCAACACCTTTTAACGAGCAGCACTGCAGGGAGAAAATGTACTGTAACCAAATAATTTCCATATGTATAAAATGGTTTATTTAAAAAAAAAACACAGAAAACATATCTGAAGCATTTCATGTTTCTTTTGTTTGAAGCCCCATTCTTTTCCGACATCTGCGACATGTTTACATGCTTGTCTGTACAGAGTGTCATATTAATAGAACACTGTCATTATATGTAGGTTTGCTTCTTATAATAAAAAATGCTGAAGATTGCATTGTAGAGCCGCATTTCACCAAATTATTTCACTCCGAACATGCGGACAGCTCTCAATAAGAAAATTAAAAGTTGCTAGATACTCCAAAAGCTTAAAACAAACACGAGGAATGAAATACATTAATTTGTAGCGTTTCGCTTTTGGTAAACAAGCTGAAGGTATCCTGGCGTTCTGCTGTGTGCTTTTGATCAGTTTCTTTCATTGGCTAGTTTTCAGATGGATAAATCAAAGCCTGTTCTGTTAATAACAATTTGCTCTTCCAAATTTCTTCCTCACTGTGGCGAGAGCTCTGTGTGTGACAGTCATAGTTACTATCCATAAACCAGACCCTGCAGGGTTGGCTTCCATCGCTGAAACACCAAGTGCTGTTAAGAAAACAGAAATGGACAGATTTGTAGAGAGTAGAGATGTTTTTCATGAAATGTCTGTTCTGTCTTGCTCTTTAGCGTGCCCTGAGAGTTTAGCATTAATAAAGTATATTCCGCTCTTACTTCCCCCCTCTAAAACTCTTGATGTGGTACACATGTGATCTTGGAGTTAGGAATTATCAGTTATGTTTTGGTTTTATCAGGTTGTACTTTAATTGGAACGACTTCAACATGATGATGAGTGACCAAAGATGCATTCACTAGGGAACGTCAGTTTGCAGGCTAGATAGCTAATTAGCTCCCCGGCTCATTTAACAGCATGTACTGGTTAGTACAGTATAACTGGCAAAAAGGTATTGAGCCAAATCTAGTTATACTGTAATATTTAAGTCTGAAAAGCATCAAAAACCAATTCAGCCTAGACGGATACATACCGGACTAGCCAGTGAAACATGGGTCAAGTCTAGATACTAATATATAACTCAACATTTTTAAACCAAGCTTATGATATGAAATAAAACATAAATATGCAAGTCTTTTCAGAAATAGATTTTAGGTGGAAAGTTTAGGGGAAATTTGAAAACAAGTCTTTTCTCTTTGCCAATTGGAAGACGGGGCAGTGTGACGACTGGTTTCTGTCCAAACGGGTGTCAAAGGTGTTTATGTTATCTACATTAAGATGTGGAGAGAATTCATTGTCACACTTCTAAACAACATGGTGAATAAATGTGTGGTATATCAGATAAATAAAATTGTCTTTTGAAAGTTTTTTTTCAAGACAAAATTAAATGCTGCCATCTGTTAAAGAAATTTTATTTAATTACATATTTAACAGTCTGAAAATTCCATTCTTCCCCATCAGCAATTAAACCGCTCGGTATCGTTCTGCATATCAATTAGCCCTCGGTAGGTCAATTTTCATTTCAGCTCCATGCACAGTTGATTGTATTCTTAGGAGTTACGTTGGTGTGACTATGCTTATCACTCTGCTTTCTCGCTTTCATTAGATACTCAATTCTATTTAGCATTTGACATCGCGGATCCATGGCAAATATCTGACGTTATTCATGTGTGAATCCGTTTAAGCATTTGTGAAAATCGCTCTTGCAAAAATCTCACCGCCGCAAGGGACATGGAGATAGTCTGAATATAAAAATCATAAAAGAGATCCATACAATGCAAGTGAAAAACAAATTCACACAAAGCACATAGCCTTGACTTTTCTCCTTTTTATTCTTTATTCAGATTCTAGTTCATGTGGGCTTTCTGACAGAGGAGTCTGGGGATGTCTTCAGTCCCAAAGTACTGAAGGGGGGTCCTCTGGGTGAGATGGTGCAATGGGCCGACATCCTCACAGCCCTCCATGTGCTGGGACACAACCTCAAGATCTCTGTTTCCCTCAAGGAGCTGCACGGGTACGTTTTACATCTGACTCTTTGATCCTGTTGTTTTCAGGCTGTGGGTAGAACTGCTGCAGTACAATACTCGGCTTTTGTGTGATAATGTTTCCTACCATCCAATTTGAATGTGAGATTCTTTGGGGCGGCAGGATAACCGGAAACCCAATCGTGGCGCGGTTGCCCACACACTGTTTTTAGTCACCTTTGGCCACACACAGACATACTGCAGAGTGCTGTTTCAGCCTAAGGGCTTGACAGCATCTCTACAGTTTGTGCACCTTCTATCTGCTGCAGCTCACCGGCTATAGTGCTATAATGAGCTTGGGGCTCCACTTCACACACACAAATGATTATGCAAGTGGAGACACGCACACAGGCTTGTGTGTGTGTGTTATAGATAGAGTGATAGATCGATCAGTCAAACCAGATGATTTCATCTAAAATAATAGCAATTGATTGTCACACTGGCAAGGTGCAATGAAAGGAGTTTAGAAGGCAGATGGGTCCAGTCCTGTCTCAGACATTTTATCAGCGGCTTGATCTTTCAGAGCTTCTCCGGCTTCACGCTGGTTGGTTCAGGAAAATGTACAAGACGAGATTTCCTGTTGATTCTTTTCTGCCAGTGGGTGGTGTGAAGCTGGCGCAGATAGGCTGATAATAATGTACACTTGTTATTGAGCACTGTATCCCTTGCTGTAGGGAAGGAAAAGGGCATTAATGGGCTGCCCTTTGATCTGAAATTTCAGGCTGTGCTGAAAAACTATTCCATAAGAATAGACTATGGAGATCAGTGGTGTGGGGAAGATGCTGCAGTGGGAATGCTTCTGCTGGCCGTACTATTATTTACCTCACTAATTGGTGTAGTGGTGTATTGAATCACTGCAGTCTGTCTCCATTGGGAATACCATCAGAAATGTTTACGAAATTGCAGAAGACTTTGAAACATCGGCCTGGGCTTGGTGTGTGTGTGTGTGTGTGTGGGGGGGGGTGTGTGGGTGTCTGTCTGTCTGTCTGTCTGCAGAGAGCGGGAGACTGTATTGAGAGATTATATGTATATAAGTCTGCAGTGGTGTTCCATTAGGGCTGATTTTGGTCTTTTTTCATCAGGAAATTAAATGTTCAGCCTCAGAGAAAATGTAATGGAAGGCTGAAATTGAAGCTAAGTAGGTTGTTCAGGCCCAGACCATTTTCCCTCTCCCCACGATTCCCAACCAAGTGTACATATCCCACTCTTTATTTATTTCCATCTGAAATTGGCCAATTAATGGCAGATGCTGACCATCCATAAATAAATAAATCCTGCTCACTATGACTCTTAATGAATAGAAAACAGTAAAATTTCTCTCAATCCCTTACTCTCCCACACACTATCAAATTGACAGATCATTATGAAGGTTGTGCTCCTAAAGATCGCCCCAGGCTTGTATCTATTTACTAATTAACTGTATTATTGCACCATAATTGCATCATCATCCCCAGAGTAAGTCTTAAACTGGAAGGATTCTCCATAAAAAGGGGAATGGTGGCAGTGTAGAGGAGACATTGAGATATGTGTTTGAGACTCAAACCTTGTTGACAGGAAGTTAAGTCCTGAAGTAAGGAAGATAGATCCATAAAAAGGGAGAGCCATTGTAGTAGTAGAACAAAATAAGAAGCACAGTCCTGGGTTTATTGTAATTGAGCTGGCTGTGACATCACTTTAGTCAGTAAAGGCAGCACTTCTTGTACACTAGGGGGGGGGCTACGGCAGTTTTCAGAGCGGCAAAGACAGCTGTCACTTCCGCTTGGGGATCTCACCCTCTCCCAGAGTGGCATGGGTAATTAGCCGGCGACAGAGCATGCCATCTCAACACCTAAGGAGTGAAGGATGGGGGGAGGACGGAGTGAGAAAACAGAGAAGGGGAAAGAATAATGAGGATTGAGGTAGCTGCAAACTGTCAAGTTTCACCTGTTCTGTCAGCAGAGCGAAGAAGTAATATACACACACACACACACACACTGCCACCTAGGTGTTGTGATCCAGAGATGGTTCTCAGATTCTCTCTGCCTTCTTTCTTACTCATGCTGATGTATTTTTATTGATTTCACACACTAGTGTGTCTCAGGCTCTGCTTTAACATGCAGGATATGATGAGCACTGCTGTGCGTAGACATTTTGCTGATGACGGTTCCATATCAATTACGTCTAGTGGGCTTCACTTGACGGAGCACATCAACACCAGGGAATTTCACCTTGTTTCTCCTTGCAAACACACTGACATGCCTGAATTGTGATCAGTAACCCGAAAGAATGATTCAACAAATGTCAAATCGGGGGTCAGTGGTTTCTGTAATCCACCATTATAAACAGTTGGAGTAATGACAGGGATGTGCAGGGCAGCCTCAAGGGTTAAAAACTTGAAATCAAAGCTCTTTTCTCTCAAAGCTCCAACAAAGAGCCTAATTATGCCGCGTGTGTCAGGTTGTGCCTTTCCATAAGTGCTGACGCTCTTTTACCCTGCAGCCTTCTGATTGATGTGCCGTTGTTTCTATGCTCTGAGATGAAATGTAAAATAAAGCAGCATTGATAAAAGCAGACAGTGAAATTACCTCATACGAATATGTCTCCAGTAAAATACAGTTAACAGTGAAGTGCTATGTGTTGTTTCTTAATTTTGATTACTATAGAGCATTTAGCTGCCCAAAATACTGTGGTCAGTTCTTCTAAATATGTTACCTTTTAAGGCTTAAGGTTTTTTTTTGTTTTTTTGGGGGGGGTTTTTAAACAGATTTTCACAAGACATTTCTTGATTATTACTTTTTTTTTCACCAAAAAGGTTTAAACCGATTTACCCACCGATTACTTTTGCACCCAAAATTGTTATATTTTCTGCAGGATAGGGACTTTTACCACAGTAAAAACCTCTTGTGGTGCTGACAGCTCAGAAAGTACTTCCAGAATAGAAACGGAAGAGAAAAATGGGGAAAAAATACAATTGAGCTGCTGATTTTGCACTTCAGTCCCTCTCATTACTAAGTAAAATACAAAAACACAAAAACTGTTTAAAATCTGAATTCACTGCAGATGCAATGTTTGTATTATTGATGTTCCGTTCCTCATGAATGCGGATACATTTCCATTTTTCTTTTTTCTTTTTTGTTTAAATAAAAGCTGAAAATAATGAGCCCTAGTTTCTCTTTATACAGTGATGGCGCAGTGGATATGATACAAGCCTTTGGTGTGGGAGACCTGGGTTTCATTCCCACTGCGATACATCAATCAATGTGTCCCTGAGCAAGACACTTAACCCATAGTTACTCCAGAGGCATGCAACCTCTGACATATACAGTATTGCAATCGTAAGTCGCTTTGGATAAAAGCGTCAGCTAAATGATATGTACAGTAATGTAATGTAACACAGCTGTTAAACACACAGTTAGTTGCTGAATTTGAGCCAGATACTACATATCAAACTACAACTGTATCTAATCACAACGGTGTCCATCTGAGTTTTTGTCTCCTCATGTTGTCAAGTGGTTGATTAGCATGCCAGACTCTGTTCCGTCTGGCAGGCCGGCTTCACGCACAGTGGCACATCAACTCTCCTCTCTGCCCACGTCATTCCCCTCACACTGCGAACTCGCCCTGCTGCCCTCAGTTAACCCCTAGCCCCCAGCCTCAACCCCTCATATGTGCCTGGAAATCTGCCACAGCCAATACCTCTCCCGGTTGGACATATACTGTATACACTCTTCTTTTAAGAGGCAATGAAGTGTGACTATGGAGTCTCTAACACTCTTTTGTCTCTGGCTCTCCTCTTCCTCCCCTCCCCCCCCCACCCCACCCCAAACTGGTGGGTTGCCATGGTGCCAGTGGCCACTTGTGAAACTTGAGAATTTGTGCCGATGGTGGTTGTCAAGTGATGTCAGGAGATACAGTATATGCAAGGCTTGCACCTTTTGGTCTCGTTTTTGCAGTCTTCCTCTTTTACCATCCTTCTCTCACAATTTATTTCTCCCCTTTGAAATCTGAGCAGGTTGTAGAGCTAAAAATTAAAGACAAATGTATCCTTCTCACAATCGTTGTCTGTGCCAGAGCCGGATATAGCTTCTACACAGCCAGTGTGATCACTGAGCATACTCATGGATGGTTTACGCTGCTGAGAGGAATAAACATTTTCTATGTTCACCACAGTAAAGCGTAATGTCACCATTATGTAACGGGATGGCTCTTTTTTCATAGTTTTGGGATGGCAATAGAGCACATGGAAAGAAAAATCATGGAGGCATTGTGTGTGTGTGTGTGTGTGTGTGTGTGTGTGTGTGTGTGTGTGTGTGTGTGTGTGTGTGTGTGTGTGTGTGTGTGTGTGTGTGTGTGTGTGTGTGTGTGTGTGTGTGTGTGTGTGTGTGTGTGTGTGTGTGTGTGTGTGTGTGTGTGTGTGTGTGTGTGTGTGTGTGTGTGAGAACAGGAGTCTGTGCCTGCTTGTGTATGCATACTGTATACGTATGTGTGCTTGTGTGTTATAGTATGTGTGCATTTCCGCACTCCTGGCTCTTTAGTGCACTTTAATCCTGTTACTCTTCCCTTAAAGTTTGCCTGGATTTGCATATATCCAATCAAACCTGCGAACAGCAGCAACTTCAGTGGATCATGCAGCAGCGGAGACACGTACAGCTCTGCTCTCAGTCACTTTAATGCACCTGCTCTCGCATTAATGCAGCTTGAATCTATGAAAGGCCATAATTCAAATTTAAACTCACACACATACTAGTGAAATGCATATCATTTATACTCAGGGTTTTCAAGCCTCAAAGATTTACTGTGAGACACACGCATATCAAGCAGTTCACGCGCTCACACACCACACCTTGAATTACTCACGCTGAGAAGGCAAAGTCCTCCAAGTTGTCATACTACGTTGTCTCACTAACGTTGTACATTCTGGACGAGGTGCAGACGCATGCAGTGAAGTTTCCCGCCGCCAGCACGTATCGTTTGCCCCTGTGTAAAACAGTCTCGGCCACTGTAAGTTTGTTACTAAGTAGTGTCTGACATGGCACTGCTGCCGTACCCCCCCTTCACTCTAACATCTCGTGTGTGTGTGTGTGTGTGTGTGTGTGTGATGCTGACAAAACGGAGTGTAAATTGTAATTTCCCCTCTGGGGATCAATAAACTCTAAATTAATAAATATTAAATAAATTCTGATCTGATTTGGCTCAGGTTGGCTGGCTTACGTTGTCTGAAACTAAGGGAAATGTTGGTGTGTATGGCAAGGACTGAAGATATATTTCTTACTTTTATTTCAAATTATACTCTATTAATAGTCTTTCTAGTTACATTAAGATTACATATATTCAAGCAGAGTGATCTGGATAATATTTCATTAATGTTTAATATACTGTAAAAAAAAAATAGGCCTAAATTAATCATTGCATTTGTCTGTTTCAAAGATGTCAGGGAAGAAGGAAAAGAACATTTTTTTTTCATTCTGGTGGTTGGAGGTTCAGAGGAGGAGACAGTGGAAGAAGTTGTGGCAGAGACGTTGGAGAAGACACCAAGGGATAGAGTAGGAGGGACAGAGGAAGAGAGCATACAGGAGATATTAGAAGAGAACACACAGTGGAAGAGAGCACACAGAAGACAGTGGAAGCGTCAGTGGACAGGACAGGGACGAGGAAAGGTCTTAATGGAGCAGCCACTTATCAGTGATCTTTTACTGGTGCTCTGTTTGCAGACACGAGAATTCAAGTGCCCATCAAGGTGTGACTGATGCCAGCAGGCATGTTAAAAGCAAAGGGCAGCAGGCCAAAGAACAGGCTCTTAAGTGAGCAAGTGGGACTGCAAAGTGTTATGCTTCAGCTTCTGTTGGTGTCATAACAGAAAAAGAGACCAAAATACATAGGAAAACCAAAGGACTGGTGGTGATGTTGCTCTGTCATTTATCAGATTTACCAATTGTTCTAATTTCTATTTGTGATGGTTAATTACGAACAATGGGTAAAATTGAACTTCTAGCAAAAAGTGGGATGGGGGGTAGAGGGGCCACTGTGGCAAATATTGCCACAGTGTACTTTGTCGTTAATGCTAGCAATTTTTAGCATGCTAACACACCAAAGTAACATGGTGAACATAGTCATCGTTATACCTGCTTAACATGTCATTGTGAGAAGATCTCTGACTATAAAATTGTCTCGATCCTTTCACTGTTCTGTAAATAACTTTGTAAACTATATTAAAGAAGTTGCTGCAGTTGTCTGTTTTATGACCTCACTGTGGTGAGACCCTGGCAGCTGGACTGTATTGTATCCACCTGGCTGCACACACTGTAGAGAACAGAAAAACAGCTCAAGTAAAGAGCATTTTGTTTGTGTAAGCCCTGAATTGCCTTGCTGTGTACCTTTTTGACTGATGAAAACGCAGCTAAAAGCTCCATTGGCTGACATGCCCTTACTCATTATCCCATCTGCTGTAGGGGAACCAGCCGCCATGCCTGTTTCCACAAGGCTGCAGTGCTGACTAAATATGTTCACTGTCCAAAGAAAGATCCATAGGGTCTTGTTTTGCAGGTATTTGAGCCAGGTAGCCAGAGAAAGGAGTATAAGGTCATTGATCTGTGACTGCTGCTGCAAAAACTTTCATGAAGTGATGATTCATGATGCAGTTTGGCAACACTAAAAGCTTTCATATTTTCCGACTTCTTCACTGCTTCCTGTGCAAGTCTGATGATCTTCCTTCATTGCTGTTGGTTTGCTTTTCTTTGAAAGCATCGACAGTGCTCTCCATTGATATAAACTCCTTTTTATCAAAGAAAGTTTACATTTTGTAATTCTTAGACATCTAAAATTCTGCCTTTTTTCCCATTGCGAGTACTTTGGTCTGGCAGTCCTGTTAATCTATTAGTTATGCATTGCATGGGAAAGGTATGGTAGATGTAGCTAGACTTTTTGCTTGAAACTCAGGCAAAATTTCTCGCATCTTTATTATATCAACAGCCCCTCCATGAACGTACAGAAAATGTCATCAACAACTCTTCAGCGCTGCCGATAATGTTCTCACAAGCTTAGTGTGTGTATGTGTAAGTCACATAACCATTATTGTATTCAAAAGTGTTGTATAAACTACCTCATGTTGCAAACATCTTAACTGCTTTTAGTATTTGACAGAAATGCACTTACTCTCCCTCTGCTGTATTATTTGTTTTACTGTGGCTCTTAAGAACTGCTGAAGTCTGACAAAGCAACACGTTCTCTTGTAATCAAAACAGACACTTAATTGTGTTTTTCTCAAAGTGCTACCTTGATGCCAACTGAAATCGGAGCACCCTGAAGCTGCTCTGAAGTACTTTGTCATAGCAGACAATACATTTATATCTCCTGTCTTGCTGTCTTGTAACTGCTCTCGTCTGGTTTTCATTTATTCCTTATTTCTTTAGCCAGCAGATGTTTTATTGTGACATATCCAGCCCGTCAGGTTCACCGCACGGAAGGGAAAGTAACAAGGGCAGATTATATCAACACATTTAAATTATATCATAAACGTGCAAGATTATTGCTGTCAATCACCTGTGTGCCTTTTGTAGAAAACAAGATAAGATTCTAAAACTAGATTAAAACATACAGCAGCCTTGTTGTATTCAATGTCCGACTCGCTCCCCATTTACTATATAGAGCACTAAATTTATTGCCCGTATTTTTATTTGAATGTGAAAATGAGTCCACTGAAAAAAGTAGTGTTCATGGCATGTACACTACTTTCTGCTTACGACTTAACAGCTGTCATTGTTATGCAAAAGTTATGACAATTATTGTACTGCATAGTGTTGATTACATAAGGAGTAGTGAAAGTGAGTTTGCCCGGTAGTGTTGAATTCTGTATTGTTCAGTTGAATTGCTCAGCCGACTCACTGAGAACACTGACGTGCTTCACAATGCAACTGGGCTCTTTTTAGTTCTGCCTGTGTTCAACTCTCTCTCTGTTTCTCTCCCGACCATACCACACACACACAGTAGTTGTAGGCTTTTTATAGTCCTTTTTTATATGGAATGATTTGTCATTACAGTTTACTTGAGTTCTCTCAAAGAGCGACAGTTTTTAGCGTTTTCTCTTTCTTTCTTTTTTCCCTTTTAGTTATGTATGCTTCACCACTTCAGTGGCATTACAGTGATTATTTTAGATGCAACTGTGTACACTGTTTGGCTTAGTTTAAAGCTAACATTGCATCTGCCTTGTCTGCAGGTCTCTGGGTGTCCCTCCAGGAAGAGGAAGCTGCCCTCTAACAGGACCTCTGCCCTTTGACCTCATCTACACCGACTACCACGGCTTGCAGCAAATGAAGCAACACATGGGTCTGTCACTGAGGAAGCACAAGTCAGTCTTTTGCTCGCTCGCTCGCTCGCTCACACACACACACACACACACACACACTGTTATTTCTATTTGCCAAGCTCTAAGTGATTGTTTGATGCATCCATTTTTGTAACCAGTAATTGCCTTTCTGTTGAATTACTACACTATTGGCGTATTGACTGGCTGGTGTTACAGGCTGGTAGACACTAGGCCTGTAAGTTCACCTCATCAGCGAAATTGTCCCTTTGGGGTAGAGACATTGATCAATCAAGGTGCAGGCTTTATCACAAACTCTGCTCTTTATATGCATCCCATTAAAAAGTTGGAGTAGGTTGTCTGCTTAACTGAATGACTTAGCCTGTATGCAAGTTATGTATTACAAAAATATATAATTTTTCTTAAATGCTAAAAGAAACTAACCACAATTTTGAGCAGTCACAAGCTCTTTTCTTTCTGTAATTTCTTTTTCTTCGGCTGGGCAGCCCTGGAGCAGTCAGTACATTTTTCTTTCCATCCTAACAAAGAAAACCAATGCAAATAGCTTTTAATGCAAACTGCAACTCTGGGAAGTAAATATACAATTTTTAGCAGTGTGAAAATCATAATGGTGTGTGTTGGAATACAGTTAGATTATATTGATTAGGTGTATTTCGGTTGAACTCATAGGAGGAGACGGGTGCTGGATTTATTAAAGGGATGGTGCGGAGTAATTTCACCCTTGGGTCCTTTGCCCAATGACCTCGAGCCAACCCCGAAGCTTTTTCCCTTGGTCTACCATTGGTCGAGTTAGCACTGTCAGCCAAGTATAGGCGCTAACGGAACCAAAGGTGTGTATCGTAAATCCATCCATCTTCATCCGCTTATCCGGTATCGGGTCGCGGGGGCAGCAGCTCCAGTAGGGGACCCCAAACTTCCCTTTCCCGAGCCACATCAACCAGCTCCGACTGGGGGATCCCGGCGTTCCCAGGCCAGGTTGGAGATATAATCTCTCCACCTAGTCCTGGGTCTTCCCGAGGCCTCCTCCCAGCTGGACGTGCCTGGAACACCTCCCTAGGGAGGCGCCCTGGAGGCATCCTTACCAGATGCCCGAACCACCTCAACTGGCTCCTTTCGACGCGAAGGAGCAGCGGCTCTACTCCGAGCTCCTCTCGGATGACTGAGCTTCTCACCCTATCTCTAAGGGAGACGCCAGCCACCCTCCTGAGGAAACCCATTTCGGCCGCTTGTACCCTGGACCTCGTTCTTTCGGTCATGACCCAGCCTTCATGACCATAGGTGAGGGTAGGAACGAAAATTGCCCGGTAGATCGAAAGCTTTGCCTGCTGGCTCAGCTCTCTTTTCGTCACAACGGTGCGATAAACTGAATGTAATACCGCACCAGCTGCTCCGATTCTCCGACCAATCTCACGCTCCATAGTCCCCTCACTCGCGAACAAGACCCCAAGGTACTTAAACTCCTTCACTTGGGGTAAGGACTCACTCCCTACCCGAAGAAAGCACTCCATCGGTTTCCTGCTGAGAACCATGGCCTCAGATTTAGAGGTGCTGATCCTCATCCCAGCCGCTTCACACTCGGCTGCGAACCGATCCAGTGAGTGCTGGAGGTCACAGGCCGATGACGCCATCAAGACCACATCATCTGCAAAAGCAGCGATGAGATCCCGAGCCCACCGTACTGCAACCCCTCCCGCCCGACTACGCCTCGATATCCTGTCCATAAATATTACAAACAGGATTGGTGACAAAGCGCAGCCCTGGCGGAGGCCAACCCTCACCTGGAGCGAGTCCGACTTACTTCCGAGAACCCGGACACAGCTCTCGCTTTGGTCATACAGAGATTGGATGGCCCTGAGAAGGGACCCCCTCACCCCATACTCCCGCAGCACCTCCCACAATTTCTCCCGGGGACCGGTCATATGCCTTCTCCAGATCCACAAAACACATGTAGACTGGTTGGGCATACTCCCAGGCCCTCCAAGATCCTTGCGAGTGAAGATCTGATCCGTTGTTCCACGGCCAGGACGGAATCCACATTGTTCCTCTTCAATCCGAGGTTCGACTATCGGCCGAACCCTCCTTTCCAGCACCTTGGAGTAGACTTTACCGGGAGGCTGAGAAGTGTGATACCCTGTAATTGGCACACACCCTCTGGTCCCCCTTTTTGAATAGGGAACCACCACCCCGGTCTGCCACTCCTTAGGCACCGTCCCAGACTTCCACGCAATGTTGAAGAGGCGTGTCAACCAAGACATCCCCTCCACACCCAGAGCTTTCAGCATTTCTGGACGGATCTCATCAATCCCTGGGGCTTTGCCGCTGTGGAGTTGTTTGACTACCTCAGCGACTTCCACCAGGGAAATTGACGACAATCCCCATCATCCTCCAGCTCTGCCTCTACCACAGAGGCGTGTCAGCTGGATTTAGGAGTTCCTCAAAGTGCTCCTTCCACCGCTCTATTACCTCCCCAGTTGAGGTCAACAACGTCCCATCCTTACTGTATACAGCTTGGATGATTCTTCGCTTCCCCTCCTAAGGTGGCGAACGGTTTTCCAGAAGCACCTTGGTGCCGACCGAAAGTCCTTCTCCATGTCTTCTCCGAACTTCTCCCACACCCGCTGCTTTGCCTCTGTCACGGCAGAGGCTGCAGCCTTCGGGCCCGTCGGTACCCTGCAACTGCCTCCGGAGTCCTCCGGGATAACATATCCCGGAAAGACTCCTTCTTCAGTCGGACGGCTTCCCTGACCACCGGTGTCCACCAGGGCGTTCGTGGGTTACCGCCCTTGAGGCACCTAAGACCCTATGACCACAGCTCGCCACCGCAGCTTCAGCAATGGAAACTTTGAACATTGTCCACTCAGGTTCAATGCCCCCAGCCTCCACAGGGATGCCCGAAAAGCTCCGCGGAGGTGCGAGTTGAAAGTCCGTCGGACGGGGCCTCCTCAGACGTTCCCAATTCACCCGCACTACCCGTTTGGGTTTACCAGGTCTGTCCAGAGTCTTCCCCACCCCTGACCCAACTCACCACCAGATGGTGATCAGTTGACAGCTCTGCCCCTCTCTTCACCCGAGTGTCCAAAACATACGGCCTCAGATCAGATGAAACGATTATAAAATCGATCATTGACCTTTGGCCTAGGGTGCTCTGGTACCACGTACACTTATGAGCATCCCTATGTTCGAACATGGTGTTTGTGATGGACAATCCATGACTAGCACAGAAGTCCAACAACAGACAACCACTCTGGTTTAGATCAGGGAGGCCGTTCCTCCCAATCACGCCTCTCCAAGTATCTCCATCATCACCCACGTGTGCGTTGAAGTCCCCCAGCAGAACTATGGAGTCCCCTACTGGAGCCCCATACAGGACTCCATTCAAGGTCTCCAAGAAGGCCGAATACTCCGAACTCTTGTTTGGCGCATATGCACAAACAACAGTCAGAGTTTTCCCCATCACCCGCAGGCGTAGGAGGCGACCCTCTCGTCCACCGGGTAAACTCCAACGCAGCGGCGCTCAGCCGGGGACTTGTGAGTATCCCCACACCCGCCCGGCGCCTCACACCCTGGGCAACTCCGGAGTAGGAAAGAGTCCAACCCCTATCCAGGAGTACGGTTCCAGAACCGAGACTGTGCGTAGAGGTAAGCCCCACCAGATCTAACTGGTAGCGCTCCACCTCCCGCACAAGTTCCGGCTCCTTCCCCCACAGAGAGGTGACGTTCCACGTCCCCAGAGCCAGCCTCTGCCGCCCAGGTCTGGTCCGTCGAGGCCCCTGACCTTCGCCGCCACCCATATGGCAGCGCACCCGACCCCAGCGGTTCCTCCCACAGGTGGTGGGCCCATGGGATGGAGAGAGAGCCACGTAGCTTTTCGGGCTGTGCCCGACCGGGCTCCGTGGCAAACCCGGCCACCAGGCGCTCGCTGACGAGCCCGCCGTCTGGGCCTGGCTCCAGACGGGGGCCCCGGGCTTCCTCCGGGCAGGGTCCCTCGATCCCTTCCTCGATTTGTCATAGGATTTTTGAACCATAATCGTAAATATTGTATAAATTGTATCGTAAATGACCCCACTAATAATGCCCAGAATGCTACCAAATTTCTACAGTAGTACAAATAGGTTCTGGACTCATGAAACAAGGCATTGAAAGTTTGTAAGTACACCAGGAGTTTATTTAAATAACACACCTGATGGCGTCTACACTCTGCTGCTACCGCTGAGTCAACGTCACTTCCCTGATTTGGAAAAAACCCGTAAAAGTTCTTTGCAAAACTGGAAAAAGTGTAAGGGAAAAGCTAGTAATTTCAACACCATAGAATTTGATAACTGGATAATATTTGAAATACATTTTATAAAACTTTAAAAAAAAAAAAAAACGTTTTTATGCTTGCATGAAACTTTGACTGAGCAGAGGGTTGTTGTGAGATAGTCAGGCACAGTTACTTCAGACTACTGCAGTGTGACTTCAAAGATAGGACAAGATGTCACCCAGTTGTATCTATCCTTACTGCAGTATAAAAGGTTAAATCCGGAGACCTTCCATGATCTGCCGTTATGCTACAATGACCCGGAGCTTCTACAACAGTAGCCAGTCATTCTGAAAATCGACATAACACTAAAGAAGAAGTGCTACCGTGTCTGTAGCAGACATTTAAATGAAGACGACTTCAATTATCCTAGTAAAGCCAAGGACCAAAAAAAGCCGACTACAGTACAGCTGAAAAGGAATGCTGTTCCACGAGTGGGGCCACCGGCTGCGGTAGCAGCAGAGAGTGGAAGCCATCAGGCATGTGTTACTTAAAACTCATGGTGTACTTACAAACTTTCCAATGCCTCGTTTCATGAGTATAGAACATATTTGAACTACTGTAGAAGTTTGGTAGCATTCCGGGTATTGTTAGTGGGCAAATTTACGAGATACTCCTTTGGTTCTATTAACGCCTGCACTAAGCCATACGGCTAGTAAAGCCAACTCGCCCAATGTTTGACCCAGGGAAAAAGCTTCTAAAGGTGTCTTTGGCTCAAGGTCATGGTGCAAAGGACCTTAGAAGGAATTATTGCAAAAGGAGTTTACAATAATTTTACCCTGATTCTCCTGCATTTTGAATTGTGTAAAAACCTCCAGTGATTCCAATCTGCGTCAGTCCAGGGTCAGCTGATCGACCAACACTCCTCCGCTGTCACTGAGTGAAATTCCAATACTTCAATTTCCTCTCCTGCCTTGACACGGACTAGAGAGGCAAGGCATTGATGCATTTTAGATTGAATTACATCAATTGATTTTTGACTTGCCAGTGTAAATAGTCACTGCTGATAAAGTGCTCATGTAATATCCTTCTAAACACATAATGTCTCCTCTATTCCTCCCTGGCTCTTGTGTTTGAATTTGATCGGGGAGGACATTTACACAACATGTTTCAATATGTTTCAGTGTTGATGCAGCCGAATGAGTGTAATCCATTCCCTGCCGAAGAGTTCACAGGGCCTTCAGAGGATCCAAGGGAAGTTTAAGAATCTAAAGAGAGTCTCTCCCGGGAAGAGTGCTTCGCATTGCCTTAAAATGGTTTTTCAGAGATTGGTCCACGTATTTGACTCGATTTCATCTCAGACTTCCAGGTTGTGTGATGTTCTGTTTCAGCAGAGGGCCCTGCGGTGGCTGTGATACAAGGCTGTGATTTAAGCCTAAAATGTCTCACCTTGAGGCTCCTGTAAACTCTGCTCAGGGAGGTGGGGAGATATTTCCATCACCACTGACAGCTTTACAAACCGAGACTCCTGACAACAAGACAGTTAGTCACTGAAATTAACTCTCTTTGCTCAAAGTGGGAAAGGTATTTTATAGGGGTGCACCATTCAGAACATGTCACGTTTCGATTTTCGAGTCAAAAACAATTCTCAATTTAAAAAAAAAAAAATTATGTACATGTAGATACTTTTCCCATTACACACCATTACAAAACAATAAATAAATTAATTGGAATTCTATGAATCAATTATTTGATCTGTAGAGCTTGAATAACGATACAAATCACTTTTTTGCACACCCCTAGTATTTTACTTTTTCTGGTGTTTGTCTCACTCAGAGGGAGACTGTATTATTTGAAAGCAAGAGGCAACTTTGATCTAATTTTAGCTCATCCTATTTCTTATTTCTTCCCAGGTGCCACATCCGAGTGATTGACACCTTCGGCACTGAGCCCGCTTACAACCATGAGGAGTATGCCACTCGGCACGGCTACAGAACCAACTGGGGCTACTGGAACCTTCGCGGCCAGCAGTACATGACCATGTTCCGTATGTGGCCTTTAATTTCGCTAACTGAGTTCTTAACTGAGGTTTTGCATCTGCTTATGGGAAATATAACCTACATAACCTCTCACAAATGACCTCAAACGTAGTGTTTTTTGATTTTTGTATGTTTTTGTTCGTGTTTATGTTACTGACAGCGCGAGCAGCCACAATGGGGTCAGTGAAAAGAAAAGGGTGGTCACAGTGAAACTGGTGACAGAAAAGAACTTCAGCTTTTTGGAGTAGTCTTTGATTCAAATTTGTGACAATCGGCGGCCCTGCCGCTCCCATAATGACACTGTGGAAGATATCAGCTTTCATCTTGGGTAAAAAAAATTGACTGACAATACTGCTGCTGCTACCCACTTGGCATCTCCATGCTGTAGCAGATTTGCTTTGTGTGTGTGCTACCATTCATAGTGTTTTGCGTCCTGAGAGTTGTAAGCTGTGGCCTGTTAAAGCTGCGATCCAAAACTCCTTGAAGATTAAATCCAAAAAGCAAAGATGGCGGAGATGAAAGCGTCACTTTTGTAAAGTTGCTTCAACTCGTTTTTATTAGAATGCAGTAAAAGTCTACCATCCAGTTGAGGAGAATGCAAATATATGAATGTTTAACTGATGAAGTTAGCAGTGGCGTTGTTTCACCACACAAATGAATGGAATACTGATTACTGATTATAATAAAATATTAGGAATTTGAGCTTTACAGAATCCCCACAGTGCTGCTTTTCTTTTTCTGTATTCTCTACATGCGCATCAGTCTGGATCCCCACAGCTGCTCCTTTTAGTTTAATCACTTTTTTTTTTTTTTTTAGATATGAAATTGGACTTGAGATGTTGTGTTGCCAACTGCTTTGTTTGTCCTTGGCAGCCCACACTCCAGATAACTCTTTTATGGGTTTCGTGTCGGAGGAGCTGAATGAGACGGAGAGGCTGAACATTCAGCGTAACAAGGTTAACAATATGGCTGTTGTGTACGGCAAAGAAGCCAGCATGTGGAAGGTCAGTATCACACAATAGCTCCTGCAAAAACTGTCAATGGATTTGGTTAGGTTTTCATTTTCATTCAAATTTGGTTCCTTTTAAAAGCTTGTTTACTTTGTGGCTTTTATTGAAGAATTACAGTACACGTACTTTATATTCAAAGGGGACACAAAGTCAAAGAGACAAAAAGAAAATCCTAGATTATCCTGTTACTGTAAGTGTAATGTCATCTTGTGTAACTCTGGGTTCAAAAGCAAGTACGTATCCATCTGTTATAGAAGAGCAACATGACGTTTCACAACTCTTATGAGAGGCTTCCTACTACCTCTCCAATGGTTTCATGTTACCCTAATAACTCTTGTAAAGATGTCCTCGTAACAGAACACTATACATTTGTTCAGCTTATGTTAAACAGTGTTTTGTTGTTATTTTTACATTATAACCTATTGTTTGAAAATCCTGCTTAGAAATGAGGTGTCCTTAAGTGTCAAATACAGTACTTTTATAAAATTACTACAAATGGTGCTATACAAAATGATTTTTAGGATCAACTAATAAATGTAAATGTACTCTAGGACACTTTCTTGGGCACTGATCTGGTTATGAAACCAGTTAGCTATAGCCATGATTTAGGCCAGAGGTTTTTAAACCGAGGCATGCTTCCCCAGGGGGCCACAGGACAGTTTAAGAGGAGGCAAGGCAAAGACACTGCGTGAGGTTAATTTAAGTCAACAATCATATTCCTTCTTGGAGTCTTAACTCTGGCAACTCAGAACACACTCAACAACTCCAGAATTTGCCTGAAAATCATCATGTTTTTAAGTTTTGTCCATTATTAAATCAATCCAGTGAATGTCCATGGGCACATTGCAAACAGGATTTGCTAATTTGACTACTTTTAAATCTGAAAAATTGCCAAAATGTAAGCAAATATAGGCTAAAAACAGAGTTCAAATTGTAGCACACATTAACATTATTATTCCTGTTCAGGCCCTCCAGAGCTCCCCAGTTGTCTCCATTTTGTCTGAGGTGGAGCCCACTATGTCGACTTTGATAATCCGACTTTAATGGAGTCATTATATCCCTACACTTGACATGAATCAAACAGACAGATTAAATGCATACATTATAATGTTGCATCCCAGATGAATCTGATTAAATCACGTTAAATGTAAAGTTTGGAGAACTCACTTTCCTAAGCAAACCTTGACAAGGTGCACTGTGAGACACCGGCTAGATGTTACATTTCCTGCAAACAAGTTTTTCCTACAGGAATCTGGCCTGAAGTGTAATGGCAGAGGAACAATTGTTTTTGTTTAGAGTAAATTTTCCCTTCGAGCTATTGCCGAGGTTTCTCGTTCTTCCTGTAACTTTGAAGTGTGCTGCAGCCTCCCACTAGATTTGTTTCACTCCACCAACTGCAGCTTTGTTCTTGCACTGACATAAGGTTCCCCTTCTCAGAGCAAGTTGAGCTGCAATCTAACATTTGTGCATCTGAAAGAATGTATTGGGTAAAAGACAGATGTGTTGGGGTCTCTCCAGACAATGAATCCTCCCTGGTTGAGAGCAGTCTCTTCCTCCACATTTTGAGGTTCACATGAGAGATTTGGGGCCTGTAAAGGTCCTATGAGACAAAAAGTGACTAATACTTAATGTCATATTCTGTTTTCCTGAACACCGGTCTCTATCGGCTCCACGCCCCTCCTCTTCATACTTCTGTTCTCACTATGTACTATTCTGTATTCATCATCCCGTGATGCATCATTGATGGATTCTCACAGCTTCAAGTAAGTACACTGGCTTTTCACTGGCATTATCGATTCCCTATACCAAAAAAAACCTTTTGTTGTCTCAATAATATAGTTCACTTCAGTTTTGTTCCTGATATCTAGCACTATTACTAACTTATGAACTTTTTCTGTAATGTAGCACAGAGGAGCACAATAAAATGTTTAAGCCAATTTAGATAAAACAATGAATTTGAGGTTTGTCATACCTTTTTTTTATTACTATAAAAAACAGGACAATTTTAATTCTTGTAACATACACCCAAGAATGTTTTGATTAAGTAGAATAAAGTGTGATTTTTATCTCCATGTTCCCGCAGACATTAAAATGACCCAATATGAAAAATAAGGAATAACCCTTGGATGACATTTATGAATGATTTATGTTTTGAAGGCATAGCATTAGTGAATAAATCATAACATCCCCTGAAAAAAACACCTTTTGAGATAAACTAATTCAGTTTTAATGTCAGTGAAATGAGTCGAGCAAATTGTCTCCACCGGGCAATGCAGAAGATAAACATTGATTTAAGTCTTTCATAACTTCACAGGTACTTGATCGTTATCCGTATAATAATGATGATGATGCTAACGAGCGTTAGATCAGCTTGCCTTATTTCCATGAACCAATACTTTTGTTCAGGCACAGTTGAAACTCTTGCCCTTTCCCAACACCTTTGGGCTTTTCTTGGGCCCTTTTCAAGGACTCAGCCTACATGGGCGCACACTAGGTGAGCTAGAGCTCGTCCCGTGTTTATCTATTAAAGACGTCTGCACTTTTGTGAGTTTTCAAAGCAACATAAGACAACTAAAAGCTCTACATAGATGCCGAATAATCTGTTGAGACAGCAGGTTAAATTATAATTAATAAGCAAAAGGCAACGGCTTTAAAACCACGAACACAAAGTGGGCAGTCAAAGGCTTAAACTAACCTATTGGGATCTGGTGCACTGAAAAAAAAAATTATTTGATTGGAAATGTAGATGACTTTACATTGCCCCCTTTTTAAGTGTTTAACTTATTGTGCACCTGTATGTCTCAAAGGGAAAGGAAAAGTTCCTGGCCATTCTGAATCGCTACATGGAGATCCATGGGACGGTGTACTATGAGACGCAGCGTCCTCCGGAGGTGCCCGCCTTTGTCAAGAACCACGGTCTGCTGCCTCAGCAGGAGCTGCAGCAGCTCCTCAGAAAGGCCAAGGTGGGAACATTACTTTCATGAGCTTGGAAAATGATGACTCCAATGTTTGCAAACGCACATTCTGGATGAAAATGAAATATTTTTGTTGATGTTTTTATGCGTTTGTAGAGCTAAGTGTTGACCTGGATATGAGCAGCTCAGTGTCTAGACTCATGATCTACTTTTTCTGTCAAGCTATTCATTGGATTTGGCTTCCCCTACGAAGGTCCCGCCCTTTAGAGGCCATAGCCAATGGCTGCATCTTTCTTCAACCCAAGTTTATTCCCCCTCACAGCTCTCTTAATCATGACTTCTTCAGAGGGAAGCCCACCTCCAGGAAGGTAGATGCTCTTGATGGATTGAGGAAAAAAATTGCACTTATAATGGAAAATAAATATGCACACAAATCTTGACTTCAATTGTTGAATTGTGATTGTAAATATATTTTGTGAATTTTTCTTCCTCCCTCAGGTGTCCTCTCAGCATCCGTATGCAGAGCAGTATATTGGCAGGCCGCATGTCATCACCATTGACTTCAATAACTCTGAGGAGTTTGATGCGGCCATCCGTGAGATCATGAGGATCAATGTATGTTAATTTATTGGCGTTTTCCAACCTCAGCACAACTCATTCAACAAAATAACGGTCTTCTAATAGTCCCAGTATACTTTACACTGCTGCATAATGATTGATATTATAAATGGTTTAGCTTTACAGTCTTGGTTTGACCCACTTTTGAAGCCCTCAGCCTTTAATAAAGTGCTTAATCATGGCATCCTGCGTTACAGCAAAATGCTTAGCTGGCTCCTCTCTGCTCTCCACGCTGCTAATTGCTTGAGATATTGAGCGGCTCAGTCTGTAAACTGTGCCCACACCTGGGTTTACATGGCAGCCTTCCAGAGGCCAGCCCCACAGGCAGAAAGCATTGTCCGCAGCAGATCATGTTAATCAATCACGCTGAGCTCAATCTGTCACAAGAACAACACTGAGCCACAGCCAGGCCTCTTGCAGTGCCTCTACCTGCCAGGTGTGTTAAATAGACCTTGTGTTTCCTGCTGATAGAGGCAAAATGAAGAACCCGTTGTGGTGCGGCCATGTAGTTTAAAAAGTGGATCCTGGGGGAAGCAAAAAAACATACTAATCACAAAGGCTGACTGGGCAAGTTTAACCTCACATTTAAAAGATGAAATGCGACTTAGAGCAGCTTTGTTTTCCATGATCTTGTTGAGCATACCTGATACATACATGTGTATATGCACTGTATTTGAGTCATACACAATTGGGAAAAAAATATTTGTAATTGTGTTGAATGATAAATTATTATTGATAGGACAGCATTTCCCAAAATGACAAAATGTTCTTTTAATTAATGTAGTGTTTGGAAAACATTAGTTCAGTGTAAATGTAGATGGGCTGCATTTATATAACACTTTTCTAGTCTTAAAGACTAGTAGCCTAGTTTTTTTTAGTAGTTTTTTTTTACATAGTAGCCTATAATCATTTACCGTTCACACACACACATACATACGCTGGTGGCCGAGGCTGCAAGTTGCCACCTGCTCATCAGATAAACCTTCACACACCGATTGCTCAGTGTCGGGAGAAACTTGGCGTTCAGTGTTCTTTCCCACGATGACCTAGATTACCGCCCCACAGTTTATTACATCAAAGCTGAGCACATAATGTGCTAAACTCAACACCTTTCTGGTTAGGCTTTGTTCATAGTGCTTCTGCTCATGTTGGTGATGTTAGATTGCTTCTTCTGTCATCGCGCCAAGAGCTGCCTGCCTGTTTGACACGCTGTTGCCTAAGATTGCACTGGCACCATGGCAACAGTCCACGGTGGAAATAAGGAAACAGACAGGTGATAAAGAAGCAGTACAAATGTCTGTGACACCTGCCTGATCTTACCCACCAGCTGGGTTTTTTTGTACCTTTTTCTGGACACGGCTGGTCCCAGCCTAACTCGCCTCCGGAACATGGAGGACGTTTCATTTTATCGTCATTGATGATGGTGTGAAATAATAATAGTTGCTCAAATATTTTTGTGGCCAAACAATGCAATCAGTTCAGGTCTATGAACTGCACACTGTCATTCTAAAAATGTTTTCCACTGCTGAATTCAAATCGTCCTCTATGAAGCATTTCTTTTCTCTCTCTTCAGATTATATTTCATAAAGATGCCCAAAAGGCAAATTGCATTGCGGAATATCTGTAGTGCCGGATACATTTCATTAAACTCAGATGAAATAAACTAATAAGAGAATGCTAAAAGGAACACAACACTAAAAGGAACCATTTATCAATTTAAAAGCCTGAGTGCTTTAGTGTCTTGATAGTAAACGATGAGATCTCACTTTAGCTACCATGGGAAATATTCATTGCACATTCTGCACTGAGAATCCTGGCAGAATTTTCCTGATATATTTCCTAATCATTGATATCGTCAAAATCGAATAGGTTTCAAAATGCGGTAATTACAGCAGTATAAACCTCATCTCCAAATTGCAGTCATTTTTCTACACCACCATCAAACCTGTGTCTTCCTGTCACCTCTGTGTTCCCTACGACACTGTATAGAAAAGAACACTTGAAAGAAGAGGACAAGCTATTGATCAGTTTTCTCAGTGAATTTAAATCCATTTCTTGTCATCAACGAGACAGACAATGAGTGACAGGCTGTAACAGCTACACTGATTACGACACCTAAAGGACCCAGAACGCACAAAAAACATCAGCCTCCACAGCACTGGATGACTTGTGGTTTGCTGTCAGTTTAATCCATTGTTTGTCATATTGATGCAGTCATCACTAAAAAATAATGAAATCAATTTTCAAAGCTGTCACCTGTGATGTATTAAGTCATTGATTTTAATGTGTGGCTTGTGGCATGGTATACGCCTCTCACAATCACGCTAATGAATGTGTCAGCTTTGATTAACTATTAGATGTGCTCTTCCTGTAATTACAATGGCTTGCTTCTGTGGACACGAACACACACACACACACACACACACCCTCCCTCCCCCAACTCTTTCACATGGTTTCATCTGTGTGCACATCTGTGTTTGCAGGTGGAGCCATACCTGCCGTATGAGTACACCTGTGAGGGGATGCTAGAAAGAGTTCATGCCTACATTCAGAACCAGGTGGGTCTCAAAACTCAACGTAATCAGCAGGCATGCTGGGTAAGGTCATAATGATGTAATACAATTTATTTTTAGGTGCATATGTTGCCTCCTAGTATAAAACATAGCAATAGAAACCAGGTACAGAGCATACAGACAATTGTGGAGACGTGGCATGAAGACATTCTTTGTCTTGAGTAATTTTCTTCTGCTGACACTGGGTCACTGTAGGAGGAAGCTTCAAGCTTAACTTTGGGTATTCATTTAAATAATTTGTGACTTTGGTCAAATTTGTGGTGATGTCTGTATTCATTTCAGCCTGTGTTTTGAGGTAAGTTCCAAGGAATGTTGAATGGATGAATGACTGATGATAGTTTATTAAAACAGCAGTTGGATTATTACAACCGCACAAGTTCCCCTCTCTTAGAAGCTTATTAATTTAATTGAATGGATGTAATGCTTCAATGTACTGTAAGTTCCTGTTTCCGGGATTTCTTAGTTGCTGAGGAATGTTTATTCCTCGGCTGCACTGCCTGGGTCAGCTATTGAATTATTTTCAGGCGACAGCTGCATGTGTAATAGACTAGCACGGTGACAAATTCTTCTCAGTGATGGTCCAAGAGGTCAGTGGTGAAAGAAAAAAGTAAAGCTCATACATAAAAATGATCTTCCAGCCTTTTAATCACATCTGAATGGGAATTCATCAATAATCAAGATATGCTGTATGAAATCCAGTGTGAGTACTCAGACAGAAGTGCAACTAAAAATTAAACACTCACTCACTCACTCACTCACTCACTCACTTATACCCACACACTCATTTCTATACTGTATTTACAGATGTTGTCTTCTGGTACATCCATCATGTCCTGATGGTTGGTATACTGTCTGGCAGTGGCAGGTTAAAGAAATGTTAGCCTCTGCTCTGGCACCATCTCTCCCCAGACTGACACACACACACACACACACACACACACACACACACACAATGTGCCGTTTCTGAGACTGTGACTGCCCGTCTGACATGTACATTGTCAGACTCCCAATTACACTCTGCTCACTCTCTTTTCTTCCAATTTTCTCAACCTTCTCTTCCTTGTCTGACTGAACCTCTTGTCCTATCATCTCCCACGATGACTTACTCTCACCGGCAGCAGCTGGCAGAGCTCCAGTCCCACTCTGAACTGCGTACAATGTACTCTCACAGCAGCTCAGTTTCTTCCCATGTAAACATTGTCTGCATGATGGTACACACTTCACACTAATACCTGTCCTATTAGTATTTGTTTTGTTGTATCCCTATAAATTCACTTGATTGACACTTCTCATTTAACTCGAGTGGAGGTCAAACACACATTTGGAGAGGAAAGAGACAGAGTTGTTTGTTTTATTTGTTAGCTGTAACCATATGGAATAGTGCAGTTATTAAATAAACAAGTTTAGAACAATCAGTAAGGGCAATTTCTTGTGTGGTCAGATTAACAATGACCAGCTGTTCCTAACAGGGGATTGAGCCAACATAGAGCTGAGATACCTGATTGGATGAACATAAAACCTAGTGATGATTCCCTATTCACCATTTCCCAGTAAATGACAGATTAACAATGGTGGCTCCAGTGAAATGGGATACTAGTTAATGTAAATGCTTGATGAATGAATGGATTGTTTGTTTTTATAGGCCTATTTTACCAAAGTCATTTTGAACTTGTCACAGCAGGAGGAGCACAGGTGTGAATAATAAAACGATTAAAGATGCAGTAGGTAAGACTTATAAAACTAACTTTCTGTCATATTTGCTGAAACCGACCCCAAATTTGAGTAATACTACATGAAACATGTAATTTAAAAACAACAATGGCTCCTCTGCACCACCCACAACCTGTAGTGCAATTTGCAAAAATCCACCACTCCCTGTTCAGATCCTCCAATCAGGGCCAAGGGGGGGGTGTCTAACTGTGTGTCAATCACTGCTCAGGCACACGCGTTTATTCTCCCTTGTGAGGGGAGAGGTTTGGGTTTTAGCAGAAAGGGGGGAGGGACTGAGAAGTTGTTGATGTTCAAATTCTTTGGCTAAATCCTGGATCTTCACAATCCTACCTACAGCACCATTTACTGAAGGCTCAATTCCATTTACATTTAGCTGCTTCAGTTTCAGGGTCCTGGTGTTGCGTATACTGGCTCACTGTCACACCGGCATATCATGGCACACTATGCCTGTACCAAATCTCTGCTGTGAAAGAAGCTTGTTGTGCTTGTTCACTAAATATTTTTCCAAAATGTCAATTTTAGTCATACCCATTCTAAAGTTGCTATAATTACATATACATGTAACTTAATGACTAACAGAAAGTTCTGGGGATTATCTCACAAGCCACTGGTTTTATAAAAAAAAAAAAAAGGGGTATGTGTCAGATGTCTGTGTTTAGGAGTGGAAGTGCAGCAGAGATGGAGAGATCGGAAGCGTAGTTATTGCCTGCGGGCACTGGGAGCCTGTTTAATAAACGGGTCTGGAGGCCAGTGGGACATGTCAGAGAAATGTTATTACCTGGGTTTTATGAATAGCCCCAGCTGGAGGAGGAATCTAATCAGGGCTCTCACTACAGACAAATTCTGCTTCCAAACCTCATTTGTTATTGGATGGCATCATATAATTTCCTGGAAGATTGACGAGAACTTGTCAGCTCTGATATGCACCTTTTGTATCTTAATTGTTGTTTTTGATATTTCCTGTATCAGCTGTCCAGATGGATGTGTTGCAGAGCTGAATGTATAACTTTAACTGTTAACTTTATTGGAGTGTAGCGTTTATTTTAGCAGACAGGTCAAAGTGCAATAGAACACTGAACACATTACTGATCTGGGTAACTTAATCTTTGCATCTGCAGGACTTTTGTTCCCCTGAAGCTCCGTTTCTTCCAGTAAACTCATCCTGGCTGAGCAGCCCTCCCAGTCCTTTCGTCCTCCTGCCAAACTCCAGCATCCTGACCTGGGCCCCCAACGCCAGCTCTTGCCCATCCTGGCCACCCCTCAGCGCCCTGCGCCTTTTGGCTTCTCTGGAGGGCCAGTCGTGTGTGATGGCGTGCCAGAGTGCAGGACTTATCTGCGAACCTGCCTTGTATCGTTTCATCAACATCAAGGAGGCCTTCAGCGCGTAAGATTCTTCATTCGGATAATTGGTTATTTTGGCTATGCACAATTTGGCTTTTCATTTGCTCCTATTTATGCACAGCTATGGAAAAATAACACTGCATTATAACAATAGTCATGTTTTGCATTTCTTAGTGCCTCAGAATTTTAAGTATAGGAGTAAAAATAAAATGCATTTTTAGACAAAATAGTTGATTGTTTTGCACCATCCACTATTGATTACTTCTTGATTGCTTCTCAACTTTATGAAATGCTAGCTGTGTTTGAAACTGTTCCCTATCATGAAAATAGTGCACTATATAGTGTGTTTTGAAATGATGTTCAAATTCTCTGCAGTTAATTTCATTCACTATATAGTCCACTATAAAATACCCACAATGCACAGCTAATTTGAGTGTACATACGATGTACTCTACATTTTTCTCCTGTTTACCACAATGCAACACGGCCCTGTTTTCCTGGTGGAGAAGAAGCACCTGCGGAAAAGGAAAATGGACCAGTCTTTAGTTTCAGGCAACAGGAAATGTATTCACAACTTTTTACTATTCTGCTGAGTGCTTGCTTTGTTTCAGGGACGTATTAGAAATATTGTAGTTTTGGTTTGATTACGTGATACTGGGAGCACTGTCACACGCTTAACCGGCGCATTTATTGACGCAACGATGTTTTTAGTGAAATCTCGTTTGGTTGTTCCCTATGTAGTTCACTATTTTATAAACACTATACAGTGAATAGTGAATGAGTGAACAATTTCGAACACAGCTACTCTATCTCTTTTTCTGTCATATCTCCATTCATTACATTAGTGTGTTGTATTAGTGAGATAATGTCTTCAAAGTTGCATCCTAAACTGTGTTCTCCTCTCTTTGTTTTTAGGCTGGACCTGCAGTGTGACGGAGTGGAGTCTGAGATGAACCACCTCTTCCCGGCCTTCTCAGCAGAGCATGCTGAATGTAGCCTGCAGCAGGATCCCCTGCTGTTCAGCTGTGCTGGCTCCAGTGCCAAATACCAGCGCCTTTGCCCCTGCAGGGACTATCGTGACGGCCAGGTGGCACTGTGCAGAGACTGCCTATGACCAGAAGAGGATCTGTGGATGGAGACTTATTTCTAACACTTGGTGACATCTTGACTCTGTGGTGAAATGCTGTAACGCATAAACTTGAGTACTCCTTTACCTCTGACCAAAGACTGTCTGGAAGATGAAAATTGTAAGACCATATTACCTCTCAGGGAACTGCATGATTGTACTTTGATCCTGTGGGATTGAAGCCTCAGTTTGAAGGTTTACATGTCTGCATAGGACCACAGTCTACAAAAGTTACAATGAAATGTGTCATTTGATGGATCATTTAGATTAGTATAATTTGATGGTTCAGTTAGATTAGTAAAGAAACCATGAGCAATCAAAAGGAAAGCTTTGATTAAAAAAAATATATATATTGCAAATGCTTGAAATTCACAAGTGTGTTTACTCAGTGTTGTGTGAATACCTACAGTATCGTAGTGGAGTTTGGATATTTGTACTAGATGCACCCAAAGCTGTTTACACCATGTTGAGATGTATAACTTTACATGTCCTGTATTAATACATTTGTACATATGTGTTTAATAAAATACAGGGGAGGAAAAAGTTGTTGCAATTGTTTAAATTATGATATAGGTGGAAGTGATTATTTTCTTTGAGATTCTTTATAGATTACAAGATATCATCAATCTTTAATGGGCAGTTTCACAAAGGAAAGTGTGGGGAAAAATCCTAATTACTTCTTTCAGACTGTGATTTATGTGCTGTGCCGGCTCACACTCAATAGTTTATAAAGCAGTCTTCCGATACAAGGTAACAATAGTGTTTGGGTGTCCAGAAGTACAGTATTTAGTTTTCTGCATCAATATTTTTTTTCACTAACTAAAGCAAGTATTTGCATATAATACAATCACAGAAACCCATATTGTGTTGACCTTTGTACATTAATATGTACTTCCTCAAGAGAAATGTGAGATTAGATGTTGGTGAGCAGATAAAATTAATATTTTGCCATTGGCATGCAGATGTATATGAAGACATACATTGCTAAGGCAGTTAATGTTGTAAGTGATGCTGTAAGTGATGTCTTTTCAGTACAACCCTTCCCTTATAAATCTTTCCCCAGATTGCCGGCGGCTGCAAAGACATAACACATGAAATGATGTACTAAAAAGATTGTTTGCAAGAAACCTGCTTTATGTGTCGAACTCATTCTCATATCAGCCTGAACTGACCTTAAGAATGTGTCTGCACAGAGTAGGTGGATTTATTTTTTCTCTCCCATCTCTTACAGTAGAATTGTGTTAGAAATCTCTTCACCACCAGTATGAAAAGGAGGGATGATCACAGCAACCAAAAATTGCACAAATGGGAATGTGAGTATTGTATTAAAATAGACTTCAAATACAAACCTATCCTTTAAGGACTTTAGGCTGGTTTAAAAAAAATTAAAAAAATCACCTGAGACCTAGGGAAAACTGCAGCAGGGTTTAATAATTTGTTGGATATTGGTTTATAGATACTACCATAGCGTATGATAGGACTCATTTTGTCTGAATGGTGTCCAACAGTTATCATGCATCATAAAGTGGAAGGCACATTGAAACCGTATTGATATAAATAATAGTGTGCCTGCTTGAGGCAAAAAAAAGGATGAATAATGAGTGTTGGAAACATTTTTTACAAAAAATTTGGCAGTTAAAGGCTGTTAACTACTGTTGCCCCCAAGCAGGAAAAGTAAGTTGCTCCAATCGCCCACTCAGAATGTAAAGTCATTATTTTTTGAATTTCAGTTTCTCAACATGTATTCCTGTTTCTTGACACAGTATGACATATGGTCAACATTAGCAAACAGAACCGTAACATATTACCCCATGATGTGTCATATGGCCAATTTATTCAAATAAACAATCATCAGCATGACGGTGACATCAGCAACCATGTTATTTTCTATTCATATACCTAATTTTATATAACATGTATATATTTTATAATGGAAGCTTTCCATTTCCATTGTAATCCATTTCTCTTCCCTTTGGTTTGTGTAAGCCTTATGTATGAAACCCCCTTAATAGATGGACATTATAATATGCACAGAAACTATGCAATGTCACTAAAGTCGTTATCGTGTGAGCTGTGCTCCACTGAAGCTGAAACTCTCCGCTAAGATAGGAGGATTTTAATGAGACAATTTCAAAAGACAGTTGGAATTTGCCAGTTCTCACTTAATGATTGTGATTGTGTCTCTTTGACTGATGGTAAGGACCATTTCACAAAATGCCCATTTCTCCTCTCCAATTTATAGTCTCTGAACTAATATTTATCTTTCTCTCCAAACCCGAATGAATCTGTGTATGTGTGTGTGATGGCGAGACGGCGAGACTTCAGGTGTTGAACAAAAACCTCTGTGACTTAGTTATAAAAAAAAGGAAAGAATATCAATATCTACATTAACGTCTCTGAAATGACATTTTTTTCTGAGTTTAACCGCCCAGAAAACAGCTCACCTCTATCTCTGCTTTTCACCACTTAAAAAGTTAATTAATTTCCCAGCAAGAAAGAGCTGCCCCAGTAAGAAATTGTTGGATACTGCAGAAACCACACAAAGAAGCTTTTACTTCTTTACTACTACTTACAGGTGAGGCTGGGGAACATCACATCCAGCACACGGACTATTAGCACTGGCAACCCCCAGGGGTGTGTGCTCTCCCCACTGCTTTTCTCCCTCTACACTGATGACTGCACCTCAGGAGACCCATCTGTTAAACTCCTGAAGTTTGCTGACGACACAACGGTCATCGGCCTGATGAGTCGGCCTACAGACGGGAGGTTGATCTGCTGGCTCTCTGGTGCAGTCAGAACAACCTTGAGCTTAACACGCTCAAGACTGTGGAGATGATCGTGGACTTCAGGAAGAGACCCCCCACTCTTCCCCCCTTTTACCGTACTCAACAGCCCTGTGTCTGCTGTGGAATCCTTCAGGTTTCTGGGATCCACTACATCTCAGGACCTGAAGTGGGAGCCCAACACAGACACCATCATCAAAAGGCCCAGCAGAGGATATACTTCCTGCGCCAGCTCAGGAAGCTCAACCTAAGGAGCTGCTGATCCACTTCTACACAGCCATCATCCAGTCTGTCCTCTGCACGTCCATCACTGTCTGGTGTGGATCTGCCACCAAAAAGGACCGGAGCAGACTACAACAGACAGTTAGGACAGCAGAAAAGATCATCGGTGTCAACCTGCCCTCCGTCCATGACTTATACTCCTCCAGAGTCAGGAAACGGGCAGGAACCATCACTGCAGACCCATCTCACCCCGGACACAACCTGTTTCAGGTTCTCCCCTCTGGTAGGCGCTACAGAGCACTGTTTGCCAAAACCAACAGATTCAGGAACCGTTTCTACCCACAAGCCATCTCTCTGATGAACAACTGACTTCTTACCCACAGTGTCAGGTTCAATTCTAGTCAATAACCCAGTAATCACTGTCTCTACAGCACCTGGTTACTGGTTCCACTTATTATTCCACTTTTTTAGTATTATTCATCATTCTCATTTTCATATCTCACTTATCTTTTACTATTTATTCATCATTCCCATTCTCATATCTCACTTATTTATTATTTACTATTTACTCATCATTCCCATTCTCACATCTCTCTTATTTATTTATTCATCATTCTATTTCATATTTCAGATCTGTCCACAATGTTCATACTGTTCATATAATAACATACTATTTATCCCAGTATCCTTGCACTATGCTCCATATTTAAATAATTTTTATTGAACTCTTCGTTCACTCATACTTCTATATTGTTCTGTTTAGAGTATGTATATATTGCGTATATATTGTGTATATATTAGTGTGTATATTTTTGTTTTGTGTGTAAGCACAGTGTGAGCAATGATGCTCCAAAGAAAAATTCCTAGTATGTGTCCTCATACCTGGCAATAAAGCTGATTCTGATTCTGATTCTGATCCTGCAGATAAAATGTGCACCTTTGGCAGGTGTTTTGTCCAGACTACCTGTTGACTTTGTGCTCAGACAGATCCCTTCTATGGCTTGTCTGGGACTCACTGCAAAAAAAGCTTGGAAGCTCAGCGGTGACCGTTTCAGGCAACACAGTGAAGTGAGGCAGATGAGAAGTTTTTTATGAAAGCCTTTTATGGCTCTAGCTTTAGAAAATCTTTGTTGGCCAAAAGATAAGAGTAATACACAAGTAAATGATCTTGACAAGATTGAAAACACTTGAGGGACTTCTGCACGGTGACATGGTTGTTGGGTGTAGTTTAGTAGAAAGAAATTAAATGAATAAAACTGCTCACAACCAGGTCTGTGGTTTATCTTGAATAAGCGGGGCATGATTTCTGGAAAGAGACATAGCTGGGGGGTTTTTAAATGTATTTTTGCTGCTTTGTGCATTTTGTGGTGAACTGTCCCTTTTAGTCAAGTCATTATACTTTATACAATACCATCCACCTTAACCTAACCATAGCAGACTTGTGCCTGACGTTACCCCAACATGAAAGGAAGTGACTTTTGACACTGGGAGCTAAGTTTGCAAGAAGCTGTTGTGGTGATCGCGAGTTCTGAGATGTAAAAATAAGGCTAGCAGCGCAAAAAAAACACAGCGGTTAGCCAAGCGGTTTTGCTTAATTGGTTAAAAAGACTTTGTTTCGGCAATTTTCCAAGGTTTTCCTCCTCCGCAAGTACTTACACACAAACAGAATAATAATGGTTTGTACAATTACACAGCATGGGCCCTGTCACATTTACACACATGAATTGATTGTGTGTGTATATATATATATATATATATACACACATAGTATATAGTATAAACTGTATATACTGTATACATATGCATATATGTATATGTATGTATATATGCATGTATGGATGCGTGTATATATGTTTATATATATAGTATGAACTATGTATGTGTGTGTGTATATATATATATATATACAGTATATACTGTATATGTACATGTATGTGTAATATTTAGTATATCAGTGCTGCAACAGAACAACTCTCACAGCGCCGTGAAGGTGTGTTTTCTTCACTATTTAGATGGTGACCATGACACAGTATGATTCCTGGCATTGCAGGCCACCTTTTCTAAAGAGAGAGGTCATACTGGTGTCTTCTTCCTTCCTGCCTCACACTCACCTCCTATTGTCCTCTCTGACCCCTGACTCTCTTTTACTCTTTTTTTCCTCAATCTTTCCTGGTTCTTCTTTCTCCCTTTTCCTTTTTAAAATCTCTATCCTCATCTGAACTCCTCAAGATGAATTTATTTTTTAAACGCTGAAATCTTTTTCATGACCAAATGCTGTGTATTTGATACAGCTTTCTAATCAATCCTCTATTGTGCTCACTCGTGTCTCTTTGGCTCTTTAGTAAATGTGAAAGACTGGAGACTAGCTGACCCACCGCTGCCTCCCACAAAGATAAATGCATCACATAATGACTCTGTGCCCTGCTGTGTGTGTGCGTGTGCGTGTGCACACGCAATAAGAAAATGTGTCTGAAAAACTGCCAGTTAATGGAGGGTGCATGTTATGACTAAAGAACTGCAGAGTAGAAGAAACATTGGTCAATTTGAGAGACTATTTCATATAAACTGTGATGCTCCAGGTTAGTGATGTGTAGAGTTTACAAATACATGTTTTAGTTTTTTTAGTTGTGATGCTAGAGTTGTTTCAGTTTAACTGTAAAGCTAGGAAGTCATATAGTATGTTAGCTCGAATATATTGGGAACAAATTGATGACCAGTCTCTGTCTGCCACCTTAATTTCTTTTTTTTCACTCCTCGTTTTTCGCTGTTCTCAGCTTCTTCATCACATATGGATAAAAACAAGAACTGAAAATTCAACAGTTGTCACAGACAAGTGATTACTATTGTTTTCATATGACTTTATTGTAATTGCATTCTTGCTCATAATGCAGATGGATTGGCTGTTCTGAAAATGTAGCCTTATTTGTTTCACTCTTCTTTTGTGCTTTTCTGCATCCCCCACTTTTGGCTGTAATCAAACTGATATTTTGATTGCACTTAACATGAAAAAATTAAATGGAAATCTTGCTGGAGGTCTGTGTGACTGTTTTATTGCAGGATTGGATGTGTGTATGTAGCTCCTGAGGTAACAGTACTGCTCACCACCTACAGAGAGATCTGCTGCTGTGTGATAAGGCTCTGCTGTCTACACAGTGAAGTCAGCTTCATTTCAACGGAACCACAGGCATCACAGGTAGGTGTGAGGGGGCAGCCAAAAGAGCACATATATTGAATCACAAAGGTCCATGTTGATTTTTCAGCTTCACACCCTCTGAAAAGAAGCAATATACACACAGAGTATACAGTGGGACTCAGAAGTTTGGGTAGCCCAGGTCAAAATGTGTATTACTGTGCATAAAGAAGCCAAGAAAAGATGGAAAAATCTCCAAAAGGCATCAAATTACATAAAATATTCGTATAATAGGTCACAAAAAGTTAGATTTTATTTCCATCATTTACACTTTCAAAATAACAGAAAACAAAAAAATGTCATCTTCTCTTTAACTTCAGCTTTTTCACAGATGGCATCAAGTTAGCATCCAAAATTTGCTGAAATTTTATTGAATCCATTTTTCCTTCTACTTGTGAAATTTTCCCTGTGCCACTGGCTGCAATACAACCCCAAAGCATGATTGATCCCCCCCATGCTTAACAGTTGGACAGAGGTTCTTTTCATTAAATTATGTGCCCTTTCTTCTCCAAACGTACCTTTGCTCATTGCAGCCAATAATATTTTAACCTCATCTGTCCACAGAACTTGTTTCCACAATACATCAGGCTTGTCTACATGTTCATTTTCAAACTTCAAATTTTTTGTGGTGAGGACGTAGAAGAGGTTTTCTTCTGATGACTCATCCATGAAGACCACGTTTGTACACGTATCTCTTAACAGTGGAATGGTGTACCACAACTCCAGTGTCTGCAGGTCTTTCTGGATGGATCGTGCAGTCAAACGTTCATGCCATGGGACCTTTAAAAGGTGATGATATATCAATGTTATGTTTGAAACTTGCTTCCAAGTGGCCAACAATATTTTCATTTTTTGGCTCCTAGCAGTGATTTTTTTTTGTTGCTCATTTTAAACTAAGAAAATCATTTTTGAGCTTTAGAGGTGTTTGGAGGCAGATTTTGTTCCCTACAGACAGAGGCAGAATAGTTTCCAGTCTACATGCTACAGCTGAAGCAACCCAGCTACAAGACAAAATTTAAGACAAAAAATTATTCCTTTAAAGCTGTAGTGCGTAACTTTTTGAAATGAATGAACATCTGTTACATTCAAACCATTGCCAAATGAGTTACTACAAGACTAGTTAAGACTATCAGCTCCACACAACTCTCTCTGTATTCCTCAGCATGGCTATGTTCAGAAGATTGTGTTGTCCGGTGACTTTCCTGCGCAGAAGCTCGAGTGAAGATAATTACCTCTTCTGAATAGTTCATTGTGTCTTTTTAAATCATCTGTGTCCTTCTTGGCTGCTAGCAACTGTGTGGAGGAGGGGTGGAGCGTGCGCAATCACGGATGGCTTGGGTCATGTGGACACACCAACAGTGTTATTGACATTACTTAGAATTCCTCATGGGGGCGACGGAAACTACGCACTATAGCTTTAAATTGAAGCAGGAGCAAAGTTTGGATGGAAAGCAGGCAAGGGTATTCTGGCTGTCAACAGACCAAGCCAAGCTCAACATATTTGAGATTGAGCATTGGTCTGGGGAGTCTCCTCTGTATTTTCTCTGCACAAGAGGCGTGACCAGTGGGCATAGTTAAAGTGGCTCTGTACGATCCAGACCAACAATCCGGGTGAAAAGAAAACAGCATCAAAGGGTTGCAGCGATTTGTTGGCGTTCGGTGGCCGCTATGTTGAATGTAAACAAGAAGCTGCTTGGTCACTTCTTTATCTTCATCGTGTTACACCTGCCAATAGCTTGCCAGGTAGATAAGCCAGTTTGTGATTGGATCCCGCAAAACTGTGAACTTAAGCAGGAGAATTAAATTTGCAGGTTTCCAGACCGAGCTGCAGGGCGAAATCAAATCGCCGGCAGAGTGGGTAGGGTTTACCCAGTCTAGGCAAGGGTGCCTTTTGTGTGAATATATGTGTGAATATATTATTAAATTCAATTTTGTCCTCAGAGGGCAGTCAGGTCCTGGGAATTTTTTTTTTTTTTTAAATGTTCACATGTGTTTCATTTCCAGCCTAGTGACAGAGTTATGGCCTTTGGACATTTTGCACGATATTCCACCCTCTTACAGTAAATGGGCACATTTCACATTAGACCTATCTGAATGTATTGCCTCTGTAATGCTTGTCCTGAGTGGCAGTGTAGAGCACAATGAGAAGTCAAGAGGCTACTCCACATTCATTCTCTATTACTGAGTCAACTTCATCCATGGCTTCCACTGCCAGCTGGCGGCTCCAGCAACAGACACCCAGACTGCATCTGTCGCAGCTTTCTCACTGTCAGCCTCAGTAAAATTGCAAAGGCCATTCCATTACTGAATCTATAGAGCACAGTGTCTAGCACACTAGACTTATAAGAAGCAATCCTCCACAGTCTTGTGTGGCAGCTTTTGACAGAAGAGAAGGGGCTTTCATGGGGTTTTCATGTAGATATGAGAGGCTCGGTGACTGCATACCTTCAGACCTGACAATTAAGGAGTGCTGAGAGGGTGAGGCTAGAGGAATCAGAGAGAGAGATCGCTTATATACAGTTCAACTGTGACCCTGTTGTCTGATTGGACTGTCAAGCTGTAGTAGAAGTAATTGAGACGGTGTGGGTGTATGGGAGACAAGTGGAAAAAAATCTTCCTGCAGAGAAAGAGAGGCATAGAAGACAAAGATGAGAAGACAAATGATTGAAAAGTAAGATTAAGAATCAAGGCAGATGGATTAGAGGCCGGGTGCTGGTGAAGTGGGCGAGAAATGACTAAAAGGGAACAAGCAGCATGTGTATATGACAACTTTTATTAAGGTTTCTCTGAGCGCCTTCAAAGTGATCTTCTACAAATGCCACACCAGGAATATACTGTACAGTAAAAGGCAAAAGGTCTCAAATGGGAATCATAGAAAAACATGTTGATCTTAGATCAATGTTGTTAGGACCTTGATGTAAAAGTTTTTGGAGAGATGAAAGGTATCGTGCAGTTTTTCAGCCAGCATGCTGCATGTTGCTATGAGTTATTCAGTGAACTGTGGATTGATGCAGGAGGTGAGAGGGCTGTGGAATCAGATCAGAGAGAGATAGAGTTATAAAACTGCTGCACCGGCATTAAAGTCTGTCCCTGAAGCTAGAAAAGTGAGGAAATAGTGCAGTGTATGAACGTATGTTTTTGAAGGGTCACAAGTGCAAACAAACTATGTCCTGTCATGCAAACCAGCTGTTAAAAATGTTGAGGGAGGCTTGTGGCCCGGAGGTGAAACGGTTGCCCCACAACCACAAGGTTGGGGGATAAATCCCAGGTCATCCGGCAACATGTCAAAGTGTCCCTGAGCAAGATGCTGAACCCAGAAACCCAACCCTGAAAGTTGCTCCCCTGACGCTGTGTGTATAGCTGTCCACTGCTCCTAATATCTAGGATGGCTTTAATGCAGTGATAGAATTGCACTACATTGTACTGTGTGTATGTGGCAATTAAGAATAAAGTTTGATCCTTTTAGACTAGGCTACTGTGTATGAGCAATAGACGTCTATACAGATGCCTGATGTAATAATTAATATCAAACACAATAGGTAATCACCCATAACTATTGCAATAGTTAGAGGTTAGAGGGTTAATCATGTTACAATATCATTAAAAGCTGGATTGACATATACATTTTATTACGTACGTGCGTAACCCTGGCCTTCTAAATTGACTGGTCGCCCTACCCCCGCCACAAACAGAAACTGTCCAATCACAGCTTAGCAACCGCAACTAGGCCTGTCAAGCTTTGGATTTCATAACATGTTGAAGCTTGAGCGAGGACTCCAATAGCCTAATTGTAATAATCTGTTTGTAAAAGGTTTGGAGGGTTGTATCAGTTTTATTTAGTCTTTACAAATTGAGCAACAAGTATTGCTTGGGTGATGCATGTGTCTTCATTACAGTGAAATGTTTTTAGCTCTCATTCAACAATAAGAATCAATGAGCATGATTTCATGAGAATGAATGCTGCTGCATGTATTCTGACTGGATCATCTAAATACATACATATAACTCCTGTGCTGGCCTCACTGCACTGGTACCCTGTTCAGGTTAGAGCAGATTTTAAGGTTTTGCTGTTAACGTACAAAATAGTGAATGGCCTTGCGCCATTATATCTGTCTGATCTTTTAAATTCTTCTGTGCCTACACGGTTGCTGCGCTCCCACAGCTCAGGACTTCTGACTGTACCAAAGGTTAGGAAGAAAACGGTTGGCCTTTCGGTGCTCTAACATTATGGAACAGTCTTCCAGCAGATATTAGACAACTGAGGTTTTTAAATAAAAGCTTAAGACTTACTTATTCACTGCTGCACATGAGTCCTAAAGGTTCATTTATCTTTGATGTCTTTGTATAGTGGTATTTACTTTTTGCTGTCTTGATTTAAATTTTTATTATACTGTTTGTATTTTAATTGTATTCTTTTTGTAAAGCACTTTGATTGAAAGCGCTCTATAAATAAATGTATTATTATTATTTATTTCTACCCCAGGCTTTTCCTGCATGGCCCTGTATACCTCTACGACATTCATCTGGAGTTTTTGTGAAACGTCTCACTGTGAACTTTGCCCAGCTTCTTTTGCACCGGGCCTGTCAGACGACGTCCCTTCAGCATGAAATGGCCTTGTGCCAAAACGTACTTCCTGTGTGGTAAATAATTAAGATGTTTACACATGGTTAAAGAAGTTTTTTCACCCCGAAACGTCTCAGATCAGTACCTCAGCTCACTGTTAGTTAGAGAGGAAGTTTGATAAATGGTTCAACACTTGGTTAATCAATTCCCCTGACTTCCTGTTTGTTGCTGTGGATTAAACTATCAATTAAGGGGTTTAAAGTGTTGTGTTTGTTGGAGTGTGTCCTTGTGGGACACTCGAGCTGACCTTTGTGTGTTTGATTGTCTTCAATCTCTCCAAATGACTCGACAGTAGCAACAGAGAATACCCGCAGGAAATTTTTGGTCTTCCTCACAGTTTCTCCAGACAGTTACTTCATTTTCTGTCACTACCAATTAGGGATGCTAGTTTAGATTTTTTTGTTTCTGACAGACAGCCGAATTTCGTTAACCGATCACTAAAAGTGCTCTAAGCGATGTGCTCACTTCTTGTTGACGTTCAAAGTATTGTCAAACAAAATGGAGGCTAGCTCGCTCCTCCCTCCTCCTAGTTCTGTCCCCTAACCCTCCCTTCCGTGCTTCCTGAAACAGTCATGAACGCGCATGGTGGAAGTAGCCTACGTGCTAGTGCTGCTGTGGTGATGGCTCAACCAATTCCTTCTTGACGGTTATTGGCTGCAACCCTGGAAGACTGTTTATGTTTGGTGGTGCGGGTTGGCGCAGTTTGTTTTTGTTGTTGTTTGTGGAGCCTGGGCTGTCTACAGAGGCCGCGTTTTTTGTGTGTTCAGGGGACAGGCAGCTAGCAGATAGTGAAGAGGTGTTTGCTGTATGTGACAAACAATGTCCTAGGCCTAGCCTATAAAATGCATGTCATCGCTTAGAGCACCTTTAATTGCTAACCAACAAGCAGAAAACTCATTCACAGTTCACCCATCTGGAAGGTTCTAACATGCGTTCTCCATTCTGCGTCCATGGACCGCTGCAGACCTGTACCATGCTTGTATCACTCGCTTAGCCACGATGTTGCTAGTCATAGACACATGCAGTGTAAGTTAAAAGTTTATACAGGATCATAGTTTAAAAAGGAGTCTTTATGCTAAGCTAAGCTAACTTTCTCCTGGGTGTTTCTATATACTTAACATTACAGACATGAGAGTGATATTGATTTTCTTATCTGACTCTCTGCAATATAATGAATATGCAAGAATAATATCTGAACCAGCATCTGACTCCATACTCTCTAACGTCTTCCTCATTTAAATACGAAAGGGCACTGGAAGCATAGCTACATCATGATGATTGATTCATGATGAGCAGATTAAGGGAAGAGTCATTTGTCATGGTGTGCCTCAGAGTGCAGAGCATTGCAATCTGTCTTCATATCAGAAGACCAACACGTTAAAGATTTACTAATTAGCGATTCTGGGAATCATCATTACTCCTGGATTATAACTGGCTACAGCTGCCAATATAGGTACTGAATTTTCTTTGGCAACCATAGCTGCCTGCAGCCCACCTACTTGCATTGCTCTACTAGCCATGTGCCTACCGTAGAATACTATGTGTGTGGACCAACCTTGACAGTTTTGGCATGCTTTAGAAGTCTGCAGCCTTTTTCTAAAAATGTCACAGGTATTGTGGTGAAGTATGCCTGAGCTAATATGGCTATTCAGCTGGATGAAGCTGTGGCATCTGTTGTAGTTTTTGTGTTGGGTGTGTGGGATAGCTCGTTGCCTCCCTCGTCTTGTTTCACTGTCTGCTGGGTCTGTTTCCTGTTCTCTATATCCTCTTTAATCCAATGTTGGAATATATTGCTCTCAGACGTAATTATTTTAGCCTGCTCCCAAGCAATAATGGGATTTTCTGTCTTGCAGTGATATTAGAGGGCTAATTTTAAGTTGTCCTGCTTTGCTTGATGTTTATTTGAATGGGTATGCACTTCAAAAGTCTCTTTTTCTTTTTAGATAAGAGGCATGGGATTTAATGAATCACACCTCATTTCATTTTTCTTGTTTCAAATTTGGTCCTGGGGGGTGTAGCCTACTATATGCCGGCACAGTTTGATGTGAGGTTTTGCAGGGGAAGGATGGGATATATTTCATTACCCTTTCTTTGTGCACTGTAGTACCACTTAATAGATACCGTACTCTAACTCCTGACAGACTACATCATGACTGAATGAATTAGTATATGAATGAATGCTCTATTTTGTAAGATATTAAAACCTAAAAGAACAAAACACAGAAACAAAACAACATATTTAATTTAATCATCACATTACTTTTGATCATCAAAGAATGTCAAAGTAAACTTCTTTATACACAGATAAAGCTGTTGATGAATACTGTATTATGTTGTTACTCCTGTGTAAAAGAACAGTAGTAGGCTACTTATTTATGACCAAAAAAAAAGTACATGTATCTAGGACTGGCGTGAATCTACAGCAAGTCCAGTCTCACTGTGTGAAGCAATTCACAATGTATTAATCATTTTGTATTGCCAATGTATACACAGATTATAATGTAACTTAAAAACTGAGACTTTTACCGACTATTTCAGTCAGCCTGTGGACTGCTTTCTAAAAGACATGGAACCGTTTTGTTAACAGTGTTTTTTCAGTAATACAATTATTAACAATGATAAAACCACCAATACCTCGCTAGAGCTGCAGGGGGAAATCAAATCGATCAATAGTTCCTTTATTTAGGACCAAAAAAAGAATCTGTGTTTTTCAGCCAAGTCCTGAAATTGACCTTGTGTTGGTGTGATTTTCCTCAACAGCATTGGTTTAAGATTAGAGTCATGAGTGTACTGAGCAAACATCACGGTGCTTGCACATAAGGTTAGTGCATGTGGGTGGAAAAGACTTGAAGAAGAAATAGTTTTGCTTTAAAAAAAATAAAAATAAAAAACAAGCAGCTTTTTGCATTTTTTTATTGCACCAGTTGTATTAAATAGTTACATGATTTCTTTCCATTTCAATCAAAACAAAAGAGTCCCTGAGGTTCAAACAGTCTAAAAAAAAATCTTTCTTCTGACTGCATAAACTAACAGAGCAGTCATTCAAACACACAGTAGCTTTACACACTATTATTTTGTTTTGTCTTGACCTTCAGTCTACGACAGGTATTTGCACCTGCTGGGATCAAGAATAGAAGCTATTAAAACATTGTGTTTTACTCTAGATTGCACTTCAGAGACATACTGCAGGTGCTCTGAATTTTAATATTAATCTGACATTGGGTAGTGTGGAGCAGGCTGTGCTCACTGAGGAAGCCCAAGAGTGGATGTTTTATGTCTGGTGTGTCAGCTTGATCCCAGCCCTCCACCTGCAGGGAGGGGAGGTAGTCCCTGACACTGAAATACATGAGGAATAAAGAGTATATAGGTAGTATATAGGTATGATGCTCATGTTTTTTTTTTATTTTACCATCATGCATTCTATCAGTCATTTTTGTTCATTTACGTTTAGATAATAACACATTATATTCAATGTCCTGTTAATTTTTTTTTTCATTTTCAGATCATTGACAATGGACTGATGACCTCAAGTGGACGGTTAATGAACAACACTGCCCTTTGTGAAAGAAATGTGAAAGAAAAACCTTACGCACCATGTTAATGGTGCAGTGCTGTCATCCTATCTAACCAACCTTCCCACTCAAAGAAAAAAAAAAAAAGTATCCTCTCAGGATCTGGAAGGGTTGAATCACTAATAAGCTCTTTTTTTACTAATAAGCTGCTGCTTTTAGTTTTACCTTTTTTGATGTGTTAGTTGGCCTATCTCATCTATCCAGCTGTCAAATCTTCAGATCTACATTAATTACAGCAGATGATCAAGTTTTCATTTAGAAAATGTATATTTATATTTAATGAGTAGACATTACAATCTCACAATGAATAATCCAATGAAAACAGAGAAATAAAAGTAATCTGATAGTGTTTCCCCCATTAAATTACACTCACCTACAAGATCATTAGGAACACCATACTAATACCGTGTTTGACCCCCTTTCGCCTGGTGCGGCTGGGGCTCAGTGGAAGAGCAGTCCCATGTCGAAGTGTCCTTGGGCAAGACACTGAACCCCGAGTTGATGTTTATCTGATGAGCACCTTGTACGGCAGCCTCGGCCACAGTGTATGAATGGTGAATGTATGATGTAAAAAGCGCTTTGAGTAGTTGTTAAGACTAGAAAAGCGCTATATAAATACAGCACATTTACATTAATACCGTGTTTGACCCACTTTCGCCTTCAGAACTACATTAATTCTACGTGGCATTGATTCAACAAAGTGCTGAAAGCATTCTTTAGAAATGTTGGCCCATATTGATAAGATAGCATCTTGCAGTTGATGGAGATTTGTGGGATGCACATCCAGGGCACGAAGCTCCCGTTCTACCACATCCCAAAGATGCTCTATTGGGTTGACTGTGGGGGCCATTTTAGCACAGTGAACTCATTGTCATGTTCAAGAAACCAATTTGAAATTATTCAAGCTTTGTGACATGGTGCATTATCCTGCTGGAAGTAGCCATCAGAGGATGGGTACATGGTGGCCATAAAGGGATGGACATGGTCAGAAACAATGCTCAGGTAGGCCGTGGCATTTAAATAATGTCCAATTGGCACTAAGGGGCCTAAAGTGTGCCAAGAAAACATCCCCCACACCATTACACCACCACCACCAGCCTGCACAGTGGTAACCAGGCATGATGGATCCATGTTCTCATTTTGTTTCCGCCAAATTCTGACTCTACCATCTGAATGTCTCAACAGAAATCGAGACTCATCAGAAAAGGCAACATTTTTCCAGTCTTCAACTGTCCAATTTTGGTGAGCTCTTGCAAATTGTAGCCTCTTTTTCCTATTTGTAGTGGAGATGAGTGGTACCCGGTGGGGTCTTCTGCTGTTGTAGCCCATCCGCCTCACAGTTGTGCGTGTTGTGGCTTCACAAATGCTTTGTTGCATTCCTCGGTTGTAACGGTTATTTCAGTCAAAGTTGCTCTTCTATCAGTTTGAATCAGTCGGCCCATTCTCCTCTGACCTCTAACACCATTCTTCGTAAATACTAGAAATGTGCATGAAAATCCCAGTAACTGAGCAGATTGTGAAACACTCAGACCGGCCTGTCTGGCACCAACAACCATGCCACTCTCAAAATTGCTTAAATCACCTTTCTTTCCCATTCTGACATTCAGTTTGGAGTTCAAGAGATTGTCTTGACCAGGACCAAACCCCTAAATGCATTGAAGCACCTGCCATGGGATTGGTTGATTATATAATTGCATTAATGAGAAATTGAACTGGTGTTCCTAATAATCCTTTAGGTGAGTGTATATTATAATTATGTGTTACCTTTCGTGTTCTTCTTTCGTAAATCTTTTTACTTTAGCAAGAAATGAAGGCAAGTGAAAATAGCACTTTGAATCTCTTACCTAGGCAATGTGATGCTGTTGAACTTGACTGATTTTGTGTCTCTCCCTCACTCAGTATACTTTGCTATAATATGCAAACAATACAGATCAACACAGTAACTTGACCCAAATCAGCCACAAGGCTGTTTTCTCCTAATACAGTCCTTCCTATCTTAACCCCCTCTCAAAAGTCATCAACACCACCCATCATGTTCCAAACATCTTCTTATGAATGGATTGGACAGTGCATTATTATATTTAACACTTCCTGCAAGTAGATATTGTTACAATCACTTTTTCATACATTTTAATTGACAATATTTAGGTTGCTTTCAAGTTTTCATTCATATAGGTGGGGGTGGTGATTGCGCAGTGGATATGACACATGCCTTTGGTATGGGAGTGTGTTGGTTTGATTTCTTGCTGCGAAACATCAACCAATGTGTCCCTGAGCAAGACACTTTACCCATAGGTGCTCCAGAGCAATTTTAGGTCGCTTTGGATAAAAGCGTCAACTAAATGACATGTAATAAATAGGTGAGTACATGCTGGATAGTTTGCACTGTAAATTGCAAATGCTTGTTAGGCTATTGTAAATGTACTCAAGATCAGCATCACAACAATTTCAAATTGGTTTTGGCTGTTTGGTTTCTTTTTAACACAAATATGTGGATGGATCTCTTTTAATCAAGTCATTATTCCTATGATTCCTCAAGTTGTGTTAGTTGAGTTTAGTTAATGAATTGAGCTTTCCCCTCTTGGTAACTGCAGGAGTATAAACACCCCTGCTCTCACACACACACACACACACACACACACACACACACACACACACACACACACACACACACACACACACACACACACACATTGAAGATGTCAGGATGTTGAAAGTTGTGAGGAATAGGTCAGAGGGTAATTTAATTGAATTCCAAATGATCAAATTCACAGTAAACTTTTCAGCTTCTGGATAAATTATATGCTCTTCTGAAAATCGTTTTAAATTCCCCAAGCTTGGTCTTAATTTTTTTCTGAGATCGTCTTCATTTTGTTTCAAATTGATTTCTTCCCTGGTGCATTCCCTGGAGAGACAGAAGAGGAAAATAGCAAGGTTTCTGGAGCCAAATGAAACTGTAATCACTCGTGCTGATAGCCACAAGCAACCTCATCAGCATTACTACCTCACATTTTACTCATTAAGAGTTTAAGTTACACTCAAAGAAGAAACAAACAACTACAATATTTCCTAATCTAGGTTAATATTTGTGTATGTCTGCTTTAAAATGATCACTAACTAGAGATCATGTACTCCTTTTATTCATGAGTCATTGCACATAATGTCCTACATTATTTAACAGGGCCAATGTATTACTTTATTACTGTAGCTGAACAGCGGATGAAACAAGGATTATTTATGCTTTGGATTACCAATGCGTGATTAAAAAGCTGCCTGGTTTCATCATTTTCTGGAGAGTTATTACCAGAGGTTTCAGCTCAACAGTGCCTGTGATGTGTGGAGTCATTGTGAAGTCTGGAGAGAAATACATCCAATATGTTTTAGTCATTATTAGAGTTAATTAGACAGGGGCACTAAGAGGATTCTAAAAAAGGATGATGAGCTCAGAGACGTGATGAGCCGAGCTAAGCCGAGATGGCCAGTAAACTTCAGTGTTCACATTTTACTTTGCTTGACTATATTTACCAGAAACAATTTATGAATGAAGGTGAACATTTAAATCAGAAGGAATGGATGAGTCATGTTGTTTTTCAACTTGGCACTGTGATATGGCAGGATATGAATTTCAAAGTAATTTGTGTTGTCATAATGGAGTCAAGGATACTTGATGTGGTCCTTGATCATAATTAGAGTATCAAATGGAAATAATCTTTTATAACCTTGTTGAAAACAACTAAAATCAGGAAAAGACATTTTGAGGCCCACAAGAAAGGATCTGTCCTGACGTAGAATCTATCTATGGCTTCATTTTACATACACAGTCTTTGTCTGTTGTTTTTGTACCTATACACAAGGATTTGATTTTGTTGGACCATCACCATTAAAGTTACAGCTCAACTGTCGAAGGCAAAACTTTAAAAAGGTCAAAAAGCCCAAATAACACACAGCAGCAAGGTTTGTTTCCAAAAGTGACAGCGTACATTTCACATCTTTTGTCGTATTTTCTGAGAAAGAACAGAATGGCAGTGCAATTGCTCTTAGGTGGCACAATTCTTTATCCCAAATTGTGAGGAGGCAGTTGCTGAGAGCACCCTACTTCTTGGTAACATTATTCTTTGTGCCTGAGGCTGATTAGGAAAAAGAGCTTATCTGAACTCTATTTCCCCCTCTCAGCAAGTCCCCTGCTGGACTCCAGTTTTTGGCTGCCAGATCTCCCCCCACACACACACACACACACACACACACACACACACACACACACACACACACACACACACACACACACACACACACACACACACAGAGCTTCAGGAGATGACTAATATTTCTACAAGATAATGCTCCTAGATGCAATGATAGCTGCTCTGTAAAAAGTAATGAAAGCAAGATTAAAGTGATACAGTAGCATATTCCCATAATATGCAGATTGAATCCTTAAAAAACTAAAACAATGTCAATGTGATCATACCACACACCTCTATGAAAGAGAATTAGGAAAGCGTAACGAGGCCGTGAATGTAATATAAATGTTTTTTTTTTAAACGTGGGTTTTGTGAAAAATAAACAGTACAAAGCAAGCCATTATATTGACACCTGCCAACACCTGCAAGCAAAAGAACAGATGTCAGATGCAGTAAGCACCAACATGGCAAGCAGCTGGGTTAAAGCAATACATAAATGTAAAATTAACTTGGATTTATAAGTCAAACACAAATTCATTGAGTCTAAAGTCAGCCATCTATGTCATTATCACGTAAAGTCCTGTAGAAGGGCATTTTCTATGAGCCCCTTCCCACATCCACAGCTATTCATTCTAGCATCTTTTGGAGCCCTCCTCACATGAGGGCCCTGGACACTAAATCCCTTTTTTCTCCCCAGTCCAACGCCCCTTAATGCAGGTTAAATATCGCAAAACGTTTCATTTTGGTTGCTACTAAATTTCAAATTGTGTTTAAGTAGGCTACAGTACTTGAGTAAAAGTACTTAGTTACATTTCACCATCAGCCTTGGGGCCCCTGGACCTAGGAGGTGTTGCATTTTCTTTATTTTGAGAAAGAGAGGCTTTGTCCAATGAATAAAAATGTAATAACGAAATTACATGACAGAATGGGATTTTACGCAGCAGTGGTCTGCAAGATGCATTTCCCAACTCCTCTCGCCCAAAAGAAGGTGTTATTTCCAAATCCATGTGTTTTGAGGTCACAAACAAGATCCTAACATGTGGAAGTAAATTCTTTTCAAGTTAGTCTTCTGGTCTTAATCTAATCAGACAGAGACAACCAAAGTTCTTTCTCCTGTATGCTAAGTGACAGACATGACCTAATTAGCACAATAAGCTGCAGAGGGCAAGATGTTGATTGTGATGCAATGTTCCTGCCTAACTCAGTGTGTGCATCACAACATAAAAGTACATTGAAATCAAAGCTCAGCATTGTTTTTAAACTCTACAGAGGCCTATATCCATCCATGATTGATGAACTGAGGCAAGAATGAACTGAGGTGAATGTACATGTTCACAAAGATAAAGATTAGAACAAAGAAGTACAGTATAACACTAAAAGAAGTAAACATGTGGAATCTTTTAAATGAGGAAGTAAAAATGTGTTACACGCTGATGCTACAAAAATTTAAAAAACAAATACTAAAAAGTAGGATGATTAACAAATATAAAAGTGAAGCATGAATGGCAATGTTTATATGAATGGGAATGTATTGAGTTTAGTTTATTTTTTACTTCTGCACATGTGTGTTAATATAAATACAGAAATGAATGATAATACATTTTCAAGGGACCTAAGAACAAAATAAGAATAAAATAGAATGTAGAAAGGTTAGGTGTAATAATCAAATGATTTAACCTACACCTAGAGTAGACACAGAGGGGCAGGAACAGACGGTTGAGGGGGTGGTCGGTCAAAACGTCATAAAGGAATTCACAGTTGATGATTTTTGATCAGTATTAGTTAAGATGGCATGAACTAAGGTGACACTTTTTTTTACCATTTATGTTATGTAAGTGATGTGTATTTATGTGATTGATTGAAATAAACTAAACCTAAATAATTGACTCTGGTGCACTGCTGCAATCAGTGTCTAAATCAAAACGTGTGTAATGGTATGTAATTAATAAATCATATTAACATTTTATTGTAGCCTATGAGCTAAGACATGCAGTCTGCTGTAAAATAGACTTTTGTAAATTATTGTTGCTTATAGCCTCTGCTTGGGTTGAAGGGGGCCAGAGCTTTGATGGGAATTTATTAGATCACAAATCTTTATCTACCAGTAGGAATGATATAGGGCCTGTAGGCGGAATTTGTTCTGCCCTGATATGCTAACGAGATCTCTCAGCAAGATGTCAATCAATCACCACACAGTCTAGGATGAGGCCTAATTAGCAAGATTAACTGACAACACCTGTGTGAGTGTTTCGACCCTTTAGCATATTAGCAATGTGAAAGTGTTTTGGCCTTTTACAAGAACGCCCCCAAAAAAAAAAAAAAAACTGTTACACTAACTTCCTGTTTGTCTGAAAAAGGCGGAGTTAACTATCTGTGTTAGCAGTTTAACGGTACCGTTTACATTTTTCGGGTTTACAATGCGAGAAACTACATATTCCATAGTCAACTGGCGTTTTGGATATTAATACACAGTTAGTTGGGGAGCTAACGTTGCAGTGACGCTAACAGGATTCAAGGCTGCTGTAAGTTGTTCTCTTTTTGTTCGCTGCTCGGGCCGTTGTCCCCAAATAGAACCGTGTACGTCACGTTCATAGTTTTTACGCTCGGCCTGATTCCATAGCTCTCTCAATAATGGATATTACGTAAAGTCGCCATCTCTGGTGGCTACTAGGCCTATCTTTTTTTCCATCTACGTACGGTTTAACCTTAAGCCAAATCTGCAGTTTAACTCAACGTCAAAAGAGGGTCACGTGACGGCTCTGCATCGACTCCTCACTCAGCTGATAGAATCTTTTTAAAACATGCACACAGTACAATTACCTATGTAAAATGCTATGTCATGATAGTGTATTTGTGGTTATCTAACCGAGGCTCCTTTTGAAACAGTTTCAACCATGGTGCAGGAATACCAGTCCCCTGTTCGGGTCTACAAGCATCCATTTGAGTTGATAATGGCGGTGAGTAGTGTGTTTTAAATATCCAGTGTAAATATCAAGACAAAGTTACAAGTATATTACTTTGCAGGATCTTATATCATACGAAATTGGGTCGAAGCCACACTTCTTGTAGCCAGTGTGGCTTTGACCCAATTGTCATATTCTTACTTTAGCAGGATCTTGCATCTAAACTGGAGCCTGCATCATCCATTACAATTAAGCATAAGACATTTCAAAATAGTTCATATTCTTACTTTTGCTCTAATTGAAAACTAAATATTAAATGTCAAAATATAATACATAATAGACTGCATTCTCACTGGATTCCAGGTGTCATTATTTGCAGTTTACTGGAGACCAGACACCTTGTCTGCCCCTCAGGGCCATCTGTCTGTCTCTTGATATTCTGTACACTTACCTGGAATGAATAGCCTACTTTGTGTTGAGGTGAATGGACAACACTATTGTCCTACTGTATACACTCTTCTCCTGATGCTTTGGTAAACAGTAGAAAGGCTATAGCCTATACAGGGTACACATACTCTGAGAAAGCTGCTTATTAAACATTGCATTTCTTTCTCAAAGTTTCTTTGATCAATGCCAGGCTGACCATTTTATACGTTAGTAATATTTATATACCTTCAATTTCTTGGCTGATTTCTTTAGCAGATGTTTTTTCTTGCTTTATTAATGTAACTTTCGACATATTTGGATTTTAGTGCTGCATTATTCAACAGCATCCAAGGAAATCCACTGAAATGCTAATAGAGATCCCACTTTCCAATCATGTATTCACCATAATGAACTAGTCAAACATTTCTCCTTAATGATACTGATGAATTGCTCTCTTCATAAATGCTTAAGTGCTTTACATTCATTTAGGAACAGGAACTCTTCAAAGAAAAAGTAGAAGGTAAAATAAATTTGCAAGTTTGTTTTCATCCACAGTTTGCTCTTGCTGCTGTTTTCTCTCTGTGTGGTTATATATTAAGCCAGACTTATGTAATAATCCTCCAACCAGGTTAAAGGACCTGATGCTGCAGTGACACTTTGCTCTGCAGGCTATAAAACTCCTTCACCAAGCAGTCACAACATGACACCTTTGACACCTTTCACTGAAAATCACAGGTCTAAAATTCATCTTGCAACACTGCACATTAAAGAAAAGAGTCTCAAAATAGGCCTTTTGTGAAAAGTAAATAACAGCTCCTGTGAAAAGGTCTAGACCTTGACAGCCTAAAGGAGATGATCCAGGGAATAGTCTGCCACCTCCTCTGCTCCCATTTATCTCTGGGCTTTCTCATTAGTCCCCTGGCTGATATTACTCCAGCTAACAATCAGTGTCCTGATAGTACTGAATGTTCAAGCAGTGACATCATTGTTGTCCCTTTCACTTTCCTGGTTTGTATTAGGTCTGCACGACATAAGGAAAATATCTAATTGCAATTATTTTGACTGATATTGCCATATGATTCACGATATTGGAGGAATGATCATTTTTGTAACACTATTCTTATTTTCATTGAAAAATATTACAATTAAAATGATTTCAGTGTGTTTTTTTTTTTTTGCGATCTCTTACCAAACTAAAAATATCTGCTTTTAGTCTGTATGATACGATTTGTAGGCTGGGACGTCTGCAGCACCACAATACTTAATTCAGAATGGTTGGACACATTTTGCTATTAAGAAACATTGCGCCCACTGCAACTTGACATTGTAATATAGTCCATATTGTGATTTTTAATAATCTACAAGTGGTTTATACCTGTAGAATTGCATTTAATCAATATCCCTTAAAGAAATAAATAAGCCTTTTTTTTCAACACACAGCCATTAAACGGTTATTGGCTTGCTAATGTGCAATATGATTGTGAAAAATGTTTTCCATTGATAGTTTTATTCTGCTAATCTTTTGTATTTTGTGCTCCCGTTATTTTTATTTTATGCTTATAGCTCTTAGAAGAATAAGTCGGATAAAGATTGAAATTAGTCTGCAATCAGTGAAACATGTTCTTACAAATCACCAAGGCAGACTTTGCCATTAATTTGCCTAGTGGCTAATGTCATCTTGATTCAATATCTCATATGCTGTGCAGCACAATTAATAGCAGGATGCGTGCGTGTGTGCTGTTGAAAGACGAGCTCTTGAGTGTGAATTTTGGAGAGGAAGTAAAATTCTGTCTTTAATTTGTTAATTTAGTTGAATATTGTTACTCTAAACATAAAGCGGGCAGCTGTCTATTCTGTGAGGGTCAAGGTCCTTCCCTGCCGTCTACTTGTCAGTATTTTGTCAGCAGAAAAAAACGACACTTCCACTAGTTGGAACAGCTGCTCAATCAATATTGACAGATGAGCTCAGGTGACAATGGTTTGGACAGATGGTCATCCAGGGTGCCGGGGTTAATAAAACGCAAATAACCAAACTGGTTATCTCCAAAGCTGACACAGCAGCAGTTTGTATTTAAGTAAACTGTTAAAACCACATTTTTTTTTTTTTTTTTTAAACACTTCCTAACCAGACAGAAATGATGTGGTGTAAATCACATGCTTTAGTCCTGAGTCAGCAACAACAGTTTATTCTTCTGTCAAAGGGGCCTCCTTGTTATGCCAATGTCCTGCCCAATCAGAGAGCTATCTCATAGTGGGCAGGACAAAAGCAAAACCCTCACTGGGAACAGAATGTACAGACCCGGGGACACCAGACAAATGCAAATAAAAGTACAACAACAATATAACATCAATAGTAGATAATCTGAAACTAGATAATAATTTCTTTCATTTGTCATATTCCCTCCCCCTCTCAGGCCTATGTGAGGAGGTTCCCAAAGTCCCCCTGATCCCAGTGTTTGTGGACAGTGAGATCATCAGCGAGACTGAGAGCAAAGATGGATCCACGTGGTAACTGAGAGGCGCTGTGTGATCGACATTGAGGCCCCACGTCTTCTGAAGGGTACCTGCACAGCTTGAGAAGCCATGAAACAATTCTATCAGTTGATATTAGTTTGTTGAAAGGTGGTATGTTATGGCAATGTTGCATTAGATTGTATTGTTACTATAAGTGCCACGGTGCATCACGCCAACTGCTGTAATTATTATGAACCCTATTCTTGGAAATCTGTATCAGTGTCTCTGTGTCGCACCGGCAGCGACAGATGACCGCTCACCTAGAGCCAGGGTCTGTCCGAGGTCTCTGCCTGTGAAAAGTTTTTTTCCTCGCCGCTGTCACACCAAATGCTTGCTCGTGAGAAGTTGTTGGGTCTCTGTAAATTAGAGAAAGGGGTCTAGACTAGGCATGGGTCGGTTACTGGTTTCAAGGTATACCGCGGTTTGAAAATGTCAAGGTTTCAAAACAACTAACATTTTTCATCCTACCCTTCCTAAGGTATGAGCTGTTTTTATTTTTAACTTTTTTTTTTAAAGATTATTTCTATTTTTTATATGAGTAGTCAAGGAAAAAAACTGCAGTTCAGTAATCCGTCTCCCTGCAAGTGTGAAGTGTGTTTGAAAAATAGATTGTGTTCAATAGGGACCCAGACATTTAAAAAAAGAATACATTTTAAAGATGTAATTGCAATACCGTGAAACTGTGATATTTTTTGTCATACTGTCAGAATCGTATACCGGCCCATGCCTAGTCTAGACCAACTCTATCTGTAAAGTATCCTGAGATAACTCCTGTTGTGATTTCACACTATAAATAAAATTGAATTGTGATTGCATGAATTTGAAACGATTGTTTTGATCAACTTGTTTAAAATATATTTTTATGTAAACCATCCGATCTTTGTTTTCTGCATACAGATTGCTGGTGTAGACTACTTGTACTTTAGCCAAAAGAACACCCTGAATCGCAGAGACAGGACGCTACACATTGAGGTCCGCAATGAGACCTTTTCTAACAGGGTCATTGTCCATGAGTGCTGCAACTACACTGTGAGTACTTGATTAGTGCAAAAAAGAAGTCACTGTCTTAGACAAGATCCCAACAGCTACATGTGAATAGCAGCAAAAATGTATGGCTTTTCTATGAAATAAAATGCTAGTATGGGGTTGGCAGTAGTTCAGTCTGTAAGGAGTTGGGTTGGGAACCAAAGGGTCGCTGGTTCAAGTCCTTGTACTGACCAAAATACAGCGTGTGGATTGTTAGCTGGAGAGATGCCAGTATACCTCCTGATGCTTGAGCAAGGCACCATACCCCCTCAATCTAACATCTCCATTTGTGCATGAATAGGTCCTGAGCATGTGTGTAGTGGTTCTAATTTCCCCACTGGGGATCAATAATAAATAAAAATATTAAATAATAATCTAAGTGATCCTCTGATAGTGTGCCAAATGCTAGAGAATTTTGTCAACAGGTGGAGTCTTTTAGAGTCAGTGTAGTGGGACTCACTCCAATAACACCTACCCTTCTGAAACATTTCCTGACTTCACACA